>JAIFZK010000002.1:10715000-10950000 GCA_027481765.1 Tenualosa thibaudeaui
CTGCACTCTAGGGTGCGTTGAGTTTGCATAGTCTGTGTGTGTGTGTCTGTGTGTGTGTGTGTGTGTGTGTGTGTGTGTGTGTGTGTGTGTGTGTGTGTGTATGTGTAGGGATCAACAACACAACAACAAAAATCCCTCAGGCCATGACACAGCTAAAGGAGCGTCATTCCTTTACAAATCGCGGAGCAGCAGTCACATTGCTCGACTGACAGTCGGGTGATCCGGGCTCGTTCCCCAAACCCCACATTGCAAGTCTGTGTCGCTTTGGAAAAAAGCATCTGATAAATATCAGTCAATTTTTAAATTTGAAACCAATATAAAGTTTAATGAAAAAAAATGTTGTGCTACACATTTCATTTAGCAGGTGTGTGTGACTTATTCTGAGGTGGTGGTGGGGGGAGGGGTGTTTAAGAGAAGTCACAAAGAGTCAGTCTGATGGATCAATAGGGTCAAAAGTCAAAACAGAATCAGTTCTGTGTGACCTATTCTGTTTTCTACATGCCTTCCTTAAGGCTCCGGTTTTACCAATAAAAATTGTCTTCATTTCCAAAAATCATTCTGTAAGTGTGTGCATTGTCCATGTTTTCTACAGTTATTGCACTCAAAAGCACATTTTAGCACTTAAGAAATTCCCTGACACACACATTCACAAACAAACAAACACACACATACACACACACACACACACACACACCATTAGATTCAACCCCCTCAGAGACACCATATTTTGCCATCTTCAGCACAAAAACACACAATAGCTCCACAATGTTGTTGGAGGCCATCATTGAGTTCAGAAGGCTCTCGCGAGGTTGTTGCCTGTCTCTAGGAGAATGGCCTAAAGACAGAACATATGGACAGGCTATATGATCTAGGCAAAGCCCCCACTGCCCTTCACTCAGTCAGCCCACCGCAATCTTTTACGTCTACTACTGTAAGGGGCTTTGAGTACGAGAATTATGGCCACCCAGGAAGGCTATGCTGACCAGCAAACATAAGTACACACATTCACACACACACACACACACACACACACACACACACGTACACACACAGACATGCACAGCCACTGAGATAAGAGCCATGAATGAGGGGTGGGAAGGTAAAAAACAAAGTATCAAATCACAAGAAAGAAAAACAAGTGTGAAAAACAAGAGCTCTGTCCACGCAAAGCTTGGGGTCTAAGTCCTTGAGATAATTAAATAAGTGGATTACCTCCACTGGGGAAAAATCCCCCCTCTGTACAAAGTGTACAGAGTGAGAGGAAGAAAGGATGTACTGACAATGGCCATGAGGAGTACAAATGAGACAAAAGAAAATAAAGGGATGAAAAATTAAGGAAAAAAGGAATGAAAAGAACAGTGATGAAAAAAAGTTAAACCTGGGCTGGTTTTGACCTGGGCAAAAACCATTTTATGACTTGACAAAATAATGTTCCCCTCTGTTCCAACCAACACAAACACACCTTGAGCACTGGTGAGTTATAGGCTAAGAGCACTCAGGAGACAGAATCCAGAGACATACCAATGTTGCTACTGCCACGCAGGCTAACTTAAACAAGAGGCTGGCAGTGACTCCCCTTACTAACTCTCATTCTCTTAACCCTTCCAGTCAGTATTTCCTCTCAAACAACATATTCTAGACCTCCACAGAAATTAGCAGAATTGAGGTGAGTGACAGTAGGAATCTTGCAGCTACAAGAACTGATAGCCTGCTAATGCTAATTAGTCGTTTCAATAGCAGTTTCAGTACTGTTGCCTTACTAACATGCTAATAGCTAACCAATTTCTTTTGGCCCTCTAATGCTAACATTAAAAAAAAAACTTTAGAGCATTAAAACTTCCCTGCACATAGGATGAGGTGCCCTTAGGAGCTCTCTGTGGCCTACAACACACCTGCACCCCCCAATCATTACCACACACACACACACACACACACACACCTCCCTTAAGTCTCTTTTTTGGCTTATGATGTGTTATTGTAGGGTTGGGACGGGGGCTCTGCAGTGCCAAACTGCAATCACTCTCACACAAACACACGCACGTACACACACGCACACACACACGCACGCACACACACACACACACACACACACACAAACACACACACAAGCACACACACAAGCACACACACAAGCACACACACACATACTCCATTCATGGCTGTCTTTAGGTTCATGCAGGCTTTGCATCTGAGGGGGTTGGGGAGAAGAGGTGATGAGGAGAAGGAGGAGGACGAAAGAAGGATGAGGAGGAGTGAGGGGAGGAGGGAGGGAGGAGCAAGAGCCAGTCTAACTCTCTAAGCCTCCTGTGTCCTCACGTGTTGCGTCCGCTCTGGGCGAGAGACAAGCACTGGAACACGGCAGGCGGGCAAGCAGGCAGGGCCCACAGCAGCCAGGGGATTAGGGACATTTCTTACCAAGGAGTGAGTTCCTTTCCCTCTATCTCTCTCCTCCTCCCTCTCCATCCCTCTTCTCTTCTCCCCTTTCTCTTTTTCTTAGATTCTCTGTGCTGCTTCTTTTCCCTTATCTCTTTCTTCTCTCTACTCTTCTTTTTTTTGTTTCTTTTACTTATCCTTCTCTCTCTCTCCCCTCATTTCTCTCTCTCTCTCTATCTTCCCTTTCCTCTCCTCTCCTTTCTCTTTCTTTCTCCCCCTTTCTCTCTTCCTCTGTCATTCTTGATCTCTCTTCTCCTCTGCTTCACATCTTTCCTTCACTCCCCCAACCTCTCCTCTCCTGGTCACTTCTCCCTTTTCTTTTCCTCTTCTCTCCCTCTCTCCCTCTTTACCTCCTCCAGACAAGACTACGTAGGCCCCATCATGTCATCGGCAGTGCCAGCCAATAAGCTCTGCTAGCAAAAAGGAGGGGGGAGGGAAGGGGAGAGTAGAGTAGTGCGTGTGTGTATATGTGTGTGTGTGTGTGTATATGTGTGTGTGTGTGTGTATATGTGTGTGTGTTTGGGTGTGGGGGTTGAAGAGTAGGAGGAGAGGGGGGGATGCAAACGGTTGCCTAGTTACTGGCAACAAGCGCTGGGTCAAAGCCTCCAATCACGGAGCTATTACGGCGAAACAACCAATTTTTAAGTGTTTTTTTTCACCAGCTGACAGTGCTCCCTTCTCTCCTTTTTCTTTGTCTTTCTTTTCTTTTTGTTCTGTTCTCTCCATCACTTTCTTCCCCATATGTGCAGAGGGCTGGAGAGGGTTGGGAAGGAGTGACAGAGTGTGTGTGTGTGTGTGTGTGTGTGTGTGCACACACACGAATCTCTTTACATGCTTGTGCATGTGTGTGCATACATGCTTCCCTCTCTCTGCCTCTTTGTGTGCTTCTGTGTGTGTGTGTAGTGGGGGCTGTCAGTCTGAGGCCTAGCATGTTGACATGGTTGGAGTTGCAACACGTCTGCTACAGATCGGCCCCAGAGTCTAGACTTGAAAATCTTCCCCTCTCTTCAAAGACAATCCAGGAAGGCTCTTTCGCCAAAGCTCTTATCCTCTACATCTTTAGGCTCCCAAAACCCCACAAAAAACTGATCAGGCAAGGATCCATAATCTTGTAATTATTGAATACTGATGATCAAAGAATAATATATGCATCATGTATATATAATGTCCTTTATATCATGATTAGGTATACATATACACATACGTACATCATGTATACGATGTCCTTTACATGATGATGTACTCTATAGTACTAATATACAAATACAAATATACAGCATGGCATCATAAGTCACTATAGGGATTCATTTGCTACATGTATCAGCTGAATGAAAACAAACACTGACTTGTTCCTATACTGAGACATTATACATGCAAAAAGTCTAAGATAAAAGGCTTTTTATGATGCTCTGTAAGATTTATATATATATTCCTCCCCTTGTGTGAGAAGTGAGGAGTTGACCTGAACAAGAGGGGTTTCTTCACCCCATGAGAGCAGAGCATGACCTATCCCACATCACAAAGGTATGCTATGGTTGACTGCCGGCAAATGAATTCTAAAAGCCACAAAACCAAAATGAGGATTCACAACTGACTATTATGGTTGTGTTTCAAATACAGTGCCGAGCATAAATGAGTCCACCCCCTTTGAAAAGTAAAACAATATGTTAAAACATATTTTCATAAAACAATATATGTTAAACAATATGTCCATGAAAACAAAAAATATTTACAAAGATTTTGCAGACTAAGTTTAATATCACATCTGCATAACATACAACACAAACGTTTGCTTAATAATATAACTTAGATTACATATTTTTCTGTTTTACTCAAATTAGGGAGGAGCAAAAATGAGTACACCCCCAACAAAACTACTGCATTTAGTATTTTGGCCTCCACGATTTTTAATGATGGCACCAAGTCTTCTGGGCATGGAATGAACAAGTTGGCAACATTTTGCAACATCAATCTTTTTCCATTCTTCAATAATGACCTGTTTTAGAGACTGGATGTTGGATGGAGAGTGATGCTCCACTTGTCTCTTCAGAATTCCCCATAGGTGTTCAATTGGGTTCAGATCAGGTGACATGCTTGGCCACTGAATCACTCTCACCCTGTTCCTCTTCAGAAAGCCAGCAGTGGCCTTAAATGTGTGTTTAGGATCATTGTCGTGTTGGAAAAGTGCACCACGACCAAGTGCACAGAGTGATGGTAGCATTTTAGTTTTCAGTATAGAGCAATACATCTCTGACTGCCACCACCATGCTTCACTGTAGGCACCATGCATTTTTCTTTGTATTCTTCACCTTTGCGATACAGTTTTGAAGCCATCAGTTCCAAAAACATTCATTTTGGTCTCATCACTCCACAATACAGAGTCCCAGTAGCCTTCATCTTTGTCAGCATGGGCCCGGGCAAACTCTAGGTGGGCTTTTTTGTGCCTGGGCTTTAGGAGAGGCTTCTTTCGTGGACGGCATCGATGCATGCCATTCCTCTGCAGTGTACGGCGTATTGTGTCACGGGAAGCAGTCACCCCCGTTTGGCTTTCTACTTCTTTAGCTAACTGTAGTGAACTTGTGTGCCGATTTTCTTCAACCCTTCTCATTAGAAGACATTCCTTTTGAGGTGTTAACTTCCGTGGACGAACAGGACATCTCTGTGACATGGTCGCAGTTCCATTTTTCTTAAATATTTGTACCACTTTTGCTACAGTATTCTGACTAATAAGTAAAGCTTGGCTGATCTTGTAGCCTTTACCTTCCTGGTGTAAGGAAATAATTTTCTTTCTCAGGTCTTGTGTCATTTCTCCATTGCTGACAGCAGGAAACGGGGAGGTGTTTTCTTAGAGTAACACCCTTTTATAGTCAACTATCTGCTGGACTAATTGAATAAATAGACTCATCTGTGGTTGAATTCTTGGTAAATCAGACATTTGCAGTCTAAAATCTTGCTTTGCCCTGAGACTTTCAGTGGGGTGTACTCATTTATGCTCCCCTTTGAGTAAAACTGAAAAATATGTAATCTAAGTTATATTATTACGTAAACTTTTGTGTTGTATGTTACGCAGATGTGATATTAAAGTTAATCTGTGAAAAATGTTGAAATATTTTTTTGTTTTCATGGACATATTGTTTAGAATGTTACTTTTCAAAGGGGGTGTACTCATTTATGCTGAACACTGTATATGCCCTACAACTCACACACACACACACACACACACACACACACACACACACACACACACACACACACACACACACAGAGTATACTGCCTGTTCTGGACAGAGCAACCATAGCAATGGCATGTTTGTTTTTAGTTTCTAAGGGACCCAACCAGAACTTGTCCCAAAATCTGACCCGAATCCATCAGGCGAATGTGCATCCTGTCCAACAACATACCCTAAATATCCCAGGTACATGCACACTGTGCAGCCTATTCCTGGGGTGAGGTTGCAGTGGTAGGGTGTTTGCTTGTAAGCCTCTGTTATACCATAACAGAAGGCTTTGGCTCTAAGGAGCCAAAGCCAGAGGTGTGTTCATATTCAGCAAATATTCATGCCCAACTATTTTTTGTTTGTTTTTAATTGACCTTGACCACACATATAAACAGTTCAGTAATTTAAAACAGATCCTAGCGACCAAACCATGAGTGCTGAACAAGGGTTACAATTTAGGATGACAGTTTGTTGAAATTTATAAAATCAAAACATTGTTCACCAAATGTTTGTCTGTAGAATGACGCCAGAGCACAAAAGTACCAGGCTGTGCACTTAGCACCTACAGGGAACAGACTCTTCAATCAGATGGGTCGTCAATGTAGGGTACTACACACTCAGCGCAACTGGAGTGGTGGCAAGATGGCTAATCACATTGAGTATCGTAATCTTAAAACAGTAGCAGGACACTGATTAAAAAACTTATTAAAAACTGGGAACTGGGAATTTTGCAGGCTCCCCAAACAATTTATTTTTGGTCAAAATGCTTCAAATGGTTTAAAATTTGGTCTGTGTACCAGAAAAGAACTATGATGCGCAAGACAGATCTAGACCACACCCGGGCCAAAGCTGTGCAACAGGCCTCGCTTACTCTTCTTGTCCCATGCTGGAGGACTTGCATGGAGTGGTGGAGGAAGTGAGATAGTAAGACAGTAAGAGTCAGTAAGGAAAAGCTAGGAATAGTATAAAAGAGACAAAGTCAAAAAGAGAGTGAGAGTAAAGGAAAAAAGGGAGAGAGAGAGAGTGTGTGTGTGTGAGAGAGAGAGAGAGAGCAAGAGAGAAAGAAAGAGAGAGAGAGAGGGACTGAGGGGCTGAGGGAGTGTGCTGGACTGCACTCTGACAGGCTGAATTACGCTCAAAACCCCTCAAAGCGCTGAGCACAGGAAAACTGGCAGCTCTCAATTGACAGGCCCTGACATAAGCTACAACATCCATACCACCTCCACCACCACCACCACCACCACCACCACACACACACACACACACACACACACACACACACACACACACACACACACACACACACACACACACACACACACACACACCCCTTCTTGCTGCTGGTCTTATTGTTGTTGTCATTACCTCATGAGCCCTCTGTGCTTTGATGCAAAACAATTTACTTATCAGCTTTCTGATGTAAAAAACCTGACGTGTGCCGGGGCAGGGGCAGGGGGGCATGGCCTCATTTGTCAATTAAGCAGACGGGGGGGGGGATAACGAGAGGCTCTCTGATGGGATGACATGAGAGGAAGAGAGAGAAAGGGAGACAGGGAGAGGAGAGAAGAGAGAGAGATGGAAGATGGGGAAAGAAGAGGGGAGGAGTCGGAAGAAGAGAGGAAGGGGAGGAGGCTCTCAAACACACCTGACCTTTCAGAGATGGCAACTCCCTGACATTGTTGACTGCTATAACAGATGCATTTCTTTTTTTCTGTACAGATTGGATGTCCGGTCGACAGCTGGGCACCCGTCTTGACCTGATGTCTCAGATGAAGCATCGGCATGACGAGCTGTTGCCACATCAGTCCCTACACTCTTCCTTCCTGCACTCACTCTACTCAGCATCCTTTGCTGTGGGACGCTCAATGCCTCGAGCACAACTCGGCCTCTGCCTCCTGCTGGCAGGCAGCTGCTTAGTCTGGGCCAGACAGCACCAGATTCGAGTCAGGTCTCTGCCAGAACCAAGGCTGACCTGTTCTGCCATTACTCATTCAGATGCATATATAGCAGAGTGTGTAAAGAGCATTTGAACAGCTACAACTCAACAGTGTCTCAAATAGAAACCTGACTGTGCACACCAACATAAGCACATGGGCATATAGTATACTCACATAAAGTACATATACATACCATCTTTCCCACTCTCTCTTGATCTTAAACTCACACACACACACGCACAGAAGACCACACGCACAGAAGCTAGCAAGATCTACCTGGGAACTGGCAACAACCTGCTTCAATGAACAGGAAGAAGCACAAAGTACAATACAATACAGTACGATACAAACCCCGAATCCCATCTACCAGTGTGCTAGTCGCTTTTCTTTTTTTTTTTTTTTTCTTTTCTTTGAAAAAAAATAATCATAAAATACACAAAACATTCTGGCCACACTCCACTCGCCACTCTACACCATGTGCCTGCATGAGCCTGGTTGGTTTGTTTAAAGTTGTGCATAATAGGAAGCAGAGGTTTCTTCTGGAAGCCAGTCTGAGGCCTCTCCAGCCGAGTCCCACATGGTATTGATAAACTCTGCGCAAGTGAAGGAGCACAGGGATGCGTGAGGGGACCCAAGGGTCTGAGGGGGTTGGGGGGCAGCTTCCCGAGGATGGAGCATACCTTATAGTGACCATGCAGACTTTTAGTGCGCGCACACACACACACACACACACACACACACACACCATTCATTGCAATAAGGCCTCTTATGCTGGCAATGAAAAGTGAACAGGCCTAAATTGGGTCCGAGGGTCATCTCTACCACATCCCAAGGCAAAGCCAACATAAATGAGCCTAGTCACCCAAACAAGACAGTACACACACATCAATATGACAGCTTGTTCCAGCTTTTCACCAAAGCCAAATATATAATCAGAGGCAACAGTGTTATTTGGATGTATTTTCCTTACCTCTTGCTGATAGTTTCTTTGTGTTGATAATTTTAGCAGCATATTCCTGTCCTGAGGATTTCTTTACACATCTACGAACCACAGAGAAGGCACCCCTGAAAAAAATATATTTGAAAATGTTTATGAGACGTTCTTTTCTTGAAAGTAAACCAAAAGACACACACACACACACACACACACACACAAGCCAACGCTGGCGCGCACGCACGTTCATGCGCGAACGGGCGCACTCGCACTCAACACACACGGAAAAAGAGGATTGTCAATCATTGCTGACGTAGCCGCTCACAAATGAATGCAAGACGTTCAGCGAGTGTATCGACTAGTCTGTGACTACCATGACTTAACATAAAACACACAGATTAATGAATACTGCTATAACAGTATAGAATAAGTTATTGGTGGCAAGGTCAATAAAATGGCATTGTAAAGTCATTTGACACTGAGGTCCAATGCAATGTGTACTGCTATAAAATCTCCTATAGAAAGTCAGACATAGAGGAAACAAACATATCTCCTTGAACCCTTTTGGCCTTACTGTGTTTTCAATCCTATCCCTTTATTGAAATAACATCACAAAAGCAAAACTATCTAATGTAGTCTACATTTTAACATAAAGTAGCTTCATTTCCCGTTCTGTCTTCTCATCGCGCAGTCCGATTGCAGCCACATTGTAATCCCCTGTCTGAACTGCGCGAATCGCTTTCCAATTAGTAATAAAACACAGCAGCGAAACAGAGATTAAAATGACAAGCTAGCAGCCAAAGGGGAAAAACAGCAAAAGTATCCGCGAAAATGGTTCTCCGTCCATTAAGCCCTGGTAAAGGATATAAGGATAGCCTATACGTGCAACATATGTGCAAGTAGTCTAATCCGTTACAGAGCGCTAAACAATAGCAGATAAAATGTTGGCTGTGCACATCCCTGGCGAACTTGATCTATAAGCTCCACACACATCTTTGAGAGCAGGTTTGAGAGTCATTGCAAGTCACTGTCTTCCTGTCAACATCCAAGCAAGACAATGGGATTTTGTTAAAAAAAAAAAAAAAGACCCAAGTTGCACGGAAGACATCTCAAATGAAACTATCACTTACTTTCCCAGCTCTTCGTAAAGCTGATACTCGTCGGTAAACCTGGTCGAGGTTACAATTGTAGCCATGTTGTGTAGGGAGGGGGTCTCGCTGCTCGCTTCGATGACTGCTGCGGTCGGGGTTTCGGGAGGAGATCGCCTCCGAATTTCATGTGCCTCACACAGAGAGAGAGAGAGGAACACAGACGGGAAGGGAAGAGGGGAGGAAGGGTTGTCGGAGTGGAGAGCAAATAACGCTAACTAACGCGAGAGTTTCCAGCTCCGGGGCTTGGGCTAAACCGAGATGACGATGATCAGTTACTGCAGCGGTGGCTGCTCTGTTTCATGCGTTGCCTCGATACACGACGTCATTTCTGTGGTTTGCCGTAAAATGGCCATGCCCGAACCACGCGCTCCTCTTGGTACACGTGTCCAGGTTGAAATTACATACCGTTATGATACTAACGAAAGAATCTCTTTTTAACTATTAAGTTTACGGACTTAACACCAGTCTGCTGTTGGGCATAGTTTAGGCTGAAATAGGCTATGGTTTATTGGTATTCTGAGATATGAACATAAGGAATGGAATAGACGTTCGAAGTAGCTGTCTATGCGTCAAATGCGTTTTTCTTTTGTCAAAAATGAAATATCCTAATATATTAATTGCATAGAAATTGTTTATTCAAAGCCAAAAGTGGAAACACGTCCCCAGCATCTTTGCATTACGTCTGTAACAGACTAGATTGCACTATGTGGGAAAACGGCACTTTGGCATTTTTATTGGGTGTGGGAACACATAATCTATGCCTCAAGGCCTAGATCAAAGAAGCCTCACGATTTAAAATAATTTACTCGTCCTCTACGCGTGTTAGTGCGCGAGAACAGATGCCATGTAGCTACTGCTGAGTAGGCTAATGTGAGCCGCCCTGACGTAACCGAGGGGGATGCTGCGCTTCCGCGTCCCAATTTCCAGTGGTCGCTGACACAGACGGTGAACTCTGCCTCAGTAAATATTTAATGTGTCAGAGCACGCAAATACAATTACAATTACGTTTATAATAATAAAATGTTACAGTTCGTGCTATTCATGTACTATATAGCAGCACTGTGTGTGCCATTGGAAGAAACAAACTTGTGCTTCTCGACGTCTCTCCTTCCCTTACTCTTGTAGACTTCTGCGTTCTCTCCCCTTGGTTGCTCAGTGCTTGTTGAACTATTTTTTATGTGCAGTAGCCTACATGTAAGTTCCACAAATTGTTCAAATTTAGAATGTGCTCTAAAGGTGCACTCGTTGTAAAGGTGCACTATCATACATATGTTTGCTTGTATGAGTCAGTGTGTTTATCTAGCCTATGAGCATGTGTGCAGGCAGTGTATGTGCAGGTGTGTCTGCAGTGTTATGATCCTCATTGTGTGCCTGTGTGTGGGCATTTGTCTGTGTGTGTGGGGGGGGGGGGGGTGCACACGCACGTGAGGGTGTGTGTGTATGTGTTTATTTATTGTTGTATGTGTGTGAGAAAAAGAGTTGTCTCTGCAAAGAATAAGTCATATTTCTCAGTTAACTTCCATCTCGCTCTTCATCGTCTGACTAGGCTGATCTGAGATTGAACTTAGTTTGGATACCCACAGTCATCATCTCTCACTTCTCTGAGGTGGGATCAGTGAATATTGATCAAAATGCCTCTGTTGATTGTTTCTTGTTTTTGGTTACGGGTTGGTGTTAAGCCCGCCCCATTGCATCAGATGTAAAAGTTTGCATCTGATTGTTTTCCTGTCTCAGGCAAAGGAAACAAAGTACAAATAGGCCTGATGGGTTTTCCCAAGTTTGAAACTGTTCTCTTCTATATGTTTGTGTGTGTGTAAGTGTGTGTGACTACCGTAGTGTGTGTGTTTTTGTGTGTGTGTGACAGACCTGTGTGTCCTCTTTGTAAAAATGAATCGTACTTCTTATTTAATTTTACTTCTACTGTTAATCACCAACACGTCCAACACATTTTGTCTGTAAATGAATGAAATGAAAAGAAAATGAATCACATTTCTTATATTTGGTTACCTTGTATCTATATGTGTGTGTGTGTGTGTGTGTGTGTATGTGGGTGTGTGAAAGATAGAGAGAGGAAAAGTTTTAATTTACTCATCCCCTTCACTCTATACTTCCACCCACTTAATTTTTTCCCTCACGTCCATTCCTCTTCACTTCTTCATCTCCATCACTTTACCTTCTTTCAACAACTGAACTGCTTACTTTCATTAGGTGTTGCTAAATAAGTGGTTATAGGTTAGGCTGATGCACCTAAAAACCCTTAGTCCACTCTGTGCTACTGCAAGAGTGGTTATAATAGACATGAAATTGAAAAAGCAGCTTAAAAAAAACTATACAGGGCAAAGTGGCATGTTTGTTTTAGGAGGTATTAACAAGTTGAGTGAGAAACGGAATGCAAACTTGCTGGTCTTGATAACACAGAGGGAAAGTCACACAAGTTAGACAGGTCGTTAAATGTCTGATTAAGGCTGAATGACCTTAAATGGTGCTCCTTGTCCACCATGTCACAAGGTCTTCTAAATGCACCTAGTGTTTCAGGAGCTAGTCGACAGATAGTCAAATGACTAGGTATATCTCCTGTGCTGTCATTATTCAAAACTGAACGTGGAGGCTCGGAGGACTTTATGTGCCTTACAGCTAAGCTTTTAGCAACATGTCTGGTTTATTTAGATAATGACAAATCGACTGGTCACCCCGTTCTTCAGCAGACTTGTCTCACATATTGTCTTTTATAATTGATCCTGCCTACCATTCGTCTGAACCGTTAAGTATCATGCTTCCTGCGTGGCAATCATCAGCTCCTACGGACAGACGTAATGTCACGGCTGCGGTGTACGGGTCGATGCGTTGGAGCCATGTTGATTTACGTGCCTTTATCAACTATTATAGCCATAGGTAAAACAGGTACTCAATACCAATATGTGAATTAATGATTTATTGATAACTGCTTTTGGCACCACTGTAGGACTGTGTGTGTGTGTGTGTGTGTGTAGGGTGTGGTCTTAAAAATTGTTTAGCTGAACATTAATTTATCATGTCAGAAGAAGAATGTGGGTCTTTGTTCATTACGGTAGGGACACTGGGCAAATTTCAGTCGTCTTCCGTGCCACTGCGATGTTGATAAGCGTGCAATGCTTTAGCCAATGAGTAAGACGAGCAGTGTCTGGCAAATGCTGCAGCTACACGAGGCACCACTAGCAGGGGGAACATAAATTGGGCGCTGGTCAATAGGAAATCAATAGGCCTTATTTTTAAAGCGGGAGAACACAAGGTACAGAGGGCCCGCCTGCTGCATCTGCCATATAGATGGGGCAGGCTCTCATTGCTCAGGGACGTGGGAGGCAATCGGTGAACATATTCCCAACAGGTGCACAGCAAATCACAGACTCATGCACACACATGCAAACCTGGCATAATAGCAACTTGACACACCAACCCCACCCCCAACTCACACATCTTTACAAAGTTGCAGGGTAGAGAGATGACTTGTTTCTTACTACTTTAAGGATAGGTAAAATCATTTTATCCACAAAGATGTGCAGGGCTTGATACAGTCTTAGTACTAGCGACTGGAAATATACCATGCAAATGCAGTGCTACAATCAGGGGTGCTCCTAAAAGTTTTGGACCCTATGACAGAAAATAATTTTGTCCCCCCCAAATATTGATTATACTGTTAAAATGTTCTCTTGGGCCCCCTGTCAGTGCCAGGCCCTTGGAATCATCCTAACTTTTCAACCCCTGGCAGTACCACTAGCTACAATGATCCAAGGTGACATCTTCCTGTGTTAATCGGGGAACCAACCCTGACTTTGTATTGTATCCATGATCTGTCTATAAAAAGAGACATTAAGTGCTTCAATTATAGAGCTAATAAATGATGTAGCTCTCTCTTAAGCATACAATTGTTTTTAAATAGGTCATACAATGTTTTTTTTAAAGAGATTTTACAATGGTTATAGGCTACATGCTGTACCATTGTTTTTTAAAAGGCAACATGGCATCATTAGAGTGGTCAACGACAGCCTGGTCTAGTCTATTCCGGTCCAGATCTGCTTCGAAGTCGCTGCCCATTGTGGTCAGATCATGGGCGAAGGGAATTAGTGGGCATAAATAGGATGTCATTTCAGATCTAATTTGTTGAACACGTCAACTCTGGTGTGAGGTTCACTGTTCAAGCATGACAACTGACAGCGTGATCACTCAGGCTCCAGATACATCATCCCCATGGAAACACACATGCATGCATACACACATGCATGTACTGTTCACAAACACACACACACTCATTCTCTCTTCCTCTCTCTATATGTCTTTCAGTTTTTCATAATGTCAGACCATCTCGTATCTCTCTCTCTCTCTGTCTCTGTCTCTCAGAAACTGCCCCCTCCCTTCTTCACACACACATATGAGCAGTGACTCAGTTGTGACACTAATTTGTCCCCCCTGTGCTATGGAGTCTGTCGTCTGTCACTCTTCAACATGTTCAGCCTCTCAGACTTGTAATGGTGATGATTCAATTGAATGGGCTCATATTGACTGTTGTCCCCCCCCCCCCCCCCATCCCAAGGCTCAGGAGTCAGGAATGGGTGCACAAAAACAAAAAAGCTTTTTGGAAGGAATTTTCTTCTGTATCAACAATTCCATCTGCATATCAAGATGTGAACACAGACTGCCTGTTAAGAAAGCATGTCTTGATTATTGTTAAGCTTGTCAAATTGACAATATATCATTCCATTTTTAAACTCACTGTGGCTGAAATGTTATAAGGTTGACATTTCTGATGAGATTTTCCAACTGAATCAACTGAAGCAGTTCAGAGATATTTCCATTGTGGTTCTTTGTCCTATGTGTGTGTAAGTGTATGCATAGATTCAGTCAGTGTTAATGTATAGGTGAGTATTATAAATAAACAAACATACAGTAAAATACATACCAAAATAAATAAATGTAATGAACAGAACCCTATGGCAATTTACTGTAAAGCCATCTCTTTCAAGCTGTCTTAAAACCACTTTAAGACTTCATGATTCTGCAGACACAGGACTCTCAGTTGTTTCATTCCAAACCCTTGGAGAAACAACGCTTGCTACATGGTTCTCTCAGACTTATGTCGCTATCTAATCTCACTGAGTCTTCCACAAATAGGAAGAACTCCTTTCCAGAGTCTTATTTGTGGGTTTGTGTTTGGGAAAGTGTCCTGGATGGTAACTGTGTGTTTGGATCCTCCAGTGTCCTCCAAGGACTGAATTTCCGAGCTTGTTGGACAGAGAAATATGCAACACACCAACCTTCTCAGATGCTCAGTGCGCCTGTGCGATTCACACTCCAGGCATTAGATTGTGTCAGGTTGGGCCAAGCCCAGGTGCATTGTGGGTTGTGGGTATGAGCAACACAAGCAGTGCTGCAGGGGTGTAAACACCACACTGCTGAGGCCTTTAGGGAGCCCTGCACACACACATAAACACACACACACACACACAGACACTTCCAGTGATACACAAGCAGATGCACACACACACACACACACACACAGACACAGACACTTCCAGTGATACACAAGCAGACACACACACACACAGTCACACACACACAGTCACACACTGCAAAACAGTGGTGGTGAGTGTTTATGTAACAGTGCACAGTCGCCTTCAGCTCGTGTTAGCATCTTCCTCCTCACGACTCCCTCACAATGACCTCATTTGTGCACACACACACATGCAGTCATGCACACATACACACACACACACACACACACACTATACACTTGGAGAGAGAGAGATATGCAAAAAGAGGTTAAAAGATGGAGGGAATGAGAAAGAGAACTGCTGAGCTCAGCAATAGTGGTGGAGAAGTGAGGGGGATGAGAGAGAGATGCTGAGAGATGAAGAGAGGAAGAGAGAAAGAAAGAGAGAAGGAAAGAGAGAGAGAGATGAAAAGATAAGAGACTTTTGAGTAATTAGGTAGAAATGAATATCTCTCTCCCACTCGCTGTGTGTGTGTGTGTGTGCGTGTGTGTGTGCGTGTGTGTGTGCATGTGTGTGTGCATGTGCAAACAATAAGCTCTAAGCTCCCTACAATAAAATAGAGAGTGAGAGACAGACACAGAGATTTTGAGAAGATTTTGTGGAGAGGACGTCCAAAAAAATGTGATTGTGTAAGCAGTACACAACAAAAACAAGGGACAGAGAAGGAACATGGTGAGGGATAGAGAGATAGAGAGATGGAGAGATGGAAAGTGGGGGAAAATGAAAAGAGGAAGGGAGATGTCAGGTTTGTGCTAATGGCTTTATGAGCTGTGGGCAGACACACTTCTCCATCTGCTGCCCGTTAGCACTCGCTAGACCTAGCGTCTCTCTCACACACACACAGACTTGCGCACACACACACTCAACACTTTTTCTCTCTGTCTTCCTTTATGATTTCTCATTTTCCCCTCTTTTCTCTCCCTCTCTTTTTCTTCTTTCTCTTTCTCTCTCTCTGTCACTCTGATTCCTGTCTTTTCCCTACATTTCTCTCTTCTCTCTCTGCCTTTCCTCCTTCTCCTCCCCTGTCTCAGTACACATTTCAGGAAGGTTGTATAAATATGGCACAAGCGTTTTCCTGCTCTCTTCTAGCAGAGGTAGGGTCTTGGTGGTTCCTCATAGAGAGAGCAGACGGATTGTCATTCTTTCCAGAATTTCAGGAACGGGATAATATAAGTGTTTATCTATCTATCTATCTATCTATCTATCTATCTATCATACATACATACATACATACAGAGAGGCTTTATCAACAACACAAGAGGAGAGAAGAACCTAGGCAAGAGAACCGCAAAAATAGAACCGCAGGTAGGAGAACATGGTGAACAAACTGTTCATATGAAAAGAACTGAGTAAAATAGCCTATAGAGTAAACAGACAAATGAACACTAATTGCAGGAACACAAATGAACACTAATTGAATGGATAATTATAAAAGAGTAATTACGTTGGACAACGTAGCTGTGCATATGAGTGTGTATATGTGTGTGAGCATGTGTGTGTGTCTGTGTGTGTGTGTAATAGGGTGTATGTTCATGTGAGCATGTGTGTGTGTGTGTGTGTGTGTGTATATGTCTGTGTGTGTGTAATGTGCTGTATGTGCATGCGAGTGTGTGTGTGTGTGTTTCATCATATACCTCCTCGTGGGTGTCTCGTGTCATTGTGTGTCTCATGCCTGGCTGCAGAGGGTAGAGTGACACATGCGGGGCTGTACTTTTCTCTGCACCAAAAGGCTGCGGAGAGAGAGACGCATTCATTGCAACAAGCCGTAAAGTCAACAGCGATGCTCACATACACTGAGAACAGCACATCATAACAAGCCTGAGAGTCACCACGCTCTGTTTCTCTGTTCCACACACTGCCATCGCAACCAATCTGACAATCAAGATACTCTGTAGTCGTCTCTCAAACAGAGACACTCGCATCACAACAAGTGAGAATGTCTAGTGCTCCATAATGTCCTTTTATACACAACAGACATGGCAAGAAAAAACTTCAAGGACAACAAATGGAGCCTGTGATGCCTGTCTGAGATACAGCTATCACAACCAGCCTCAAAGTGAACAAATGATGCTCTATGATTCTGCTTGATACTGTGAAATACAGTCGCTGAAACATGCAGTCTCAGAGTTAGCAAAGGTAGTCCATCCTACAGAGATACCCACAGTAAACACTGATGTGACACAATGTAGTCATCGCCATTCATTTGAAAATCAACAAAGATGCTTTGCAAGGCTCACACGATCAGACATAGCTATATAAAACAAGCCTCAGAGCAAATCGAGATGCTCCATGATGATACTCTCTGACAAGGCTTAATTAAAGTGTCTCTTTAGTGCCAGAATTACACATTTTATATAAAACTAGCATAATATGCAGCACAAAAGCATCAAAACATAAATGGTGGTTTCAACAAGTAGTTTTCACTTCCATGTTGGAGACATTTATTTATGTTGCTGACATTTATCCTAAACACGTTGCAGTTGGGAAGCAGTTACCAAGAGTAAAGGGAACAGAAGCTAAACTCTAATCCGTCTAACCAAAAGGGTTGTAGAAAATCACTGCCTTGGATATAACCACCACACCTTCCTGCATTAGACTTTCAACACTGCCTCTGAGGGCCACTTCTCCCTGCTAAAAATTGAAGCGTAGCGCTAATAAAAATTGCATTTAGAGTGGCTCGGAGAGTGCCTCTGTCAATGAGGCTACCCACAGGGGCTTAATGGGGTAGATTTAAGCCCTTTTCCAGAGGAACTAGAACTAACTCTTCACTGAGTGAGTCACACACACCTGAATAGTGGACAACTTAAGTGTTAGGCCTTTCTTGATGTGTGTGTGTGTGTGTGTGTGTGTGTGTCTATGTTAGTGTTTGCAGGGGTTGTAATAAGGGCTTTTGTTTTGTTATTTTGGGATTATTTGTCAGTGTGTACTTCTGTGCATTTGCTTTGTTATTATGTGATTATTTGCCAGTGTGTACTTCTGTGTATTATTTGTATTTGTGTATGTGTGTGTGCACAAGCTATTTTGTGTGTATTTGTGTGTGTGTCATTTGTGTCATGTCTGCTGTGGAGGGCATGATTGTGAATATGTGCCTGTGATTTGATTCGACTACAGAGGGCATAACAGTGGATATGTGTATGACATTTGTGTGTGTGTGTGTGTGTGTGTGTCTGACAGAAGCTGAACAACAGCCCAACGACAAGGCCACTGAGCCAGAGGGCTCCAGGACCAGAGGGGGAAAGTCTCATCTCCAGTGGCTGAGGAGCAAGCACTGTGGCTGGGGAGGACTGTGTCTCTGAGCTCCTCATCACACACAGATGCTTATGGAGAGTGACTGCTCCGAGTCCTCTGGAACGCCCACGTTTGCTCTGCAGTGACACAAACACACACACAGTAAACACACACACACAGAGAGTAAACACATACATACACTCACATGCTGAGAACACATTTACAGACAGACATTCAGTACAGAACACACTTGTCCACAGTTAGCGACAGTCAGAGATATATGCGCATAATGAGAAATACAGACATACAAAGATAGATGGAGGGAGGGAGAGAGAAAGAGGAAGTACAGTACAGTATGACAAACACACACACACACATGCATGTGTGTGTGCACACACAGCCTATGGGCTGAGGATATTCTGAATATTCTCTTGAATATCACAGTCACACATATCTAACTGTTTATAGATCTCAACATCTCGCTTTTGTGCCCTATTTGTGTCACTCACGTAAACACACACACACACACACACACACACACACACACACACACACACACTTCACAATATATCACAGAGGTGCACACACAGTCACAAAACCCTATTGTTTGAGCTCACCAAATGCTGCCAGTAGGAAGAAGAACGAGAGAATTTGGTACAACATAGACTGAATGACACACCAGCAGCTCCATTCAGTTACCATTAGCTGCTAGTTTGCTATTTGGTCTATGCTACATCAAATCCTCTCCTACTTCATCCTACCAACAGGGCTATAGTTTGAAGACTACTCCAGACTATTACTTTAAGCTTCAATGAGTGGCCATGATTTGCCTACCTAAGGCTCACCCTGAGCGTGCCTCAGGCGTGTCTCTGGCATTACAGTGGTACTAAACAGAGCTGTCCCAGCTGCTCTCCTCCCTGTCTCTCTCCCTCCCGAACTCTCTGAGCAGTCCTGTAGTGCACTGGCCTGTTCTTTCATGAGCTGTCTCAATCTCTGGGATCACTCATGCACCTCCTCTGCTCTAGTCCATTGTCCTCTCCTCTCCTGAGATGACTGGTGGTCCACTGTCCTTTCCCCTCCCCTCCTCTCCAGAGCTTTCTGGAAGTTCAGTCCTCTCCTCTTCTCTCTTCTCCAGATCTGTCTGGTAGTCCATTGTCCTCTCCTTTCCTCTCTACTCCTCTCCTCTCCTCTCCATAGCTGTCTGGTAGTCCACTGTGCTCTCCTTTCCTTTCCTCTCCTCTCCTCCCCAGAGCTTCCTAGTAGTCCACTCTCCCCTCCTCTCCAGAGCTTTCTGCCCTCACCTTTCCTCTTCTCTCCTCTCCTTTCTTCTCCTCTCCTCCCCTCCCCAGAGCTGCCTGGTAGTCCACTGTCCTCTCCTCTCCTCCTTTCCTCTCCTGAGCTGCCTGGTAGTCCACTGTCCTCTCCTCTTCTCTTTTGTCCTGATCTGCCCAGTAGTCCACTCTCCTCTCCCGTCCTCTATTCTCCTCTCCTGCTGTTCTACTGGGGAGCTTCAAGGACAGAGGCTCCTAAGGGAGGCTGTGGAAGAATGTGCGGGTGTTTGTGTGTGTGTGTGTGCTGGGGGGGGGGGGTGATAGACTGCCGCTGCTGGTGATGGTGGCAGTGGTGCTGAGCCAATGCTGGGCTTAATTAGTCGCACCAGCCAGAAGCCGGTGCCACCAGCAGCAGCAGCAGGCGGTGAGGAGAGGAGAGGCTCGGGCAAGTCAGCCTGTGTCAAAGCTGGAGGGTTGGGGGTGGGTGGGTGGATTGTTGAAGGGTTGGTCATGTGGGAGTATCTCCAGTGACTGGAATCTATATCATCAGTCCAGCAGGAACTCTCTCTCTGCCTGTGCAGTGTGTGTGTGTGTGTGTGTGTGTGTGTGTGTGAAAGAGAGAATGTGTATGAGAGAAAGAGAGAGAGAAAGAGATATATTGCACCCCATGTCATCTCTGTCCTGCTCTGTCCAACTTTAAATCCAACACAACTTTCAGAGTACAACAGGAGCAGAAGCTGAGGTTTGTCTCTCTGGGACTCTGAAGACATTTTCATATACATTAATACATGAACATATCTTCCAGTGCTCTGAAGGTCACTGGAGATGAGTACACCTGCCAAAACCCAGAGGGGAGAGGTTCCTATGCAGGTTCCTCAAGGGTTTTGGAAAATAGCTTTTGGAAGTTCTGCCAAGAAAAGACCTTCCTTTGGGGATAAAATGTAACCCGTGGAGCGAACTGCAGTGAAGCAGTTGATAACCTCTCATCATAAGGTTCCCCTGAAAGCGAGATGTAAGGTTCCATACATGAGTTCCTCTACTCTTCCTTTAAGAGTTCCTGTCTGTCTGTTCCCAACAATAGCTGTTCTTCAATGAGATGGAGAACAAGAACCATTACCATTTACAGTATTTCTGTTTCAATTAATCTGTGCCAAAGCACAAGGTCCCTAACAACAGATCCTCTTTAGGGAAAGTTCCGCAGCAAAAAAAATCAATCATTCATCTCTTGCACTGGAAATGATTGCATTCAAACACAACAAGCCAGGTCCCAAACAAAAGTTTCCCTTTAAGGAGAGTTCTTCAACGAAAACAAAGCAAGACAAGAACCATTCATCTTCCGATGACAGTGACTGAGAACAGGGACAATAAGCAAAGTCTCCAACAATCGCTCACCAGTAGGTTAGCTCCTTGACTACACAAAGGCCAGAGCTCCTGACTCATTCACCATGTTTTCAGCTACAATGAAATATTTATGACTTCTATCTATTTATTCTAACTTGATTTTATGCCTTTATTTTTCCTCTTAATTTATATTTTAACTGCTGTTTGATATTTGTGTAATATTAAGCACATTGAGTTGGCTTATGAAATGTGCTAAACAACTTAAACAAAATTGCAAGGTAACCACTCCCCTTTTAAGGTTAGGCTCCCACTCCCTATACAGACCTGCTCAGTGAGATGCTTAGCAGTAAGTAAGACTCCAACCATTGATGCCCTTGAATAAAGTGTGTGTGTGTGTGTATGTGTGTGACAGAGGGAAGTGAATTTTGGTCCATGTGACTTCCTCTGGGAGGAACCTGGAATAAAATGTGTGTGTGTGAGTGTGTGAGTGGAATCTAGAAGCTTGGGTACTTGTGCAATGTGGGTCATCATCTCTAGCCCCTACCCACATGGTTTGTTGCTCACGCCCACTTCCTGTCTCTGACGAACAGCGTCGGCCAATGGGCTCTCAGTAAGGTGTTCTCCTCGGCGAGTCCTTCGCTAGTGCCCCACGGAGGTATGATGGACGAGCCAGGGGGCCTGGGGAACGCTGCCTCTCTCCTTTTAGTTCCTCCCTCTCTGTCTCTCTCTCTCTTTCTCCTTCCTTTCTCATCCCTCGCTCCACTCATCTGTTTTTGCACTCTATCTATAGTCCACCTCCCTCTGACCTCGATCTACAAACAAAGCCTACTTGCGTGCATCATTTTTTCTTGCCGCAAAGCACACACACACACAGTTTTCTTGCCTACATTGGGTGACCATTACTAAGCAGTGACTCTAGACTATATAGGAGAAATAGTATGTGTGTGTGTGTGTGTGTGTGTGTGTGTGCTTCAGTCACTGCCTCTAGTTCCCCTGTTAGACCCTGAGCTCAGAAGGATCCACAAGGATAACCTCTGCTGAAGGGAGAACAGAGGGGGTCAAGAAACTTTAAGTCAACTGTCCCTTGCAGCAAGCTGCACATCAGTGTGCCTGGATCTTTCTCTCTCTCTCTCTCTCTTTCTCACACACACACACACACAAGGGAAGGAAGGGAGGGTGAAAGAGAGGGAGAGATCCATAGACAAAGAGATGGGGATAAAACATGCAAATACAGTCTCAGATCATGGATAACAGATGCGCAAATATACAGCTACAGACACACACACACACTAGTGCAGTACGGAGTGTGTCCCACATAGCAGACAGGTGATGCTGCGGAGGAAGGCAGGTGGTCAGTGGAATGGGCGGGAGAGAGCTGTCTACACACGCAGATGGCTCAGGTCAGTCTGGTGCAGCTCCGCACACGCATGCTCACACACGCACGGACATACACACACACATACAAAACAAGGACATCTCACACATAAGCAACTCACACAGGCATTAGAGGATGACTTGTGACCATGCCTGTGTCACAGTACACCTCGTGACAGAACAGAGACAGACAGACAGATTATATGATGTAGGTAAAGGAAGATGAATAGATGGCAATAGATAGAATAGATGAAAAGAGGCAAAGGACATAAACAGATAGACACATAGACAAAGAGGAAGACAGACAGGCACAGAGACAGACAGACAGACAGAGATGAAATAGAGACAGATGAGATGCAGGGTGAGTGAGGTGCATGAGGATGAGAGTCAAGTCCTGAATATCTGAGCTCATCATCAACAAACCGCTCTGCAGCTTAAAGAGAGCATGTATGTCGCCATCTACTGTCCATAGGTGTGTACTGCAGCCTTGGTACTGGTGAAAGCAAAACCCCAGGGCCAAAACCCCACCACTGAGACAAGCTGCTGTAGATAATCTATTTTCGATCTTTAGTCATCCTCATTCCTTCCTGTGAACCAACGGAATGCCCTCAACCTCACAGCCAATTGTCGTTAAGTGTGAACATTCTAGAAAACAATCAAATACAGAACAGCTATGACTGGATCTAATACTGTATATCTAATTGGTGAGCTATGCACAGCTTCAGGTCGTCCACATTATGGATCAGGACAAAATAAACACTGAATTGATGAAGAAGTGTGTATGTGTGTGTGTGTGTGTGTGTGTGGTGTGTACGTGTATCTGTATGTGCTGAAAGCAGGGAAACTAATCTGAGGCAGCAGACAGATGAGTAAACCAGGCATTTCTCTTTCACACACTTGCACATGGACGCATGCATGCACACACATACACTCACTCACACACACACACACACACTGACCCCAGAGGAACAGAGCTATTTGCCTCTACCTCTGTTGTCAGAAGAGCTGCTTAAATATTGATGTGTGTGCTTGTGTGTGTGTGATTGCGCAGCAAGACTGTGGTGGTTGTTTAAAATTCTTGACAGCTGTTTGTATTTGTGTGTGTGTGTGTGGATGCCTGGATGCTCGTTAAATGCTTTTGTTGATGCTCTATATTTTCAAGTGGAATGCTTGTTAAATGCATTTGTTGATGTAGCTGTTACTACGTACATACGTACATACGTACATACGTTTACTATGTACATTTATCAAAATGTGTACATGTTCTTCTTTTTGAGTGCTCTGATGTGTGTGTGTGTATACATTCACGAGGCATGCATGTTTATGACAACAGTGTGTGAGTAAAGGAGAATTGTGGGAAACTTAGCCTTAGGTCTTTGGAAAAGCTGTGTGTGTGTGTCTGTGTTTCAGAGCTCATAGGGGTTAGTGTTAATGACCACTTCCATTTGTAGCCATCAGCAGCTCTCGCTCACTCACACACACACACAGAGAGAGAGAGAGAGAGAGAGAGAGAGAGAGAGAGAGAGAGAGAGAGAGAGAGAGAGAGAGAGAGAGAGAGAGAGAGAGTCTCAGTAAAAACAGCATTACATAGACCTGTTTCAGTGATGATATATTGATGAATGTACCTACATTCCTCAATCCAAAGTACACACTAGATTTATTTTGGAACAATGATGAAGAGACCATCCTGTCACAGGAGCAAACACCTTTGAGTGTGCCTGTGTGTGTTTGCTTCCACATGATCTCTTAAAACAAACACACACATATCAACACAGACCAAACCTGTTGTAGCCCCCTTCATACAAGCACACGCACACACACACGCACACGCACGCACACACACACACACACACACTCACTCTCTCTGTCCTCATGCTGGTCCCTGAGTGAGCATCTTTTGTAAGTTCAAAGACCAGGGGAGCTCAGCTGTTTGCTGCAGTCACACAGACACACACACACACACACACACACACACAGCCATACATACACAGTGTGAGTAAGAGAGCTGAAAATGCTGATGAGACATATTGATCCTGGCTTGTTTGGCTGCAGAGACTCCCATTAAAGTGAGGTGGCGGGAGAGAAAAGAGTGAATTTGCAGTGTGTGTGAGTGGGGGAGGGGGTGTATGTGAGAGAAAGAGAGAGTGTGTGGGATAAAGATTGTGTAAAGAGGGAGAGAATGAGAGAGAGCAAGGGAGGGAAAGAGAGGGGGAGTGAGAGAAGGACAAAAGTCAGTGGCTTGGTTGAAGGCATGGCATTTGTGTGTATATGGTTTGGGTGTGTGTATATGTGTGTGATTATGTAAATTGATGTGTGTGTGTGGAAGAGTGGTCTGTGTGTGTGTGTGGCTCTGGTTGGGGAGCTATAAATGCTATCTGACTCCTTTATCCTCCTCTGGTAAGATCCCTGTTCCCTCTGCCTAGATTAGGAATTATGTTAAAAAGAGAACACGGCACTGTGGAGATTAGGGTGTGTGTGAGAGTGTGTGTGTGTGTGCGTTTGTTTGTCACAGATGAGGAAACAATTGGTCATGAGCAGCTGACTATTTCCTGTGGCTCGCTGAGGTGTCTCATTTAATGAACACCCATCCTCACCCCCAAGAGAGCGTGTGAGAAGGGGGGTGGGGGTGGGGGGAGACACAAATGCATGCACACACACACACACAATCTGTCTGAAACAAACACACATCTCAGCTGAAATGATAGTAATTTCCTACACCTGATTTGTAATTGCAAGCTAGGAGACACTTCACATCACTAAGCTCACAAAAAACATAAAATAACATAATTTTAACTGTGTCGAGTCAGTCTGTAGCCTGTCTATAGATGCAGATGTTATTGTGTAGATGGCCCACCTGGTGGTCTTCAATGTGATTACCCATTTTACAGTGGATTAATATGCAAGCTAAGCCTTTTCATGAGAGAGTGAAATAAATGCTCCACAACTCATAAGCAGAAATAAGTTAGTCTATTGGGCAGTAAGAGAGGGGGTGGAACCCGTCATTTTAATACTATTCTTCCAAACTAAATCCAGATGTTAGGCCTACAAATCCCTTTCGGCTATGTCAGGCTATTTAACTTGCTTGTGAGACTAAATTTGAAGTACTTGCTGTAGTAATGTCGGAAAACAGTCCAAAATGTCAAAGACAGCCTTGGAAATAAACCGCCTGAGGTAGGATGATAAACCATGTTATGTAACAGTTGCGGGAACGTTAAGGACGTGGTGGGACCAAGCTATCTGAGGTGAATTGGTGAGAGAGGATTACGCGCCAGTGATCCAACTGACCCCAGCCTGGCTGCATCTGGCAGATGCAGTTAAACTCAGCATGGCTGCCAAACCTGCAACAGCGCACTTTCTTCCATGCACCTAAAATGATCAAACAATTTCCGATTTATGCTTTGTAAACTCCAAACTGTTGCGTGCCTCAATTCAATAACTTTTATCTGCCTTTTTAAGGAGTTGTTTTAACAAAACAAAAACCATTTGAATTGGATGCTTCATCTACAGAACTATTTTTCAAATGTATATATTTGTCATCCTAGTGAGGAAATAAACGTTGATTCTTTGTGTTGATGCTTGGAATTAGTGGGAGACGGAATATGAATATTCTGCCAACTCTGCTTACTGGGACTATGATTTTCTTGTGAAAGAAGGAGGTCTTTAGCAGGTCAGAAATAGATTTAAATTCATACTGGGCCCAAAATATGTAGCTGTGACATAACATGCTGCCTAGGTTTAAGGTCTAAGGTCTAAGACTAAGGTTTAGTCTACTGATTTGGAAAAGGGTGCAGGAGCCAACTGATAAATATATGGTTGTTTATTTCATTGTTTCTGTGGTCTGTTTGCAACTCAGGCAGGAACAACACAGCGTGGAGTAAAACAAAGACATAATAGAGGTTACATTCAGAAATCACAATGGGGGGGGGGGGGGAGGGGTTCATTGTCATAAGATAAATTGTAAACAATTCAACTGAGATTAATAATGGGTTATGGAAAAAACACACTCACATAAGAAAAAAACAACAAAAAAAGGTATTTAGAAAAAGAAATGTGGGATTCTATCACTCAAGAAATAAAAATTTCAGTCTTCAGTCAACAGAGATTTAACCCCTCATTTCAGTAGTGAAATTCACAAGGATTTGCATCTCCTTTCATGCACACACATGCACGCATATGCACAGGGACACACACACACACAGAGTTGATTTCTACATCACTGCGTGCCACAGCATGGGGATATGGGCACCTCACATACCAAACAAATCACACAGGCTGGGGCATTGTGTTTAAAATGTGATTTTGTTTTAATTCTGTACATAAATGTCAATGACAAAGGTATTTCAGTGTCTGAATCGTTTCTTGGGTCACAATTTTTCTGTGTTCTCTTAAATCCTCTCACCTCCCTGACACCCCCACCCCCCAAAAGAAGGAATCAACAGCTGTAAATACTGCACTCTTTACACCCCTCTCCCCAAACATCCACAGTGCCCTCCTGTGCCCTCTCCTTAACCCACAATCCCACCCACATTGCACCATACCATCACCATCATTACCACCATGCACATCACAAGAGAACGTCTTGATCTTATATGATGATAGGCCAAAGAGAAGCACTCCACAGAATCACAAACCTTCAAAACTGATTTTTTTTTTTTTAAAAAAGAGAGGGAGAGAAAGTAAAATAGATTAACCCAAACAATATTTGTCAGTGATACAAAAGATCAGGATGTTTGAAGCAAAGATTTGCAGAGAATGGGAGAAGGATCACACACACACAAAAAACAAAAATGAAATGAAAATTAAAAAAGGAGGTTAACAGTTTGGTGGAACAGAGCAGAGGTTTGAGTGAGGGGGGTGGCGGACTACTCTGAGCACACCCTCCCACACCTGAACTACAAATGCCAGCAGGCCAAGGGACCTTTATCATATTGTTCAGATGAACTACAATTCCCAAAGTTAATTTGAGATGCTCACATCTCTAAGATTTCTCCCTCCTCCGGGTCCTTCATCTTAGACCAAATCACTTCTCCTCAAAACGGAGAATCTGATCATTTAACAGAACACAAGTGTATGTGTATGTGTGTGTGTGTGTGGGGGGGGGTACACACTTAAGCGTTAAACACCTTGGAGGGGAAGGAGTCCAGAAAAGAAGCTCCCACTTGTTGATATTACGATAAAATTCAAGAATAATAAGTTCAGTAATTACAATAATATGTGTATACAGCTCCCCTGTTGAGTCCTCCTCTAGTAGGAAAATGCATAGACTGTTTAAATGTGTGTTACTCCGTCTTCCTGCTAATCTGTGTATGAGAACCAAAGAAAATTTTCCTTTTTTTCTATATTTTTCCTTTCTTTTTGTTTTTAAACAGGGGGCAGATTACATAAACAAATGCAAAAAGAATATTCAGGTTCCCATATTGCCTGTTAGTCACATTTTGATTTTGCACGCATTTTAAAAAACATAGACCGTTACAGTGGACAATACCATACAAACAAACAAACACGAGAAAGATGATTTGAAAGTAGGTTCAAAAATTAAAGGTGTAGGCTGGGGGGGGTAAGGCCATATACTGAGAACGACAGAAAAAGGACAAAAACGAAACGAAAGACGACGAGGGGAAAAGTGGAAGCCGAATAGGACAAAGGAATCCTTTAGAGGATGGGGGTGGGAGGGGGGAAGAAAAAAAACTGCAACAAGGGCAAGGTGAACCTGTTTCCATCTTAATTTTTTGCCATCTAAAGGTTCCATCTGCTTAGGTAAAGCATTTGCTTTCACTGGTGGTGAAGGGGGTCTTGGGACTTTTGGTTGAAGAGCATCTGTGTGACGCTCATGTTTGTTCTCCTTTGTTATTTGTTGTATATATTTTTGCTTTTTTATTAGTCAACCCCCCCCCCCCAGTGTCAGTGCTAGTGTTACTCATAGAACACCTTTCCAATACAATCAACATCAATGATTACCAATTCAAACAACTCTTCCACTACCAATTCATCTGACATCCCTCAGTCTCACACTCACAACCCAGTGTTTTGCCTTCATACGCTGACATGTTGCTGGAAGTTGGACTTCACATTGAGGCTGAAAAAAGGATCCTGAATGCAGTAATGTGGGACTGATCCATCCATCTATCCTATTTATTCAGGCAGGTGCGCGCGCACACACACACACCTCCTCAAAAAATGATCCAAAAAAAAAAAAAAAAAAAAAACCTAGCCCAAAGCCAGAGTAAGAGACTAAAACCCATCAGAGACACACGTAGAGTCTGAGCCAGAGAGTTCCACCCTAACCCCCCACCCCCCGTCCACCTAGTCAGGACCTCCATATCAATGCCTCCCAGAGGCCCAGGAGAGACTAGGAGGCTGTGGAGATGAAGGAGAGGGGGAGGAGGATGATTGGAAGAGAAGGAAGAGGAGGGAGAGGTTTAGTTTTATTATTTCCAAATAAAAAGATAAAGCGCGTCTCGAGTAAAAGAGTAGCAGGTTGGGAGTCTGGTGGGAGGGGACTGGGTGGGGAGGGGGGAGGGACATGTCGATGATGGGGGTATAGGGGAGGGGACACGAAATGGGAAGGGGAGGAGTTTGAGGAGATGTGCGGGGCAGTCCTAGCTGAGCAGCTGTCTGATCTCCTTGTGCATGTGGCAGAGGAAGTCCACGTAGGAGGCGCCGCCGCAGTTGTTCTTGTCCTCCACCAGGAAGTGCTTGAAGATGAGCTCCAGCTTGTCGTCCTGCTTCACCACCATCAGCTGCAGACAGGGGAAGAGGTGGACGCGAGACGGCAAAACAAATTACAGTCAGATATGACACTCAAGTCAACAAAACGTAACACTCTTCAACGAATCCACATCAGTACACATCATGGCACGGTCTCTTGACTGGGGTTTGTTATCATTACCAACCAAACTAAACTTTTCTCTACCTCTCCCTCTCTCTAATCATGTCTGGAACACCATACATGTCATTTGCTGCTGTACTTATGATCACCTTAAAGAGTCATAACCCCTGGGATAAGCCAAAAGGCTGGATACTCTAATATAATGATGGGATAGTGTGGTATATGCACAGTGCCTTACAATGAGGACAATGTAAAAGCTACAGAAGGGGAGAAAAGGGTGGAGGAATAGAAAAGAATAGAAAGAAAAGAAAGAAGAGAAATAATGTAGGAGCGACAGAGAAAAAGAAAGAGAGAAAAAGAACTAAAGACAGGAAGAGAGAGAGGAGTGCAAGATGGAAAGGGCAAGATGAAAGGATGAGAGAGATAGAGAGTGAAAAAAGAAACAGGAGAGCTCAGATCTGAAGAGAAGAGAAGAGAAGAGAAGAGAAGAGAAGAGAAGAGAAGAGAAGAGAAGAGAACTCACCTTCATGTATCGTGACCTCTGGGCTCTGAAGGAGGAGATGATGTCTCGCAACTTCTTTGAGAATGGATTATCTAACTCTGGCAAGGAGGCCTGTGGTGGGGGAAACCAGACATATGAGCAAGAGACCAGGGTGAGGACTAAATAAATGAACGTGAGAACGAGGGAACTGAGGGGAAAAAAGTTAACAAACGACGAGGTGGATGAACAGACAGACTGTGACAATTGGTGTTAACATGAACAAGATCACATAAACGGAGTTATTACATGGTGTGTGTGCGTGCGCGCATGTGCCTCAGTCTAACTGGGCATAAACCTGAGGGTTCACGCACTGATCTGACAAAGAGAAGTGGAGAATGTATGCGGATTCACCACACGCAACAGAAAAGGATGGTTCAGACTAAACTTAAAACAGGGGGGGAGGCCTCACCATGTTGGGATCGATCTGTCCGAAGGCGGGCGTGCCGAAGACGTTCTGCAGCAGTTCCTGCTGAGTGCTGGCGCCCACCCACAGGAAGAGGTTCAGGCCCGTCTCAAGCAGATACAGCCCTCCCTTGGACAGACGCTCCTCAGAGTCCCGAATGGCCACTGGCAACGCCTCACTCTCTGTGTCCATCTTATGCTGCGCAGGGAGCAGAGGAGAAATGATCAGGCAGGGGTCAGCGGAGGACACTAAGACAGACAACTAACCTGTGTGCTTTGTCAATCTTCTTAAAGTGCTCATGGCAAAAAGGTGAATAGATTTTTTGGGGTTTACGTTTACAGGTTCCTGGCAGAGACTTTTATCCAAAGCAACATACAATCCAAAAACACTACACTAAAGGAAGGAAGAGGAGCACGAGACACATGTTCAACAAAGGGATGACCAGGAGAAAAAGACGAGGAGAGGGGTGAGACACATCAAAGTGTCAGAAGCAGAAGACACAGTGAAAAAGCTGTGCACGCGTGCGTGTGTGTGTGAGAGAGAGTGAGACAGAGAGAGTGAGAGAGAGAGAGGGGTGCCAGACAGAAAGTGAAGAGGGAGAAAGAGGTGTCACTACACATATTGAGTACCAGTGGAGATGGCACACACAGACACAGACACCTTCAACACCTTAGAGCAACAGTAAGGTGGTTTAGAGTAGGGAGAAAACTACTGGCTTTCACAGGAGAAAGGAACAGAGATCAGATCTCTGTTCACAGAGTGCCTCATTAATCCATAAAAGTGTGTAAACATGAACACCACTAACTACTCTAAGCACTACCAGTGGCCACAGTAGACGACAGCATGATTACCAAACTGTTGATATATAAGGATGTGTGTGTATGGATGTGTATACGTGTATGAATGTGTGTGCGTGGAGCGGGTGCACGTAATTGATTGAGAGGATGTGGATGTGTCTGAGTGTGTGTGTGTGTGTGTGTGTGTCTCACCAGCGGCAGCAGGCGAGGGTAGAAGAAGACATGGCTCTCGGCGACATCCATGCACCCGAGCAGCTGCCTTAGGTAGGCGCGGTCGTCCAGGGAGGTGTCGGCCGCCGGGTGCAGCACGTCGCTCTTCAGCACGCAGTTCAGGTAGACTGGCAGCAGCTTCATACACTCAGGCAGGATCAACTACAGGGATGAACAGATGTGGGTGAAGTGAAGGAGAGTGAGACAGACACACAGAGGGTGTGTGTGTGTCTGTGTGTCCTGTGGGTAGCAGCACAGACGCAGGTGGTCCGATGAGGCAGCAGCTGTGTGTGTGTGTGTGTGTGTGTGTGTGTGTGTGTGTGTGTGTATGCTCACATTTCCCTCTCAAATGTTGTGCACAGGAGGAGCTACGACAGTGGCACGCGTGTGCGTGTGCGTGCGTGCGTGCGTGTGCTTCTCTCTCACCTGTCCAGCAGAAGAAGGGCTGGCACAGTTCTTGCGGTAGCAGGCCAGGATCTGAGCACACTGGTTCACCAGACTGTCCCGCACGTTCTTGGTGGGGCTGTTGAGCACACTTCGGTATGCTGGACAAACACACACACACTTATTTATTTCTCAAACAGTGTGTATGACAGAGTACACATGTGTAAAGACAAAACCTCTACAGGAACGAACTAGAAGTAGAAGCACAGCCAGCTAATAACATAAATGTGTGTGTTTGTGTGTGTGTCTACCCCCTATGGCTCTGAGACTCACCATACTTGGCGAAGAAGTTGATGATGGTGTCGGTCTCGCAGTTGCGGTAGAGGTCGGCCAGCTGCATACAGCAGTTGACGGCCATGTTGTGGACCCGCAACCGCCGCTGTCCACTGCAGCTGGTATACAGCATTGCACACTGGACACGGGGAAGAGAGGACAACGCACATTAATATTATTATACATAGACACTACACAAAATATTACACCCCCCCACACACACACACATTAGAGGATGGTATGAAAGAGATTTCAGAGTGCACACACATTTGCTGAGTATACACAGTACTGAAGACAGAACACACACACCCACACGCACATGAATGCGTGGAACCACACAATCCTCTCACACAATCCTCCACACAAACCCCCCTCCATACACACACACACACACAGACACACAAGAGGATAGTATGAAAGATTCATCTTAGACGTGTTCATTTACAAAGAAACGCACAAAACACTGATCAACAGTATGTTGGTCACTCTCATCCATCACATCTGCACAAACAGACCTCTCAAATGCTGGTTCTAATAGAGCTGAATACCACAGTCACACACACACCCACATACACCACACAAGCGACACCAGCAAAGATGTCTTGTAAACTTTTTATGTCTGCCTTATATATGTGAGCACTCACGCACGCACACACACACACACAACCACACACACACACCTGCATCAAGGCCCCGGTTTCTTCATTAAGTTTGTCGTCGTGCCTGAACTCCACGGTGATGGTCTTGTCGCAGTCGAGGCCGGCCAGCTCTACGTCTGTGGTGTTGCTCATGTAGAAGGAGCCAAAAAAGTCTGTAGCCCTGATGCCTGAGGTGAGGGGAGAGAAGTCAACCAGACGTCAGAAACTCAAACACACACAATACACTCTGCATCGCCCTCACAAACACACAAATGCCTTCACTGTTAGTGAAGTTACCCTCGTTAGTGAGCTTATTTTGCTGAATGTGGTTACACTGACTTTGTAAACTGGTGAATTTGTCCATTTGTGAGAGAAGGATTGTGAAATAATGATGCAAAGAATGGCTGTGCCCGTTCAGCAGAGACTACCACACACTCACACACACATGCACTCACACACACACACACACACTCACACACACATGCACTCACACACACACACACACACAGGAGAGGTTGATTAAAACAGTTTCCTTTGCATGCATATTCATGGCTGTGTTCATGCTCACATCATACACATACATTATTGAATCATCAAAGACCTGACACTGGGTCATACATACATCATCAGACAAGGTCAACCCAACACTCCCAAAGCTCCTGCCCTCTGTGTGTGTGTGTGTGTGTGTGTGTGTGTGTGTGTGCGCGCGCGCATATGAGTTTACATACAGGATCTTTAAATCCAGGCTTATTCCAATAGCATTACATGCAGCATTTAATCCACCAAGGGACTAGGTCACAAGCTAAGCCAAACAGTGGATTATATAACAGTGGGTATAAGGGACCATTCTGCTCTGGCAGACACACGTTTGGTATCGGAGTCTCGTGGCCTTTGAAGCTCCGATGAGTGAACCAACCTGGCTTTCGCAGAGTATAGACGGATAGCATTAGCACAGAGTATAGACGGATAGCATTAGCACAGCTTGACTGGGTTACAGTGAGCCGGGCTGGGTTCTGATAAAGGAAAGGTTTGGTGTAAATCAACCTATGGCACCATTTTTAGAGGCCACCGAGTGCTGTTGGGAAGAACAAGAATGCATCCCGAATAGCGAAATAGCAGCAGAAAATGGCCACTGATGAGAGCAAGGGCATATAAAAGCTGGAAGGGAGATTCCTAGCACACATCAGCTAGCATTAGCTGCCATTTCCCTATTCACTCTATGCTGTACTAAGGACTTTTTCGTTCTTCCTATCGACAGCATTTGGTGACCTCGAACAAGTAGGCTATGGGTTGATTGACCCAGGACTTTTCCTTTAATGTGCTCCTGTTTGCTTTTCTCACAGGGCTTTTCTCTCTGGGATCTGTGAAGGGCCTTAAGATCATCTGTACTGCTATTAGCCCCAAAACAAAAATGTAAATAGTATAGGAACTGAATTGAGCAGATGACTGCAATGCAGTCATGGATTTAGATCAGTACCTCTGTCTCTCTGAGTGCTAAGCCAATGACCTTTGTGCTGATACTGCCTTGCTCTAACCCTGAGCGCTACATCAATGATCTTTGTGCTGATGATGTCTTGCTCTAACCCTGAGCGCTAAACTAATGATCTTTGTGTTGGTAGTGCTTTGCTCTTCCCCTGAGCGCTAAACTAATGATGTTTGTGCTGATCAAGCCTTGTTCTTCCCCAGAGCGCTAAACCAACCATCTTTGTGCTGGTTGTGCCTTGCTCTAAACCTGAGCCACAGGATCAAAATCAGTAACTAAGGTCAAATAAATGCTCTGGCTGTGCATTAGCATCAGTGGCAGGACGTCAGAGGCATGCCCTTACATTCTCAGAGCTTGACTGGACAAATAAATGGATGGATGGATAAAATAGATAGATGGAGGGATGGATAGAGGGATGATGGAGAGTAAACATTGGGCAAGTGGTTGGCTGGCTTGCTTACTCACCCGTGCTGGTGCGGACCCTCATGACGGCGTCGAAGCCCACCTGCTTCTGCACGTCTCGCCGGAGGTCATGCAAGAAGCGCTCCTGGTCTGTCTGTGCCTAATGGAGGCCGGGAAGGGAAATGTAGACAAACCATCATTAGCCATGGTTGGCCCAGTGATCTTACGGGTCTCTAGAACGGATGGCCTGTGAGCACAATAGAACGTGACTTTTCAGTATTCCGTCAAACACAGATCGCTGCAGTTGGGAAACCTCATCTTTGCTGACACAAAGCCATGATGCAACCTGAAAAATTAAACCTATGATCTGGGTACTACACTTGACCTACCCTCTCTCCAGTTTTAAACTATTTCAGAATTTGCTACTGGTAGTGCATTTAGAATAAAAAAGATGCTCTATTTCTACAAATATTGAAGTTATGGTCCAGCAAATTATCTATATTTCATTGTAGGGAAAAAAACACTTACATGGACATAACACAACACCAAGTGAAATCCTATGTGGATGAATTATCATTTACAACTAGTAGTGAATTTGTAGGCATGAAGGACACATCATCCGTCTAGGCTGCAAAAATCAATGACCTTGTGGTTCTGTATGGAAAACCCTTTGATATAAGTGAAATCACAAAGCCCTGCACATAAATCTCAGATTACCAACCTGCCCGTGAGAACACATAAAACTGTGTGTGTGTGTGCGTGTTTGTAGGTAGAACAGGAAGTGGATTATGGTTCAGATAGATCAGGCTCGCATGACGCAGACAGTCGCTCTTAGGCAGATTTACATTTATTTATTTATTTTACTGACCCACATTCTGAAGACTTGTCATTTTGAATCAAAAGCCATGTCTAGTAGTACTGTGTGGGATTGGATTTTATCAGTATGGAATGAAGTGGAATTTAAGCAGGACCTGTTTATGCTGATGAACTTTGTTTTGTATGTTGTTTCATTTCTTTTTTTTTTTTTTTTTTTACTTAGTGTTGCTACCACTGCCGCCTCAAACCATTTATTTTACTTGAGACACGGTTAAAGTACTGGTCATCATCATCATCATCATAATCATGTGTCCAGTCTATGTGTTCACAACCAGAGCGACTAAAACTGTAAAAATAGTAATTATTACTAGTAATAGTAATAGTAAAAAGTAATTCACTTTGATGGACAAGAGCGACAAAAGCGATTAGAGCGACGAGCAACAAAACTAGAGCGACTAAAACAAGTTGAAAACTGCTTAACTTTATGTTAATTAGCTATGACTTGCTTTGCCTGTAAATAAAATGTCAATGGGCAAGCCTTGAGTGATTAGAGCGACAAGAATGAACACAGATATGTTAGCAGCTATTTTTTATGAGCGCCAAAAGCGATTTTACAGCTTGAGTAGCTCAGTCATTAAAAAACATAATAATAAAATAAAAATAAAAAAATTCCTGAGACTCCAGCCTTATAAAGCAGTAACTTGGTGAACCTTTGTCATGAAACATGAACAAATACTTGAGAAGCTTGGGAACACTGCTGGTCCTCCCGACTCAACGCGCTCACCTGGAAGTAGGTGTACTTGTAGATGGAGCCTCCGGTAGAGGTGGGGACCACGCTGAGCGTTGCCACGTCGACATACTGGTTAGGGAAGAGGAAAAGATCCACGCAGCAGCCCTGCGCCACGCACTCCTTGGCCAGGTTGTTGTAGAAACTGACCTGCGGCTGGAACAGCGCCTGCAAAGAGAGCATGGGCAGAAAGGACTGCGGTCAGACAATGCAGACTGTAAGTGAAGATCATACTCATATAGAGGCGCACAGAGGATGACAAAAGAGTATAACTATGAGCTATTGTGCTGGCAGTGAATGGATCATTCACAGCGTGACAATAGGATGTGAAATGGACCTCTAGCTAATACACAGACAGGGAGAGAGTAGAGGGGAGAATGAGGTCGGATATTGGAGACAGAAAGAGAGAGAGAGAAAACACTGGAGGGAGGAAAATGAAAGAGAGAGAGAAAGTGCGAGAGCAAGAGCGAGGGCAGTGAGGGGGAAAAAAAAAAAGATGTGGAAGAAAAATAAGAAACGCTACGCTACCTTCTCTTTGTCAGTGCCAACCTGCTTCTTATCCTCCCTGTTCTTCAGTTTCCCAGGAGCCTCAGAGATGGGCAGAGACGTGTGGAATATGAAGAGCTTCCCAGCACAGTCAGCCGCCTGCAAACACACACACGAATAACACACACTAAGAACAGAAATACGCTACATTGAATGACAACTAACACAAACATAACAGCGCTGCGAAGCAAGAAAAAATTAATGAAAAAAACACCCCTACACCACAAAGCCTGTCATACCTTCAAAGCCTCCAGGCCAGCCTGAATCACAGGGCCAAAAACTGTCTCCGTCTCCCGTGTGTCTGCAAACATCTCAGGGATCTGGTCCAGCAAGCTGCCACAGACACAGACGCACAGGAAACATGCACGCACACACGTAAGCGCACAAGTGCACAAACACACACACACACACACGAGAAGAGCCAAAGTGAGTATTAGAGCTGGCACTGGTGAGACAAATAAAATAAATGATCTCTTGCTCATAACCCCTCCACCAGAAAGGGGCGGGGACAGATACTGACACAGGGACAGATGGAGGGACAGACACAGGGACAGACAGGAAGAGCTGGAGAAAAAGAGAGGGAAACAGAAAATGGACAAGCAGAGAGAGAGAAAAAGAGAGAAGGACGCAGCGCATGCAGGCCGTTACCTCTCAATGACCACGCGAGACTCGTTGACGTTGACGAGGAAGCCGTCGAGCAGCGGCACAAACATGTCGGCCACGTCGGATACCACCATCATCTGGGGCTGCGCCAGGGAAGCCTTCACGTTGTAGAAGTGCAGCACCTTGTTGTAGGTGACAAAGCCCACGCGCACGACCGACGGCAGGTCTGGGTTCTCCCTGGAGGGGAGGCAAGAAAAACAGGGACAGACATGAAGGCGAAAGTGTATGTACAAACACAAGACTTCATTTTCTCTTATATGAAACTACATGCACAAACGTCTATATCTATTGACCTGCTTGAATGAATGATTATTTAAATCAAACCATCTATGGATTTCGACCCTGTGTGTGCATTTGTACATGCCTGGGCAGGTAATCCAGCAGCGTCTTGAGCTCCTGACAAACGATGTTCACCATACCACTCCGCACAGCGTTGTAAGACACGTCGATCAGGAAAATGAAGGCAGGGGGCTGAGGAATCTTGTTATTCTGCAAGGCGCGCACACACACACACGCACACACCGTCAGTGAATACCTTCACGTGGCTTTTACAAACAACCTAATTCCAGAGGCAGTTGTTTAAAAAAAGAATCTTTGCTAATTCATATTCAAAATGCACGTAGTAATTCCATAAAGTCGGTGCTTCACCACATCATTGTGATTGTTTTTGAAGGTCTACCCTGCCATGAAAGCGGCCTTGTTATGTCTTGCTTCAGACATCCATCTTGTGCAAACTGTGTCAAAGCCACACACATCTGTGTCTGGTCTCACTCATACTGCACTCAGACTAACGGTTGACTATATGTAGAATAGTGTTCTTATTGTAAGTAGGGTCACACAAGGATACGTTAAGCATTGTGTGGAATAAACCCCGACCATGGCTAAATGATACAGCACATATGTAAACCTCCTTTAAGCTCTTGACAGTCTGGACTTATGTGTTTGTGTGACTCACTTTGACGCCTGCTAAATACTGGTTACTTATACAACACTTATATGCAGTAGGTTGTCACATGCTAATTGCTACATTTAATACCACAGGTTCCCATGCCTATTTAAAACTGTTGTGGTATTAAAAAAATGTTTTTTTTTAATAAGAGTTCAAAAGCATCTGAAGAACAAATGGCTATAATCTTACATGGTTAAATCTTTGTTGCGATTATGAGGGGTCTTTGAAAAAAATTCTGCTTCATGAGGGGTCCCCGGCCTAATAAAGTTTGAGAACCCCTGGTCTAAACATACTACATCCTGCCTGGTATACATCTGCATTGCTTGCTAGTACTGGTGATGACGTACCTTGCAGTAGTCAACAGTGGCGAGGAACTCATAGCTGCCCATGGAGAGCTCAGGCCGGTCGTAGCAGTCCACCCTCTTCCCTGTGTGGTCCAGATGCTGGAAGTAATGGGGAGGCACTGTTGGGGTGGGGGGGGCAGAGAATACACCGACATGTCAATCAATCAGTCAGTCGATCAATTTGTGACCGACGAATGAGGAACTGCACAAAAGCTCTCACAGAGGAAGTGGTGCTGATGAGAAGTCAAAGTAATAAGAATCAAAGTGATGATGATTAAGTCTCTGTGAAGTTGATGTGTATATATATATATATATATATATATATATATATATGTATGTGGTTTCTGCTGTTTCTATTTACACCTATGGGTAAGTAAGAACCTACAGCTCTAGAGTGCAAGTAAATATCTCCTTTTGTGTGTGAGCATAAGACAGTGAGTGAGGGACACACAGAAGTATCTGTGTGTGTGTGTGTGTGTGTGTCTCTCACCCTCTGTGACACAGCTGCAGAAGCCGCACTGGAACCGGCGGCCACCCTCAATGAACTGCATGTAGGGACACATGTACGCTTTGCAACGGTTGCAACGGATGGGGCCGCTCTCACCATGGTCCACGATGTACGGAGGCGTCTGGGGAACAGAGAGAGACGAGAACAACCTTTGTGAAGACATTCACTCTTCTACCTCTGCAACATCCATGCACAAGCCGTGTGTGTGTGTGTGTTTATAGTGAGTCAGACAGAAGACACAAGCATATCTGAGGAGTGTGTGTGTGTGAGAAACAGGAAGCGATGAGCCTTTATGAAAATGCAAATTCCGTCTTTTCTACCAGTTCTGCTTCATACAGACAGACCAAAGAGGAAATGCACTGATCTTATAAGATTACACAAGTTCAATCTGATGGGCAACACATGTAATGAAGGGGTAAAGGAAGACAAAAATGAATCAACTGAAAAGAGCAGAAGTCAAAAAGGCTCACATCACATTTACGGCACAGACAGAATTTACTCTAGAAATGCTTCTGCTGACCTAGTAATCAGACTCGGAACCGGAAGAATAACTCACAAGCAACAAGATTATATTTAGAGTACGTACAATTACATTTAAATAACAAGTGCTAATGTGGTCTTATGTGTATGTGTTTGTATAATGAGCTATTATGTGAATGTTAGATCTGCTTACATTCATGTGGGTGAGAGAATTTGTTGGTGTTGGTGGGGTGTGCGTGCGTGCATGGGTGTGTGCATTCACCTCATCTGGGGGCAAGGTGGCCAAAGGTTTGATGACAGCGGCCAGCGGCACCTGTGACTGCTTGGCCATGTCTGAAGTGCAGGGCATGTTGTAGGCAGTGCAGCGGATAAAGCGAGGACTGGCGTTGCCTGGGTACACACAGACAGACAGACACACACAGACATCATCATCATTAACTCAGCAAGGAGGCAGACAACTCAAAAGTCAAACACGACTATCAGCGATGACCAGACCGAGAGAGTGTGATTCCTTAGAGGGTCCAGACGCAGAGACGAGCACAGGCACACGACTCAGACAGACAGCCCAATACATCACCCAACTCCTCAGGTCAGACGTTAGTCACTGACAGAGAAAGAAAACACTGAGTACTTCAAGATGAGTTAGATCATTCATTCCTCTCACAAAGGGGCTACCATTGGGGTTTCCATGTGAGATGATTAAACTAATGAAACAAGAAAACACGAAGATAACAGCGCATCAGAACAAAGACAACACAAATAGAGATTAAGAATTTGGAGTCCTCACCAGTGACGTCAATGTTTACTCAATATACACAATGATGTTCAAGTGAACATAGTGTACAAAGGGGATAAGCAGTCTTATTTGAACACGCACAGGTATTGTCCTTGAATTACGGTCTGGCATAGACAAGAGAGTTTGTTCTGAGTCTGACAGGCCCATCCAACACTAAACCTGTTGTTCATGCCGATCTTTAAAAAGCAAAAGGGGTTTATTGGTCTGTCTCCCCTGTGAATCCATGTAAATGGTTTTGTTGCACTCTTTGCAGCTCCATATATTTGACTGCTTTCCACTTCCACCTGAAAATCAGATGCTTTCAGGAAAGACTAAATTCACTAGTGCGGGCTACTCAATCTAATCAGACGTACCAATGCAACAGTCAATACCAATAAGAGCAAACTAGCAAATAAGCCAAGAGATTTTTTCAGGATCTTTCCTTTCTGTTTGTACTGGCAAAATCAAGCAGGATATAAGAGGCACAGAGGACCTAAATTCACTTGTATGTTCAATCGGACGAATGAGGCCTCAGAAAGTCAATATCAATCAGATCACGCCAGCAAATAGCCCCACACATATCACCCTCTAATATTTCATCTTTACTTGAACAGGCAGCCTGAAATAAGGTTGGATATTAAAAAAAACTAAATTCACTTGTGTGTTCAATCAGACAAACCAGATATGAGAATCTCTCTTCATGACAGTGCAGCCAATGACAACATTAAGTCTGCCATTACAGTGAAAGCTAAAGAGGGCACTTAGAGATTGCAGACCTGCACCAAGTGCCCCATTACGTAATGGTAACAAATGTGAAAGAAACTTGTGGAGCCGCTCTGTGACTTGGACGTGGTCGACGGCCAAATGGGTTCTTCCACCGCCACGGCTATGCGTCTCCACCAGCAGGCAAATATAAATAAATGTAAATAAAATACAAATCTATAAATTGTGGTGGCAAAGGCATTAAGACAATCATCTGTAGTCTGAACCAAATATACAAAAATAGCCACACTCTCACTGGTTAAAGCCTATGCCAGATGACTGTGTGAACGTGAAGGCTGTAGGCAGGATGGGGCCTCACCTTGATCTTTAACCTGGAAGTTGGTGGTGACGAGGGGCGGGGCCTGCCCTCTGACCCCAGTGGTGAAGGGCTCAGTGCCTTTGTTGGCCTTGTCGTCCTCAATCACCTGGATCTGAAAAGGAGAAAGGGAAAAAATGCCATGAGATGAAATAACAAATGCACACTAACATAAAGTTGCACATACACAAAACAAAAACACACACATAATGCCATCTCACACTTCTCTGGCATTCCCAATACTACTGAATTTAATTTCCAACGTGATTTCTCCATTAACAGAAGATGATGAACACCACCACCACCTGAGTGAGTGGATTGAAAGGACACCGGGGAGTTTGGGACCAGCAGTGATGGTATCGTCAGTATATACCTCTCCAAGCACCACAATACACAACTCCAGTCAAAATGGCCAAATGACTTCAAATGAAAATGGCTGTGTATAAAAGACCTGCAATCTCATTTTAGTACTTTGAATTAACCCAACAATAAACATCACTGAGGTCCATGTAGCCAACCTGATTGCAATTTTATGCTTATTCAATATATTTTACTATGCGGCTAATAAGAGTCTTTGCCATTTGCTTTGAGCAGGAAAATCAGGTGAAGACATCCTATTTCAAATATGATTTGTTTTTTTTTCATTCATTGTTTTCTGGCTGTTGAATTGAAGGTTCAATTTCACCTCATATGGATGATAGTGATGATATGAGGACTGCAGAGCAAGCAAAGACATATACTGTGACGATAAAATGTCATCATTACATCAAGGTAAGTATAGATGCACCAAACTCAGTGCATCAACAGCCAAGACACCTGTAATTGTTGAGGCTATTTCCACTGACGTGTGCGTGGCAGGTGTGGTGCTGTGAAGGTGTTGGGTTAGGTTGGGTTAAGACACGAGTGAGCAGCATCAGTGAGCTCCAATAACAGAGAGATGGTTACGTCATGCAGAGTGAAAAGGTCCAATAACAGGAGATGGTTGAGTCATGCAGAGTGAGGAGGCATGCACACGGGAACGGGAAAGGAGAGGCAGGACTGACAACTGATGTTCACTTTGGGGAGGGAAGGAAGTCTTAAAGGAGAAATCCAATGTGAATCAAACCATTGCCCTGTTGGTCAAAGTGCTGTCGGTAGGGAAAAGAACGAGAAAATTTTATACAACATAGGCTGAAAATTGAACCGGCAACTAACATTAAGTGAATGGGGCACAGTAATTTACTTTCAATTTCATTTCGCTATGCCCCAATCAGTTAACAATAGTTATCAGTTTGTTATTCAGTCTATGTTGCAAATTTTCAAATTTTTTCAAATTTTCTGGTTCTTGTTCCAACAGACAGCATTCAGAGAACTTGAACAACAGGGCTACTGACTGATTGGCACCAGATTTCTCCTTTAATCCAGAGAACTCATGACACACGTGAGGATGGGGTTAATTATTTTATCAAAAGACTTTAAGTGGCAAATTTAATGCTATAAAAAAATTTGGGGAAACTACTACTACTACTAATATTGAAATGGCTGATTCAATTGTTGCCTGCTAGTTCAATCGTTGTTTACTATGGGTGTTATAGTTACTGTTCAAAAGAGCACTGATATGGAATGGTGGTTATGAAAGAGCCTACGGTATTTCTTTTCTCCATGTGACAATGTCATTAGAAGTACTCACATAGTATATGAAAGACATTAGCATATTACCATTGACTACGTTTACATGCATTTAAGCATCCCGAGTATAATCGTTTCAAGGGGGGAGGGTTGGGTGTGTTGTGCAACATACAGGCAATAAGAGAACAGGAGAGACAGACACACACTAACACCAATAATAACACACACAAACGCACACACAGGCACGTCACTTACTGGGCTGGGGATAGCGTCTGGGTCTATTCTATGTCTTGTTTTCTGCACAGGCGGCATGTCAGCCGCTTGCTTTATTATTTAATGTTTTTTTTTTGGTCCAGCAAATTGAGAGAGAGAAGACAGATGCAAAAACAACAAAACAAAGAGAGAGATGAAGCAAAGAGAGAAGAGAGGGGAAAGGTCAACAGATAAGTAACCATGGTTACCTCTGTTTTTTTTTTCTCTTTTTGTGCAGACCAGCAAAATACACATATTAGTCAGTAGTGCATTTTTTTATTCCTAGATGGCATTTCCAAGGAAAAAAACATGGATGCTAAAGACACTTGCAGCTGAACATGCAAATTAACTTAACATTTAAAAAAAATGCAGTTTTCTAGTGAGAGCTCAAGCAAAGAGGTTGCATCTTAGCTTCAGAGCAACAGTGTACTTGTCAAAGTTAGGCCACCTTTATAATCCATGCAAGAGACACAGTATAGCCTTCTATCCCAAACACCATAACACACACAAACACAAACAGACATTAACCCTTTACAGACCACCATATCAAGCAAATTTGGGGAGTGTGTGTGTTTGTGTGGTATGCTTTTCTTGCAGAGTGCACCAAAGTAAAACTAACAAATTGAAGAGATAGGTGTGACTGACATACGCTGTGGTGCTGTAATGTGTGTGTGTGAGTACACTGAAAAAAGCCTAAACAGTATTAAGACAAAAGTGTAAATCAAATGTTAAGAGTGTACATCATAATTACATGTGTGAGGGAAAGTGTGTGTGTTTTTTATGGGAGAAGGACAGAGGGTGAGGGTGAGTGTGAGGGTGTGGGTGTGTGTGTGTGCACGTGTTTACGTACTGGACTGGGGATGGAGTCGGGGTCCAACCGTTTCTGTGGAGGAGGAGCAGATGCAGGAGCTTGAGGGCCTGCAAAACCTTGTTGCCCGGGATACGGGCCTGGATAGCCTGGCTGCGGACCCCTCATCTGGCCAAAAGCACCTGATTTTTTAAAATAAAAACAAACTTAAGCCTAAAATGAAAAAAATATATCTTTTACATTAATATTATCTTCACATGTACTAAAATAAGAAGATAAACACTAAAATGGCATGAGTGGAAAATCAGTATCATTGAACTTTGGGTTCAGTTCAATGATCATGAACTATAACCATTATTACCAATAATGGCCTTTCGATACATAGTTATCATGAGTTTAGAGTATGAAAGAGGCCATAAACTAGGTGAATACACTACTGCTAATAGTGAAAATACTACATTCTGCAGGGGGGGGGGACCCTTATATCACATTTTGGGTTATTAATGTTAACAATGACAGAAGTCTGTCTCCTGCTACAGACATGAAATTTTACTGGACCTATTCTGCATTGTTCAATATGATGTGCGATGTTCAGCCAATCCACTGGCGTATGGTAACAGGGAATCTAAAGCTTGGTGAAGGAGACAATGAAGACTTGAAAGGGAGACAGTAACTATGGTGGGCACACTAACCGTTCTGTTGAGGGGGGTACCCCTGCATGCCCGGTTGAGGCCCTGGCATACCTCCAGTGGCGGGGCCCATAGGTGGAGGCATGCCAGGCTGGGTGTGCCCCGGGGGCACATGGTTGGCCTGTGACATGGGTGGCCCAGACATGGAGAGGTGTGGGGTTCCTTGCATGCCCTGGGGCCTTGGAGGAGCGCCCCCTTGTGGTGGGAAGCCGGTGGCGGTCGGTGGAGGAGGCATGGGCCCAGAAAGCTGTGCACCTGAGTGGAAGGGGGAGGGTTGGGAGACCGGGGGCTGCTGCTGCTGTGGTTGGATCATGGGGGCACCGGGGTACGGCTGGGACACTTGGGTGGAGGTGGGGGCTGGAGGGAGACCTCCAGGGAAGGCAGAGTTAGTGGCGGCGGAGGCTGAAGGCTGTGAAGTGGGGGGTGGAGGCCTTGGGAAGCCAGACTGCTGCTGCTGTGGCGGCTGCTGCTGAGGAGCTCCCATGGGAGGTGGAGCGGGGCCTCCGTACATGTGCTGAGAGGATGTGGGTGGGGGCGCTGCCGTTGGGGGAGCCCCGGATGAGAAGGGGGTTTGCTGTGCGGGTGGAGGCCCAGCAGCAGAGAATGGAGGCAGCTGCTGATGCTGTGGAGGTGGTGGTGTTGGCTGGGGCTGGGCAGGCGGAGGTACTCCGGGGAAGGCCTGCGCAGCCTGGGAGACGGGTAGAGCGGGTGTGGAGGGGGCGGCAGTAGCAGTTGGAGGTGCAGCCAGAGACTGGGTAGGGGGAGCGGAAGAGAAGGCCGGCGGAGGTGCAGAGGAGGTGGGGAAGGGCTGCTGAGCGGGCGGGGGACCCCCGTAGAAAGACTGGGGAGGGCCAAGAGCGACCCCATCACCTGCAGCTGGGTGTGGGGAGGCGGAGGAGGTGGGGGGGAAGGAAGCAGGTGGTGCTGTGGATGTGTAGGCGCCAGAGACTGGAGGCTGGGAGGTTGGAGGCACAGCTGAGAAAACAAAAAGAAAATAAGTAAACAAACAAACACCTACACACACAAATCCAAACACAAACACTCACATTCAATGAGAACTAGTGCAGGGCAAAGCATTCATTACTTCACCTCTAGATTCATTATGTAATACAGACCTTATAGTGTATCTTTGTATACTAGTGTCCCTTTCTCCATGCTTTTGAATGCATTTATTTTGGATTTACTATAGATATAATGGATTTTATTGAACGGACTTTTCTAATTAAGCCTGATAAAAGTCACGGTCAGACTCCTTACCATAGCCAAGAGTTGTTCCTGTAGGAGGAGCAGACCCAACCTGCATCCCCGCCATCTGATTGGTCATTTGCTGCATACTTGTGGGAGGGCCAGCAAATGGCTGGCTGTAGCCTGGCTGGGGGGTTGACAGGTTCATGGGTGCTGGGGTGTAGGGCTGAGACACAGGAGGCCTGAGAAACACAAACACACACGGTCAAACTCATCCACTAATTTCCTGTAAGAGGCAGAACTATTTTCTCCTAAGCTCCAGGAAAGGCAAACCCCTAACCCCTATGCCTAGTCCTTCACAAACACCCCTAGTCCTTCACAACCGCCCCTAAATCAAACATGTATTTGAGTCTTGTATTCGATAACGAGGCTGGATCTACTGCCAAGTACAGTAAGCTGGCAGCACAGAAACCAAGTCAGTCACTTCCTGGGTCTGCGCACCTATCAGGTATCAGTTCAGCTTGGCTGGGGTGAAGACAGCCTCTGCCCTAGTAAGAGTAGAAAGGAAATCAACACATTGGCAAAGCCTAAAAGGAAGGAGTCTCTTTCAAAAGGCACAGAGAATAGAGAGGAAGTTTGAGGGCAAGTTACAGGGATGTAGATCTCTCTGGTCTGTTCAACACTTGTGATGTGATGACCACTGCAGAACATCTGAATTGTCCAAGAGTTTGAGAGTTTAACTGTTCGGGTTTGTGTTCAAAAGTTTCACACAGTCTGCATGAGACATGCATTTTAGGTGCAGGTCAAGCTGTTCGATTGTGTGTGATCAGTCACAAGCACACACCCACGCAAAGCATTCAGTGTGATGTGAGACTTTTGGTGGGCCGTTCTAAATGATCTTTGGTAATATTCATCAAAACAGACCTGCTCAAACAGATCAGCTGACACACAAACCCATCAAGTGCTTTCCCTCTTGTCAGAATGACATGGCATGTTAGTCCGAATCAAAGTAAGTCAGAAAACTTCCCACCAGCCGGGTTTCATGGCCCCTGCATTACGATATGCCTTCATAAAGACAGGTACATAAAGCTTCCAGGGGGAGGCAATGTTCACAAGCATCCATGCTCTGCATTATGCATTGAGTCTCGATGGATCTATTGTTATTGTGTAACTCTATAGTGTGCAATTAGCCTACCTTACCAGCAAAAATAAGCCCAAAATAGGCCTGATGGTTTCTACCTGTTGCGATGTAATGATGAATGACAACTACAACGATCACAATGGCTTAAATTGGGTCTTGGCTGCAGACCTCAAAGTGGCATCAGGTTTAATGGGGTACTCTGAAGACACTGCATACTGACCTCTGGTTTGGGGCAGAGCTGGGGGGAGGCCCATTTTGTGCATGACCCCCACCATACTGACCATAGGCCTGGGGGGCGGAGACAGGCGGAGCGCCTGAGGTGGGGGGACCACACGTCAAACCTGCATGGGCAAGAGAGAGGGTGGGGGGATTCAAAATTAAAAACACATACAGAGAACTTATGCATGTATACACACACACACACAAAAATGTCACAACAGGTTTAGCGCTATGAAAATAAACACAAACAAAAATCAACACCATTGCAGCATGCAGCAACATTTTACTAATCAGCCATGACGTTGCCAGCTCGCTGACATCACCAAGCCAGGAAAAAAAGAAAAGAAAGAAAGAAAAAAAAACAGCACACAACAGAGAGAGAAAGTAGAGGAAGGGGGGGAAAGAGCATGTTGGCAGAAAAATGAAGGGCAAGTGACAGCATCTGCCTGTGAGCAGCACAGAGGGCAGTGACAGTCTTGACTAAGCTAGTCTGAGCGCACCAAAAAGGGCAGCTGCATTTGGCCTGGACCTGGCCCATATTCATTAGCCTACACAAAGACATACAACCTAACAGTGATGATGCACAGGCCAACTCTTTGAGCAATGCTCCTAGGCATTTAAGAGCCACGTTGTTTAAGCACTTTATCATTGACATTGAGCAATGTGTTCTTCTAATCTGGAATTTTTTAATAATCAGTAGAGAACCTGTCATAAGCATCCAATCAGAACACTAGAGAACGATCACGTGATCGCACAGCTGCAACTATCAAAAAGTTGCTCAATGTTTAATCATCTTGAGTGAGGCTAAAGGCCAATGCCCATTAGCTACAGAGTTAGTGAAGTGTTGTAGAATGCACCAAATGTTCTAAAACCCATGTACAAAATAGTGAAGACAATACATTATTTAGCATTATAGTAGTTTAAAGCATAACACCAACACTACTACAACAACAGTATTTTTGTGCAACTTACATTTGCAATGGCCACACCAACAAGTTGTCTATATTAGCTAACCATACTCACTAGGCCTATATGAGCAATTGTTTTTACATAGATTGCCAAAGGTGCCAAATTATTGAAGACTGTATAAGCACGTGGACTTAATGAAAACTGAGCCGTTTGTACGGACACAGGTGAACACTCAAGACACATGCTGAACTCAGCTCAGATGTTTTTAGGTGTCACGTATCGCCAGTGGGCATTGTTCACATGGAATAGAACTAGAAGCGTCAGACACAACCTATGGGCCAGGCCTTAAGAATGAAGCAGCATTTTTCATAAAAACAATCACACAAGACAAACTGGATGCCAAATGGGGTTTGAGGGGTCAGGTAGGTGGTCTGGGGGGTGGGGCTGGGTCGGAATGGGAGGGTTCACTGCCAAGCACAATTAGACAAAGTTACCCAAGTCAGGAGGAGAAGAGGAGGACAGGTCAGAGACTAAGTTTGCTGCAAAAGCCTTAGAGGGAAAGCTTGCATAAGGAGAATATCCTGAAATACAGGAAAAAAAGAGGGGTGAAGGGGAAGGTTTAGCAGTGATGTGAAAATAGAGAAAGAGAAAAGGAGAAAGAAAGAGAGGAAAAAACAGAGAAAGTAAGAAAGCAGAGAGGGGGGAGAGAGAGAGAGACTAGGAGGTAGGAAGGGGGGTGAGGGAGAGGGAGAGAGAGAGAGGGGAAAAAAAAGACACAGCCAACAGGGTTTGGTGTTGTCAAACAGCTTTTCCTCAGACAGTCTGGTGGAGGGGCTAGGGCCACCGTGAGCCTCAAGTGAGAGAAATCACAGCAGCATTAGTGTCACAGCAGACAGAAGTGCTTTCCAGCTGTGCTTGCACAGCACCTCGGGTGCTTGACATGGCTCCTCAGTAGGAACAGTAGGCTACAATTTCACCCTCTTCAGTCCCTATCCTTGGATCTTCAAGGAACATAACAGAGCTCAATATTATTGCACCAGTCATCAGCCAAATGCTGATAAAATACAATGTAACATTTCAGGAAAAAAAGACTATTGAATGGATGACGAATTTCATTTATCTGTCAGTCGCTGGTAGAAAATCTAAAACTAATCTTAAAAATCTAACTTTGCCCCCTGGAACAGAACAGAAAAAACTGCACTTGTAGAGCTGCTTATTTGGCCAAATACTCTTACTTCAACTAGACCTGAGCCCATCAGATGTGCAAATGCATTGAATTGTTCTATTCGTCATCCACCCATTTAGATAATGTGCATGAAATAAGTGAGGAATAAAAATACTAATAACAATAACAGATCGATGACATTCCTTTTCCATCTCTGACACGCATAGCTGGCTATAATAAGGTCCAATCTAGCTTTTTCCTAATTCTACATTCCAGTAATAACCAGAATAAAACACTCCTATCTTAGCCTTTAGAGGCTAAAAACAATGATCTCGGGTGACAATCACTCAGTCATGACATCAGCTCACACACACAATTCTTCAGAGAGAGAGACAGCTCAGAGACTGTGTCACAGACCTCTGAAATACACCTGAGGAAGAACCCTTCAAAAATGTGGAAAAATTAGTGCAAGTGATGACAGTATTTAATGACCTAAATGCCCTACACCAGTCTAAAGTAAGCTAATCACCTCGGACGGAGATGCTCTGGCTAAAAGTTTAGGCATGTTTATGAGCTATGCCTGGGCCTTGGCCCGAAAGCCTTGTGGCACTCCGGTAGCCTGTACAGCCTTTGGGACCACATCCCATTGTTGGCAGGTGTGTGTCAACAAACACCTGCTGATCACAGACCCCGGTTGCAGTATACTCCCAGAAATTTTAAAGACTGGCATTTTTAGCTGCAACAATCACAATGTCGACCTTGAAGGCAGCGACACAGTGGTGACAAACTTATAAAAATATCTGGTCCCTTTAGATCACACCCACGCCATGACTGCCTGTCTGTCTTACCTGGCATTGGAGCTCCAGTCTGGTAGGCAGAGGTGGGCCCATTGTAGGGGGCATACTGCCCTGGGTACCCCCCTGCCATGTGCTGGCCCCCGTAGGTAGCCGGCGGGTAACCCTGGTAGCCGGGCTGTGGAGGGCCGTAGGGGGAGGCCATGTGTGGTTGCTGGTTGACATTCATCCTCTCAGTTCATCCCTGTGGAGTCGACACACACCAAACCGAGAGAAATCATGAGAACCATAATCAAAGTTTAGGTTTAATGTTACTGAATGTAGCACTTTTGCATTTATTTTTAGCCCTTTTGCGGACAATCCAAAGTGCTTTACAAAAAATAAGGAACTATTAAGGTGCCCTGTGAGTATGACACAATAGTTCAAACAGACCTCCTATACTACAAAATTGCCAGCATAAATAATTTTGCCGTTTTTACACGAACAGAAGAACACAGAGAAATAAAAACATACTTCACCCAGCTGCTTGAGCCTTGTCTTAAATGCGAGGTTTAAAAGCACACAACATACCAAATCAAGGCCAAACTTCTGTTCTCATGTTTGTCCCTCCATCACTCTGCTTCTGCCTACATACTGTACTACCGACACCAGTCACTAGACATTGTGGGTGCCGTGTCACTGAAGGGATGCAGAAGTGGAACGGCAAGCAAAAGCTCCCCCACTGGGCTTAACATCTTCACCATGCTTCAGAGGAAATACATGTCCAACGCTGCTGTGTGTTAAACATCTACATATAGATGTAGTTAATAGTTAATAATAGTTGATGCCTAATAAAACCCAGACACAAGCCTGAGATGTCTCCCACTGATTTCTCACCAACTGATAATTTTCATTACGTTTCCTTTTAGCGGTCAATATTTTGCTAATGCAGGGGTTTTCAGGGGTTTCTGCCACAGGCATCTTGTGCTTACACAGCAAACTATGAGGCACTAATACAATTATCAGTCCAGAACAGTTACAGATATACAAACCTTTAAATAGCTACAGATTGCCGTGGCAGAGGAAAATCCCACTCACTCTCAAACACCAAATAAGTTATCCAGGAGACCTTTTCACATGCTCCAGCGTATGGTCAGTCGAACCAGTAAGTACAAATACACAAGTACACTACGTTTTAAACAGTAGTTCAGTCTGCTGTAACCCCCAAAGTCATACATTCTGTTTTTATTATTATTATACTAAACCAATGTACAAACAGCAACAACCTTCATGTTAAAACTCAACAGAGCTGATCCAATGGCCTAGCCTTTATTCTACAGATGTTAGGCTACATGGTGCCCACTGCAGTAAGTGCCTATCAAATTAAATCAGCATGGCACTGTGGCTGTATGACATCAGCTAATGTCCCACAGAACTGACACTAATTCACAGTGTCAACATCATGGCATACAGTGCTAAGCTAAGTTGCACATGGACAACGCAAAATTCAATAAAATCATATTATTTTTGTTTATATTGCCAGCTGGCATCAAAAACAGAATTTCTTTTCTCTGCACACAGGAGAACCTTCATGACCTACAAGCCTGACCAAGAAATAAGAAGAAGAAGAATCCACCGTCAAAGGACCACTGGCTTAATGACACCCACTTCTTTGGTGAAGTAATGCTGAACGTAAATCGTCAAATTGAACAAAAAAAAATTAAATTACATTCTACCTAAAGAGGTGATATGGGCTATTCCAAAGCCAACTCATACTAAAGGGTTAGTGTAAACAAGACTCGCTTCTTGTAGCAGTGCCAAGGCCATACCTTCTATTGCTACATCCAAGGAAAAGAAGCAACTCCCTGGTTAGCCATTAAGTCTACTTTACTGCAGATAGGCTAGTTTAGGTAGTCAAAGAATTAGAAGAAAAACTTACATACATTACCTACAACATAACTACATACAACAACAACTAGTCAGGCTGAGTTTGTCTCCCAGTTATTTAAAAGCATGCGTCACAAGCTTGCTTCATTATGCTCAACCAAGTTTTTTTTCTTTTTTTACTATTTGTAAGACCACACCTTTGGACTCTTTACTCACTGAGCGTTTGATCACTCTGAGGCATACTTAGACCAATCACCGTTCTCTTTGCTCTGTGTTCATGCACAGCAGAACTGTCAGAAGCTTTATCTGTTAATACTAAACTGTCAGGGTTGACTAGCATAAGAAACGTTTTACAACAAACACTAGATAGCAAACACCCATCATAGAGCATGAAGCTTGGAATAAGTCTGACAGTTAAGTCATTGAAGAGCAGCCTAGCCAGCTTAGGCCTACCTGGGTAACATCTCAATTCAGGTCTACAGTATAACTGTCAACAATGTCAACTTCAGCATTTGGTGGTATGATGGCTACATCACATATTCCAGAAAACTGATTCATATACCACATATATGGACATATCACCACAAGTTATATTGCAAGAGACAGTTCCAACGTAAGATGTGAGCCTCAGGAATTTAATGTTACAAACTCCAAAAACCCGTCAAAATGAAGTAGCTATCCACATATCCAAACTGAAATGGGAATGTTTACATTTGAATCGCACACTGCATTGAGAGCATGGTGACATACATTCAAGAAGAATACAGACAGACAGGTGACCACAGCAGTCAAAATGATCGTCGTGATAAAAACTTGGTTCCAATGTACTGAAAATATTAAATTCCATTCCATCTCATTGTAAAAGCAAAGCCCGCTCGTGTTACAACATTTCGTGGACATCACCTACAATCGACGTAGTCCGACAAACTCACACCTGTGATCTTTGGCCTAACTAGCTCAGTACTTTGATGCTTTCATCGTATGGAGACATACCATGAAATGACCAGTCACAATCCGATAAACTGAGACGCTTCCACGGGCACTCTTGGAACTGGCACTCTTCAAACACTGGGATCTTAATAATTTAGATGAAATAGATAGCTAAAGCTAGTGAAACAGAAGCCTGTGAAATATGCCAGCGACTAACAGTATGATACCTTTGCTGGCGAGCACACGTTATATTCATTGACAGGCCTGATGAGTGACCTATATCTAGCTACTGACGTCCAGCCAACCTTTTGCAGCACAACCTAAGCTAACACGTCTACTAGCCTCATGATGTTGCCATATCATTTGAAAAAATATGTTATATGAAAGATAAGGTTGCAACAAGGGATCTCCACTTGTGTGACAAAAAGTCGCGGCGGGCACGCCGTTCATGGTGCATTTTGGGTCGCTTCCAGGGCGTAGTAGTTAGGTAGTCAGCTGCCACCTACGGAACTATTCAACTTAGGCAATAATATATCCATTGTCTTCTTCCAGACAGATTACTACTAGTTTAAAAGTCATGCTAAATATGTCAGCTAGCTTGCCTTATGGTATGATATTTCTTGGTGCAGCAAACAGAACTACTAGCTAGTTAGGATAACTTAGGTGGGGAGTGTTACAACTTCCAAGACAATATAACTGCAACAAAACACAACTGTCGTCAATCAGTATAATATGTTTTAATAGGTTTGCGTTAACATTTAACAGTGGTGTTGACATGAAGGGTAAGCATTAACGTTAAGTTGAGTAGCCATGTTATAGCTGTTAGCTAATGGCTCTCAGCAGCTTCCTTCCCCCCTCAGCTAACCTAGGTGAATCTACGAAACGACCTATCCTTAACTGGCTTTTAAAAAAGGTAGTTGGCATTATACTTGAGTGAGATTGTCAACCACTCGTATTCGTATCACCAACAGAAGGCCTGGAGAAGCCAAATTAAAGGTAGAACGTTAGTTATATTACTGCTATGGTTAAAAAATGCATGCTAATCTGTAACGCCGTTTAACCAGTCAACTGTTTTGCTGACTGTCCTAGCTAGCTAACAGTATGGCCCCTGAAGGTAAAAGCTAAAGAAGCTAGCTGCGGCTTCGAATAATGCCAAATATTCGTCGCCCTTCCAAAGGATTTGTTGGCTAGTCCGTTAGCTCGCTAGTTTTCTTGCTTAGCCAAAATTGCTACAAGCTAACTTTAGCGGTTGGCGACTATCATCGCTCGACACTCACCTCCAGTAAGGTTCAGTATGTAAGTGGGCAAGTCAAGCGGACAGATGTCCCACGTTCTCGAGCAGTTCCACTTTCCTGTGGTTGTTATGGGTTTCACAGAGAGTTTTAAACACAAACGATATCTTCCAGGCCGGTAATATTGCTACTAATCCCTTCCTCGGTTTCTCTTGTCGCGGAGCTTCGCACCGGAAGTACAGTGAGTGTATGCCACGTCCACATCCGCCTACGGCATCAAGAATCAACCTGCGGCCTCATTGGTTTGCAATGGCATCTGACTTGGCTATGAGTAATGATCCGTGTTTTACAAAAAAGTTATACAGTACATAGCCTGATCTGTCAGGAGCCCTGTAAAGGACCCCAATGCTGTACAAAATGTGATACGAGGCTATAGTTGTGTAACCTAAATAGCACAGCACTGCGTAAGTTCAGAAGAGCCTATTATCCCCACCAGATGGCAGTAACAATTGGGAGAAAATGACAAACTTTCTACCTGTCTGTCTGTCTGGCTGTCTACACACCATCAAATACCATCTCAGGCCAGATTAATTAATTAAGATGAGTTTTGGCTGGATCTTTAGTAGCTTGCAGAAGTGGCTAATGTGCTTAATAATATAGATAGCGCAATTGTCCAGATTTTATCTTCAAATACAATTGAAAAGTAAATGTATTTGGATCACTAACATTCTCAGTCAGGCTTATATTGTCACTTGGAAGTATACTGTTTCTCTCCCACAAACTGATAAAATGTCTGACCTGTTTAGGCCTATGTTTAACTGAGCAATTAAGGGTTAAGCATGATGTGATGGATGTGATTTCACAGATAACTATTTGTGCCAAATAGGTATTAGGGATGCACTTATTGTAGTTGACCAATATTACCATTTGGGTGGATATTCAGCTTGAATGCATTCTCAACTCTTGCATCACCTTTGTGCATTATTTATCTATGTCCTGCCTGTTTCACTGTCTTGTATTCATGTACAAAAGCTATACAAACAAAAGTCTGCTTTTTCACTTTTTTTGTCAAAGCCATAATTCAACATGGGGATTAAGTTGCACAGGGACTAACCTTCCCAGTACACAGTACCTCCTCCACCCCTCTTTTTCCAGTTCATTCTACAACCGTTGCCTGGTAACATTCCCAAACAGTCCTTCCAACAATGGCTTCCCGCTCTTGCAAGACTGCTGCAGCCACCTTTAGCACAGACAGGTCTACGCTTGACGACAGAGTGTCCCTGTTAGTCAAACTGGAGGAGTCCAACAGGAATCTAAGGAAGGTTTGTACCTCAATATTTTGCAGTTCCTAAGAACTAGACACAGACACTATATGATTCTCTCCCTCTCTCTCTCTCTCTCACACCGCACTTGGATGGTAGAGTGAAACATTTCTCCCAAGGTTATGCTAGCTTCAGATAATACCCAGAAGATGAAGGGTAGCACAAATATCCTTTAAAAAGGCACTTATGAAACATACAGACGTGTGTGTACTACAAAAGAGACCTTCAGTGGTGTCAGTGGTTGCTGTAAGTACACTTCACTATGATGCTTCATTCCAGTGGAACCTGCCATTCTCCAGAGGCAGAATATGATCTGTTGTCATAGTGATTCAGATTCTCAGAATGGCAAGCCACACAGAATAAACAAGATAGTCTACCTTGTGAGGACAGTAGTACCTTTGTGTGTGTGATTCTTTTCACTATGGGTGAAAGTGGGTACAAGTACAAAAATGTTTATATTTGTTTGTGCATTTGTGTGTGTCTGTCTGAATATAATGGGTGAAATTGGGTACGTCAAGAATGTAAAAGTGCAAAAATGTGGTGTGTATCTGTGTGTGTGTGTTTACACATGCACAGAATGCTCACTGTGACGTGAGTGCGCCTACATTAAACATACATATCGCATCACCTTGTCTGATCAGGCTGGCTGGCAGACGGGCACTGACACTGGCACTCCACTTACCCTTAAACCCAACACCAAACACAGAGAGGGTACCACCACCGCCGCCTCTTAAACGGAGCTCCACTGTACCCGAGCTCTGCAGTTTCTTCTTGTGTGTGTCCTGGCTCTGTCAATGGGAGCCATTCCTAGGCAGTTTGGGCCAGGTCAAGCCATCAACAGTTCTAGCCAGACTGTCAGTTGACTGGCTGCAGTGCCCAAATACCAACAAGTTTTTTTTTCCCATAATGGCAGACTCTAGCTTTAAAGTGGAGCTCAGTTGGCAGTCTCCATGGGGCTCGGAGAAAAGGGAAGGTCGGGCTTTATTGTCCCAGGGAGAAGAAGGAGGAGGAGGAGGTGGTGGAGTAGGAGGAGACAGCCATAGAGGCAGGTCTCCAGGATATGGCCTCAAGGAGCTGACAAACACTAAGAAAAGGGTCGGGCCTGGACGAGCAGTGACACTACATAAGGCACTCGAGGAGGAGAGGGAGACAGACGCAGAGCTTGAGGAGGGGAGCATGGATAGAGCACAGGCTTTGCAGCAGTCCAACCGGACCAGCTCCGAGGAGGAGGAGGCAGGGAGCAGCTTGTTCCATCACATCCTGGAGCAGCGGCAGCTGCGCAACCCAGATGAGGAGATGGTCAGTTCAGCTTACCTTGAGGGGAACAGAGACCTGATGGGCTGATGGGTTGATTGTTGATAGTTATATAGGAAGGGCAGCTATAGTATGTACAGATATGTGTCAAAAACATCTTGGTCGGGTACTCTCTCAGCCATCTCCGCCAAATGCCACACAGAGTCGTTATTTCTGTGTATCCGTCGGTATAGGTGTGTGTGTGTTTTCTTTTTCTCTGTTTACAGTGTACAGGCAAGCAACAAGATAGGCTTGCCAGAGCAACCAGATTTGTTTGCATTGCTCAGTATTGTTGCTCAGTATTGAATGGAGTGTGTATGTATGTGAGGAGGGTTTGTAAGTGAGAGGTAAAATGTGAGCATACATTTATTTTATTTGCACGTGCGTGTTTGTGTGAGAGAGAGAGTGAGGGAGGGGGGGCTAAGTGAAGAAAGACTTTTACAACTACTGGCTTGCTTAGCAGGGTGTCTGCTTTAAAAAGATCCTAGCTCTCTGTCTCCTGTTTGCCTCTCTTTTTTTTTTTTCTCTTGCCGCACCCCCCACCACCCCTTTCTGTTTCTCCCCATCGTTTCCCTTTCCTTTTTCTTGTTTTCCTGTCTTCTCTTTTGCCCTCCTCCTCTAACCCCTTCTCTTTCTCTCTCTCTCTGCAGAAGTTCTTGTTACAGAGACTAGTGGTCATCGCTTGTCTCCCCCAGCGTCTTGCTGACAGGAGGGCTGTGGGAGGTCAGTGCAGCGCCTCTGTCAAACACGCTTAAGAGCTGCGCACGTGGATGTCTGACTAACGCTTAAACGGATTAACTGCTTCCACCATTTTAAACTGTCTGCTTGACAAAGCAAAGAATCAGATTGCATTGTACAGTCTTGAATCCAACTGTACAGGTGGATGATGTTCTTGATGTTCTTAAAGAAAAAGCAGTAAGGGTGTTGTGTGGGGTGGCCTATGAGGACACACCACAGCCAAAAAAGAAATATACACATGCTTTCTTCACTTCACAAGAATTACATGTTGGTGATGACATAATTGCATGGAGTGTTTTTTGACATGCGAGTTAGCTATTCAGAAATCATTTGGCACTGCCATTGTGGCGTCTTTGGTTTTGTGTACTTGGAATTCAGTAGACATAAGACTAGATTTCATCAGTGAGTTCTGCAGTACAATCATTACATTTACTTTCAGTGCATCATATCCATTGACCATCATTCTCTGACCTGATCACACTAATCTGATTTGTTAACAGTGTATTATGAGAAATTTAACCACAGTCTGCAGCGCTCATACCCTGGAGAGAACATCACAGGACTGTTGCTGCTCTACCCTACCTATGTACTTCATGTCCTTGAGGTACACAAACACACACATATTACATTAATAGATAACACACACACACCTGATAAACCTTATTGTCTTCTGCCCAGTGTTCCAGTGAGGTTCTCACTGCAGTCCTCCAAGACCTGAGTAAAATGGAAGTGGATCCCCAGTAGTAAGCTTCACCTGCTGCCTCACTTTTACTCCTGTTAGAATAACAGCTTCAAACTCATTTTGAAGATACACTGACCTATTATGCTGAGAATGCAGTCTTTATAACATTGACAGTGTGTGCTCAGAATGCCTGGCATTGCATTATACTGTATAAAATAACTTTATTGTAGCCTACTGTGCAGGAACCTCATATTTGACGGTTTGATTAGCACTAAATGAGTACCCAGCATGTTGAAATTCAATGAAGGGTATAAACAGGCAATCAGTTGCTTCAAAACATCTTCTTAAACTCCACAGTGGTGTGCTGGAGAGGCTGCGAGTGCTGCTGGTGACCCACGACGTGCCCAGCCGTCTCTTCCAGCAGTGGGCCTGGAGGGAGCTGAACCTGCCTGTGGCCACTGCCACCATGCCGGGGGAGGACCAGGCGCTGGAGCCCACAGAGGTGCTGGTCAGCCAGGTCCTGACGCAGCTGCTGAAGCTGGGGAACCATCTGCTCACAGCCACAAAGGTGGGGTGATGAGAGGTGAAGAAGTAAAGAGAAGGATGTGTGTGTGTGTGTGTGTGTGTGTGTGTGTGTGTGCAGTGCTGTAATTCTGCTGTAGTGGGTATACTGCCGTAGTGAGTATACTGTCTGTGATACTGATATGCTGTTACTAATACTGTTATACTGTTCATGCATCACTGTCTGAATGAGATTCAGAGACTTGGAGCTGTTGCCAAGCCAAGTCACCTTAGTTCCATACTAAATTGCAGAGATGATTTCCAGCAGTCTGCAGACAGAATACATGGCTGTTATGTCAAGTGGTTCTATATTACATGTAAATGTATGTAAGATTATTTCCCCTGGCTCCATGACTAGATGCAAACCTCAAAGGCAAATCCAGAGAGTATGACTGAGGAGCTTCCTGAGAAGCTGCTGGTGCCACAGGACGTGTTGTCTCAGCTGCTCCAGAGGACAGGGCTACTCTCTCCGCAACAGTACCTGCAGGCCTACCACACACCCCTACACCTGCTGATAGACTCAGGTGAGACACCTACCACACACCTCTGCACCAATGATAGACTCAGGTGAGACACCAAGCACACATCTTTACGCCAGCTGATAGATTCAGACATGACACCTACCTCATACCTCTGCACCTGCTGATAGACTGAGGTGAGATCTACACCTACTGATAGTCTCAGTTGACACACCTACCACATACCTCTACACCTGCTGAGACCAGGTGAGATGCCACAACCCCCCATACCTGTTGACAGATTCAGGTCAGGTACCCACCACACTCTTCTACACCCTCTAATAGACTCAGGTGAGATACCTACCACACACCTCTACACCTGCTGATATGTTCAGCTAAGATCACTGCCTCAAACGCATCACATGGAAGGGTACTAACAACACACTACATGACCGACATTCTTGACACAACAATCATAGTGGTTCTCCACCAAACATTTCATGATTATGGCGAATTACATGCTTAAATGTATTCATATCAATAACCACTATGTAAATTGTTCATCCAGCTGACCAACTACAACATAATTTGCATACTATCATTCTGCACTGAAATCAAAATGTATTGTATTAGTAGAATACATTAATTTAATGTTAAGGTAGTTTACTCATAAATTAAGGATTTGTGACAGTGGGTAACTCAGTATACATATCTCTAAGCTTATTTACCTTTGGTATCTGATTACTTATAGGTCATGTCTTTGGGAGTCACCAACCCACAACAGTTTGATACACACAGGAAAACCAGGTATGGGTTTTCATATGGACATAGAGATGTTTAGACAATCACAAAATATTAAACGTTCATATTCTTCCGTTATTCCAAGACAACACCCACTGATGTATTTCATTTACATTCATTTTATGAGATTTTTAATTTGCTTTCTTGAAATTATTGGTGGTGGTGGTGGTAGTGTAGTGTAGTGTTGGTGGTGGTAGTGTAGTGGTTAAGGAAAAGTTATGTAGCGTGAAAAGTTATGGGTTCAAATCCCAGCTGCCACCGCTGTGCCCTTGAGCAAGGCGCTTAACCCTAAGTTTCTCCAGGGAAGACTAGCCCTGAACAATTGATAGTTGACAAATTGTATGTCACTTTGTATAAAAGCATCTGCTAAATGCATAAATGTAAATGATTAAAACAGCTGTAATTTACTTTTTTTAACAGAAAAAAAAGATTTAACAGAATATGACTTAAATCAACAATAACTGTGCTGCACACTACAACGTGCAACTGGGACAGACAGGACTGAAATGCTTCCACAGCAAACAATGGTGACACCATAGTCAGTTTCTGGTCTTGAAATGTCAACGAATTCTCTCAAACTGTTACTGGATATGCCATGACATCATTTGGTGGTAGAGTTCTGTTACATCTTAGATGGTAATCCTCCCCTACTGAGCCTTACCAACAGTCAATGGAAAATTATATGAAACATTCAAAGCTAGTGATGAAGGTTTTTTTTTTTTTTTTTTGTTAGTAAAAACTGAAGTAAGGATTACAAAATCCTTCAAGCAATAATAACTGAATTTGGCAAAAACAAAACAAACAATGAATTGCATACCGTAAAGAGGTAAAGACAGAAAATGTAGTTCCATAGATTGGCCCCACCCATACCCAATCCAGCTATTTGTTCCAGTACTGAACAGATATCTGATATCAGTACTGGATTAGTGCATCCTTACTGTTAGATACCCCTCATGACTCCTTTCTGTCCTTTAAGTGACAAATTTTAATGCTTGATCCTCGTCCAAACCCAAAGCCAAAGTAAAGAGGCTGGTCAAAAATGGTGTGGACCTTGTGCAGGAGGGTCATTGTCAGGTTAGGGGTCGTAAGGTCGCCAATGCCATAGAAAGCCATCACTCCAGCTGGAGGATCCACAAACACTCCGATTCGGGTTGCCCCTGAGCCTGGTAGCTCAGTCTTCACCCCGTTCTCCCAGAAGATATGAATGCCCGGGGAACAGATGAAGCACCAGGCCTGGTCATTGAAGCCAAACAGAGCTTCATTCCCACAACCCTTCCTACTGATGCCCTTATAGCAAACCACCACCTCTACGCCACAGTCCCCCTTCCATTCAAACTCCAAATATGCTCTAGTGGTCACAGCTTGAGCACACAGCACCTGCGGTCGATAGCCAAAGCAATCGGGATGGTCTGGCGGATTCTGGTTCTCCTCAGTCAAAGTGGCTTCAAGCCTCCCCTCAGACAGCATCAGTTTATGGTAAGCTGTATTGGGATCTAGTGTTGGGTCACAGGAATCTAAAAAAAGAACACAGGACAACAGTCCCTGTCATCACTGAAATCAGCATTTTCCCTCACAAATATTGAACAGGCACTGCAAGCTCAAGTTTAAAGAGAGTTTAAAGAGAGTACTTTTCAATGTGACTCACATTGTAAACACTCCAGTCTGTTTTTTGGCAAAGCTGCTGGAACACTCTGAGGTCCTAACCAGATATGACATAACAAAAATACATTAACATACAAACAGAATGAATTAAATGTATTGAAGTATTGAAATATTTATTTAAGCTTGAATAAAAGCTGTCAGTGACTTTGTGCCTTTCTTTCATCTACAGGTAGATATGCCCATACACGCACATACAGTACATACCATACATAGAAATGCTGTCTATTAGTTGAATGAATAAATTCTCAATTCCTGATTGGACTTTACTGGTTGCCCTTATTAAGTCCTCTACAGGCAACTTTGTCTTGACTGGGATACTGGGTAGATCCTGTGCAAGAAATTCACTAAAAGCCTGAAATTTCTGTAAGAAAACAAACAGGGAAAAACACATTAAATATGTGAGACTGTCCTGAGACTGCTATGATTGGTACAACTGTACAAACAGTCTGGCACCTCTCTCAACAGACAAACGTTCGCTTCCTGGCAGGCAGACACTTTCTGTGAACCTTAAAACTACTGGGAATGCCCTGGGCATGCCTTCAACCATTCACGACCGTTTCACTTTCACTTTCAGCCCTGTAGTGGGACACACTACCACTACTCGAGAATGTGCATAACAGAGGGATAGGGCAAAGATGTAGGATTCAGCGATAGTAGTGCAGGTGCTCTAAACATCACCTGGAGGAACTTGATATCATCCTCAGTGTGGGAGAGCTGTTCCAGCTCGGTGGCCATGTTGGTGAGGTCAGTTATCCGCAATTCCAGGCCCTCAATCTGCTTGTTTTGTACCACTGGAAATCTACACACTCTTGAGCCAGGATGATCTCTTCCACCTTGCAGCGTCGCTTCCGCACAGACACCAATACCTCATCAAAGAATCGCTCATTTGTTGACAACACTGTCCCTGTGTTGCACTGTCCAGAGACGAAGCAGTGAGAGGAGGAGAGAAGGGGAAATGGAGGAATAAGGTGATGAAATGGGAGAAACACAATTAGACATGATAGAGGATAAGGGATGTAGACAGGTGAGGTAACAGTGTGAGCAGACAGCTACAGAAAGACATTGCCTGGTATCTTTCACTACCGCAGAAAGGTTTGGGATCATTTAAAAATTTCACTTGAGCTTGGAAACGTGTTTACCACGGAAGCACTCAATCAGTGTGAATAAAAATATGTTTTAAGAACACATTCATCAACAAAAATCATTAATTCTATGTCTAACAACAACTGCATTTGCTGTACTTCACACTTCACACTTCACTAATTCCATGAGAAATTGTTTTCCATGGAAAATTTTCAAGTGATCCCAAACTTATGACCGGCAATGTACTTGTGTTAACTGAATGAATATGTGCAATTAAAGGATATTTGCTGCATAATAAATAAAGTCTTGAAAGATAACAGAATTTGCTTACATAAATAGGGTGTCTTTCTTCCTCAAGAGCACCGACCTTTGCCTTATACTCCTTGATATAAAATTTAGATCTTTGCACTTTCTTCCCCAGTTGTTTCTGCATGAAAGAAAGAAAGACTGAAATACTGGCAGTAATGTTATTACAGCACAGCTCTCATCTTGAAATCAGAGTAGATAAATCACTGCTCAACGCTGCTCGAATCTAGTCATTTAGGAGACAGTACCACACGGTGGATCAAAGTGGTATTACAAGAAAGCCCAGCCCAGTGCTAGTAGTACTGCATGCTAACTTCAGTGGACGTCTGGGCAACACAGTTTCTTCAGTCTGTTGCTACTAGACCATTTCTGAATATTTTAAAATGAGAAAGAACTGCTCATATAAAGTTGCAAAATGTTGAATTGTACTGCTTCAAGACAACCTCTTCTTACTTGTTTCTCTGCCCTTTCCATGACAACTGGTACCGTCTTATGACCAGTATGCTTGTCCATGATGCACTCCAAACAGATGACCTGTTGGTCAGTCCGGCAGAACACCTCCAGGAGCTTGTGGTGGTCCGGACAAGTCTTCTCTCGCAGCTGTCCGAGGTTGGGATCCGTGAGCCGATGCCGCTTCCCACCATGCAGCTCCTCGTGATACGAGAGATGCCTCTGGCAGTATGAGTCCAGGCACTCCAGGCAGGACTTGACTGCTCTGAGTTTGACTCCAGTGCAAACACCACACTCCACATCCTCTGGTCCTGCAGCAGCAGGTGCCGGGGCGACTGTTTGCTCCCTATTGAGCCTCAGTTTCTCAACCACCTCAGCCAACAATCCGTTCTTGCTCAGGCTGGGGCGGGGGGAGAATATCTGGCGGCATTGGGGGCAGCTACACTCCCCTTCCTGGTCCACTTTATCCCAACAGCCTGTGAAGGTGCATATAAATATATATATATATTTTTTTTTTTTGGTCATAATGATATGAGGTAAGGTAACAGTACTGCCCAAAAGCTCTTTACACTTTCAGACCTTAAAGGTCTTAAGAAGGAAAATACTCACAAATCAGTCAATTAGGCATACTGTACATCTCTATTCAGTGCTCTTGACAGTGCAATATTTTTGGCTATCCTCATTCCATACCTATGATGCACTTCATACAGTAGCTATGTCCACAGGGGAGGGTTGCTGCCTCCTGAAGCAGCTCGAGACAGATTGGGCAAGAGAACTGGTCTTCAGCAACAGCTATTAGATTCTCTGCCATTTATCTAAAAAGAAAACAAATGAACAATAGACACAATATACCAGAGAACCACAATACAATGGTGATATTATAAAAAGGGAGAGAATATAGATTTTGAGGTGTAATTAGCCTCTTTGCTCCTCGTTCACAGTGTGATCACTATTGGCCTGAGCTAACTACACACAAAGATAATACATGGATGGTCCACAAAATAAATATGTCGACTGCATGGGTCTGAAGAACAACATATTACAGTAAATGAGTCCCAGTGGAACACTTTGACTGTCTCATTTCCAAAATGGCATCTCCTGTACACTACTCATGCACTTACCCTGACAGTATGGCAGTGGGCATTACACACGTGCTGCTAACTTTTGTTGTGACATGGCTCTAACCTAACAGTTTGCAAGAATGACCACATCGCTTTGGCTGATGAACTGCAAATAAACTGCTAGATTTATGGCACAATTTATTTAATTGTATAACACAACGACGTTTTGATAAATTTCACATTTCGAAACGTCCGAGTATTACAGGGACTCATTTTACTCATTTAACTTCTCACACACAACAGACATGATAGCTAATCACTAAAATAAAGGTAGCAGACTCAGACCATGTTGACAACACTCTGGACGCTTACCATTTACTCATGGGTTACATATACTCAGATCATGAGTTTTCCCACTGATCAAGAATTTGAAAAGATGTTTATGTTTTTTAAAAAATCATTCAACTCACTGACAAGTCAGCAGATTGACAATTGACAATCCGATCCAGATACTGCTAAACATGCAGCTGCTAACCAAGATTGTTTCTTCCGCATTGAATGTTTATAGGGAGGGGAAGTGAAACACAGCGATCCTAGCGGTTGCATTCCTAGCAATCCCAAATCCATCCTTTTGAAAATCCCATAGACCTAGCCTGGTAATAAAACCAGACCCTCGTGAGATTTGATTGCTTGCTTGAGGTGTTTAAGTTTAGATTGAATTAGCCACTGCACTGGCTCCTGATAGCCTAATACACGGGATTAATAGCACGCTACTATGTTATGTTTTGCATTGGATGAACGCAACAAGAATTGAACTCCGGTCGTCAAAGCATAGGTCTGATGCTTCGATAACACCACAACAGTAGCCTACATCTTGTTACACTCTAGCTCATTAATGCATTCGCATGTGTGAGCACAAAGTGCGTTTGTAATGAGATCATTACATTTTTGATGAATGAGAGGTACAATGCTTCGTGAACATGGGATATATATATATATAAAAATAATTAACTGCCTTTGGAGTTAGTCTGTTTCGTTTCTTTAAAACTACTTTTCCCATCTTCTTTACTTGAAACGTACTGCCATAATTGAACCACTAAACGGAGCAGTGGAGTCCAAAGGCGTTGTACATAACGTATGACGTCATGTCACACAATCCGAGGTTTACTCATAGTCCTTCTAAGGCATATCCAGTGCCTGCAGAGTTAATCCCATCTCATGGAAGTTGGTGATGACATGAATTATCATAACAGATGGATTGCAGATCAGTAAGTGTGAGAACCACGAAAAATGCATTCTCTGTTGGCTGAAAAGGCTTACCAAGACCAAGATAAGTATTAGTAATTGTGACCAAATTGTACAGAAATTTGTATGATCTGATGAAGTGCTAAACTGCAGTAATGCAACTACAGTATGAATGGAAAATACCTGACGCACCTGGGCAGACGGCACAACTGGAGTGAGAGTTGGGCCCCTAGCTTCAGGGGCAACCTCTTGACCCAAGGGTTTAACACCAACAACTTTGCAGAGGCAGTGATGCAGGTCCTCAAATACAAGATCTTTCAGAGGACCAAGGCTTTTAAGCTGCCACAGCTCGTCCACCTCATAGCATCACGGCTGAAGAGCTTTTACAGAGCAAAGATAACCGACGTTGCTCTAGGGCGATCTAGTTTCAAATTCCTGCCTCTGGCCTGTCAAATGGCTCCCTGAAAAATTCAGCTGGTATAGCTGTCCATTCCCTCTGCAGTTCAATTTAGAAACTCAAAAACAGATATCTATCTGGGTAATGTCTAACAAACAGTGGCCAATGCCTACTGCCATTGTTTATAGACTGTTACACCACCTCAGTTGCCTTATTCATCCCGGTCAAGATACTGCTCACTATACATATGGCATCATAAAATAGATATCAGCAAGTGGCATGCATTAAGGCACAGTGTCAAAATGCTGTTAACTGTTCACCTCCCCTTCACAGTTAATTAGGTTAACTAGCAAGATGTTAACCTGGCCAGAAACATATTCCATCATCTCCACTAATATAAACATATAAGGCAGGGAGTGAAGCTACTGTTAAATGTCTCTCTCTCCCCCTATTTTTTCCTCTTTATGTCTTTTTGCCTTTCAGATTGAAGAGAAAAAAACTGAGAGTGGAGGGTTCCACTGACACTTATGTTGTGGATATGGAGTTTGATTTCTGCTTATGTCCTACAAGACAAACTGGGGTACCCCTGTAAATACCAGGCTGCAGTGTCCAAGATGTACAACTGCGTGTCCAACACCTTCGTCCAAACAATTGCAGAATCAAGGGCAGAGCTTCTGAAACCGACATCCGGGGATCGGCTAAAAGTCTACAACATGTCTGTACAACTTTAAACTACTGATGATGCAGTGTTATTCACTGTAGTCTGACACTGTATATTTAGTCTATACAAAATCAAACCATACAAACTTTTTTACAGAGCCAGAGGAAAAGGCTATGCAATGATGCAATTTCTAACCACCATCAAAAATACCAGCAGCTACTGGTAGGTCTCCCAAAATATATATTTTTTTTTATTCCAAAGGTACATTTGACACATCAGTACAACAGTAATCATTTGTCAACCTACACTTACATATTAACAATTAACATGAAACAGTGTTTGTAGTCCCATTTCAGGGGATGAGACAGCAGTGGAGTATGCAAGAAGAAACACAGTGGCAGATCTCAATGAAGTATCCAGAATGGGCAATCTGCAAAGACAAATCACAATTTATATAAACAGAACATACTACTTGAACAAACTATAACTAGTTTAACATACTGTGTGCTGCTTTGTTTTATGCAGCACACAGAATGGTGGGAAAATAACAAAATTAAATAAAGGCAATGACCACCGCCAAGAATTGTCTATACAAGCGAGTGATTTCTACGAAACTATGAAAATAAATTGTCAAAACAATAATAAAATAAGTATTACCTGGGTAACAAAATAAACAAGATATCTAAATTCAAGATTTAAAGAGTCTAAATCTAGAGTTCAAAGATTTCTAATTCTACAGTTCAGAGTTCAAAAAGTCTTCTTCGCATGCAATTCACAGGTTCATGGGGAGGCTCGCCATCCAAGTCTGCCATTACAGGTATTTAAGTCATGATCACATTTAGACCTACACATTACAACCATGTTACAGCTTACATTAACAAATATAGACTGCTAGTAAGGATATTAAATGTGGTACTAAGTGGTGTTTAATCTTCCTGCACATAACACATTTTTTTTTTTTGGTAATCCAGTTACTGAAATTTCCCATAGCCTACCGGTGTCCGTTGGTGTTTCACTCATCGGTTTGCCGGCGATCCACCCTATGTTCTATGTTTTTTTTTTTTTGTTTTTTTTTTAACGTGTACTAGGAAACACTAAGCCTATATATGGAGACATAGTATCAGATAACTGATAATCAAAAATCCCAGCAGACCACTAGCTTGGCCTCAGGTGGGCCTCCTGACCCAAAATGTTAGCGGTTTTAGCATTTTTGCTCATCGGTTGCCATTTCGCCACATGGTATTTCCAGATAATGTTTAATAGTAAACAGGCTGGTATTTCCCAGATAGCAAATGACAATATATCGGCAACGTGCCAAAAAAACAACGCTGTTCTGTGGGAAGTTTTTTTTTGTAATTCGTGTGCCTCAACACCTGCCTATTTAATCTACATTGGTAGATTTACTCAGTACTGTTTCCTTAGTCATCATGGTCCTTTTAAGCTATTGTCTGGCTTGCAGTTTAGCAGGTGACAATGGTAACATTACATAGTAACGCTAATGCAATAGCATGCTATTCTCCACTGAAAATTATCAAATCAAATTATCACTGCAATTAGCATCATTTGCAATAACTTCTGTACACAGTTTAGCCATAAGTCTGATTTCAGCTATACAATTAAATGTTAATGTGAAACTCCTCTCATTACTCATGTAAAGCACACTATTGCACTAGATCCCCCTTCATTAGATACATGCCCATAGCTAACGTCAACAGATATTACAAACGACCAAGAGGTCTTTTTTGCCAATGACAAGTTATACAGGTAATTTAATGTATCAGCTAACATGGAAATTATCTCTATGTCGATATACCTGTGCCCATTTAACCCAGCAGATGCAAATAAACTTAATATAAGTGTTGGTGCAAGCATTTGTACAACCAGCACTTGCATGTAATAATGCTAGATCTCACTAGAAAAATAAGCTACCTGGACCCTGAAAACAAGCCCAAAACAAGCGACCTAAGACCAAAAAAAGGTAATAACAATTTTATGAATTAATAGCTTTTATACTGGCCAGTGAGAAAGGTCACATGTAAAGGTAACGTTCAGCTACGTCAACAAAAATAGGCTACTACGAGATGCTCTCTATCTCCCTTGCTCGTATGAGCGATAGAGAGATGCTTTTTTTGTCAAGTTTTAACTTGCTTTGTACACCGCTTCCCCTTTGCCCTGCATACAATCTTAATGCACCACACACAATTCCTATGTACCACACACACACAAGAACACATGCAGCTCTGACAATGAGCAAGAGAAAGACATGGAGAGACAGCATCTCGTAGTTGCCTTTTTAGGAGCTCTGACAAGCAAGGGAGAGAGATAGAAAGAGCATCTCGTAGTAGCCTACTTTGAACTTGAAAAAAAAAACAAGCCCAAATCATAAAAATTGGAAACCCTGCCATTGACTTAACATTACAGTGCACAGAACACCTCACAGAAACCAATCTACGATATTTATAAACTTTATTTTATTAAGGTACTCGGTTGTCCTCACTTTGCGCTCCCAAGTGTTAACATTACATTTAACATACTGATTATAGAAGTTTTTATCACTCCTATTGAAATTTCTCTGACTTTAGTCCGTAAATTAATGTAAGGGACTATGGCTGTAACGAGAAGTTGCATAAAAAAGAGGTATGGAAATAAGGAGTTATTGAGTAACCATGGATACCAGTCTCAAGGCCAGCTTGCCACTTGCTCCAACTTAGATTTCCTGCTTTGGCTTTTTCTTAGCTTAGATTCTGACTAAACAAACCTTCTTCAAAAATCTCAACTTCCTGATTGGTAATGTGGATTCATCTTCTCACGTGCTTTTGCTCACACTTTATTTGCACTGGGTTTGCGTTAATTTTTCCATTGGGATTTTCACCTTGAAAACCAAGGGCCATTAAATGCTAACACAGAAAACTACAAGCTTCCAGGTTTCGTGCCAACTGCCAGGCTGCTATAATTACACTGCAAATGTTTGGATTCACTAGTAGTTACCTTGCTAATGTTAACGTAAGCAAATCAAGAGAGTGGAAGGGAATATCACTAACTAATTATTGGCCTTCTGATTGGTCTGCTAGCGCTTCAGAATCTTTGTTACCTATTCGTAATGTTTGCTAACATTCCTTCCCAAGACAAACAATCCACAGCCTTCAATGCAGCACAACATTTCCTGTGCTCTTGAACAAGACATCCCTGCCTGAAATGGACCAATGACTATATATACAGTCACTGGAATGGAACCTCAAAATGTAGATTAATATTTTACTTCAGAAGCACTGTATAATTTGAAGATGTCCACTACACTAGGGATTGTTTGTTCTGCTTACTTTAGCATACAAAGCTAGCTAGCATTCTCACTGACCACTAATGGTTTACTAGTAGGCTAAGAAAAATGTTATCAGTTACTGAACACTCATATGACATGTATTCACTTCTGAAACAATTAAAATATTTCTGAAAGCTGTACAGTGTACGTGTAACATTAATATTAGATTTGTACTCAGAACAATGAGTTTTAAGGCTAACAAAGTGCACATTTATAATGAGTCCATATAGACCTCCGCAGTGACATCACCAAAACATAATTAAAACCCTGCCAATGTTTACATGACAAAAAAGCCTACAGAAACTAACATGGGGTTTCTGAATAACCGTTGCTTTCATACATACTTTTCTCATCATATCCTGCTTCATGTTTGTTACAAGTTACTTTATTACAAGTTACTTGATTGAGCTAAAGTATGCTAGTCTCCGCTGGCTTTGCAAGTCATTGTCTCTCGAGGACTGCAGGGCGATGCACTCCTTGTGTAGGGCAATGCGCTCCTTAAACTCAAGGAGGACTGCAGCCTTGAAGTCCATGTCACTGGATCTTCTAATGCGGAGCAGTCCAACAAAGGTGCTTCTCCATCACATTTGGCAAAAATGTCACCTATATACCACTGTTTTGTTTCAGCAGATGTAAGCATTCAGCTTGTGCTTGTCTGCTTATCTGAACTTGTCAGCTTTAGCTTATCTGACCATCCTTCTGGTTGTCCTTCCTGAATATTCAAGAATATATTGACATTCCCTGGACAAACGCATTCCTTAGGCAAGGGACCTCCAATATTTCTGTTGTTCTCATCCTTTAACGGAGGGTTGATGACAGACACAAAATTCACAGCTTCTATACATGTTTTACACACTTACTTAAAGAAATACAAAAATCATCCCACAAAGACACAAAGTTGTGTATAGTCAATTAACCTTTTGATGTTATTAAAAAAAAAGAAAAAAATAATGCCGCCATCCTCTCTTTGGCTTTAAGGACAACCTCAGATGCTAGAATCACATTATGGTCGTATGTGACCCAAGAGCCTGGCTCTTCTTTACAGTCGACGGTGTAGTGGCCTGCAACCATCCAGTCACAAGAAACAAGGATGTCTGGCATGTCAGTCTTTTTTGATGTTTACATCTAAGTGCATGTATGCTAGCTTGGTTGACATATCTGTGACATCAAATCCAGTCAAACAAAAGGTGAATGAATCCAAAAAGAATTCCTTGCAAAGCAGTGTAGTTTACAAACCTTGCTGAGGCCAAGTGTGTAAAATGACACCTTAGGGTGGAGACCCGACCCCCCACAGCCCTCACACTGAAACTCCACTGCAGTTTCCTATGGACATAAAGAACATATGTGAAATGTGTGGATGTGGGGGAAAAACACTAGTGAACAAAGATGTATGTAGCATGTGTAGTTCTATGTGCTTGTGTGGCCATTTATGCTTGCTCTGTCCATAACTACATTCTGTGAGATCCCCTCAAACTCCTGGTTGTGCAGGGCAATGGGCTCCTTAAACTGCGGCCTTGAAGTCCATGTCACTGGATCCTCTAATGCGGAGCAGTCCAACAAAGGTACTTCAGAGGGAAGTTTAAGACCCTGTTTACACATAGCAGGATATCTATAAAAACATGGATTTATGTATGCGGTTGCACCTATCATTTACACATAAACTCCAGTTTCAGTGATTGAAAACGGCGGCCTTTGAAAACTCCAATCAAAGTGGAGATCTCTAAAACTCGGGTTTCAGACGTATGTGTATATGGGCAAAATGGAGTTTTAACATTGTGATGTGACGACCCCTTCTTTGTTTTTGGAGCTCTGGTTGGCTTTCTGTTTGTTTGACATGTTTTTAATGCCTCCACTGGCTGTTTTTCAGCGTTATGTAAACTTAATTATTTTCTAATGCGGCGAAGAGGCATATGCCCATTTTCAAAAATACCCAGGTACATGTAAGTGAAGACTTCCTGAAGCAGAGTGTGTAAATGACATCTCAGGGTTTAGACTAGGCTCTATCCTTTCGTGGCATTGGATAAATCAGAGATGGGAAAGTGTTGATGTGAAGTTGAATCGTTTGATTAGGCCCACAGTCTATTTTTTGACAGTGAGACTGATAAAGAATTGAACTCTGGGCATTGGGTTAAGCTTTGCATTGTTACAAGTGTCGGGTAAAGAGTGTAGATTTTCACGGTGATAATTTCAGATAACCGCACACCTATGGAGAAGTTCCAAGTTTTCTGGCTGTATTACACTTGCATATCAACTCATCCAACCCGATGAGAAGTTTAAATTAACTGTTACGTTGACACAAGGTAACAATTTGACTGACGTTCGCAGCACAGCAACATTTTAACTTGTGACAGATGAACGCCTGTTACACTGCGTTTGGGAGTATGGAAAACGGTGATTTTAAAAAGCCAAGATGGGATAGAATCTTTGGATGTGGCAATTAACAACGATAGACCAAACTAATTACCTGCTTTTGATCATAGCATCCATTTAGAAATTGGTAAGGGTAGTTTATTCCAGTAAGTTTTAACTCAGTGTGCGGCGGAAAGAATTAGTTCTGCAAATGACACTGTGTTAGCTATCAAAACATAGAAATTCTCAGTAAAACTACATAGCGTGGTGTTGGCAACAGTGCTATAAGCGGGATAAGGAAGTACATGGCGTGTGCACATCGGTGACGTTCGAGGTGGTGCTAAGGCCACGACGCGGAGTGGAGGGGCTTTACACCTCGATAAGTTTAATATTCACCGATTTATGCACGCTGTGTCCTTCATTACCAATTATGTTATGTCAAACATAGTGGTACATAATGTAACTACCATGTGGTGTTTCTCAAGAATTTGCTTTTTATGTTTTGTCCCCTTCTTCTCCTAGACATAGTTCTCATGGGATATATTGTAATATGTAGGATAATCAGTTTAAGGCAAGAATTAGAAAACAATACTATATACAGACTATAAACATTATTGAATTATTCAATAAATTTTCAAAACATTTGGTCTTCTTCATACATTCAGCATAGCCCTCAGATACTACTGCCGTTTGCTTTCACAAAAGGTACTTATGTAAGCAATAAATTATAGATATGTGAACTAAATCTCATTTGGCAGTACCACATCATGTAAAAAATGAGGCCCACAGTCTCACTTTTATTGTTTTATATAAAAAATATACTTGTTGATCTCACATGCCAATGTCTTATTTTATGTCAATGTGAGTATGATTTGGCCTATTTTATATGAACATACAATGCCAGTAATGTAGTGTTATAACTGGTGAATGTTTTGGTCGAAAAACACAACTGAAAGTGTTCACCTAGAGCTTTATCTCAAACTAGTGACAGACTGTGGTATAGTTTAGAAGCTGCTACCCAGAGGGCACCTCTGAAAGTTGACACATTATTGTCACGCACACGAATTCCCTCAAACTTTTGTAAAACTTGTTTTAAAACCGTTAAGTTCCAACTATTCCCCGTTACGTGCGACTGGGCTACCTGTGTGTGAACCTGCGTCCTGACTTTAGTGCCTGCTCCTATGCCTGTTGCGTGTGTGTGAATGGCAATCCTGGACGTGTCTTCGCTAACTTTCCTGACTAATGAAACGCTTATGCACGCTGAAATTATGGCAGGGAGAGCCTGATTAATCTGCGTTAAAAACTGCCTTAACCCTTAGAGCCCCTGGATTTGCGTTCAAAATCACACCCCCTCTTCTGTTACTTTACTCCCAAAGGGTACATCAGAGCGGACACACATCCCATTCGAAAGAACATAACCTGAGCTTTCAGGTGATATCACATTTGTCTCTAAACCAAAGCATTGATGAGAAAAAAACAATCATGAACTTACATTACAATTGTCACAGTTACAGTCCGTAATTTTAACATTAGCATAATATCGACCCTAGAAATGCATCTCCTTAGTTTGTTAGCTGCTCCCAAAGACTATGCCCCCAATACAAATGAGGCTATCAGAAATTGTAAGGACAATCTGAATCTGCGCCCGCACAAGTGGCCTAAATTATGTAAGTCTATTATGTAAATATATAAGTCTATTATGTAAATTACAGTTTTCATCGAAAACTCTTAGGCTATTTACAGATTTACACTATGAATCTTAACAAGACTCAGAAGTTTAGCTTAGAAGTTTATAACAAGCGTGACCTTCACATCAGTTGCCAACACAGGAAGTGTATATTGCTGCAGTGACTCTTCTCTTCTGCACTCTTAACTCATTCACTCTGTATTAAGGATCGTTCACACCAAGAACAATAACTATAACGACAAATAAATATTACTTAAATAAATGAATGGCAGTGTCCACACAGCAAACTATAACAAAGGGCTGTTCATACCTGTAACAATAACTATAAAGATAACTGTAACTGTAACTATAATGATATTTCCATCCACACTGACCAACGATAAATCAGAAACCATGGAATTTAGACATTAGTTCATTCACATGGAGAGGAGAGACTTGCGTTATCGTTGGTCAGTGTGGATGGAAATATAGTTATAGCTTCTGTTATCTTCCCTGCTGAAAAAACAGCCTGACCAGCTTATGATTGTTTGCTGGTTGAAGCTCTTTTCATGAGAGTTTTGCTGGTTTAGCTGGTTGACCCAGTTTATGATGGTTGACCAGCGGAAGCTATGTTTTCACCAGAGTTTTGCAGGTTTAGCTGGTTGACCCAGCCCATGATGGTAGAATTATGATGGTTTTGTTGGTCAAACCATTTTAGGCTGGTCATTTTAGCTAGAGATCGACTTGTCAATCCAACAATGTCAAACTTTATGGCTGGTCAAACCAGCATGACCATCTTAAACCATCAGTGTAAACTTGATAGGCTGGTCACCAGCGTGGCCAACACAAACTAGCACACTTACACATGACTAGTAATAGCTTGTCAGATCAACATAACCAGCTTCCTAAGATGGTCATACCAGCAAGCCCAAGTGGTGGCCCAACCAGCAAGACCATCTAAGACCAACCAAAACCAGGTAAAGCAGCCACCAGCCTTGGCTGTTTTTTCAGCAGGGTTTATAGATATCATTTTAGGTGTGGGGGTACAAGCATTTCCTGTGTACATGTGCAGCAACAGACCAAAAAGAAGGATGATAATAACTGGAAAAGAAATTTCCTTATTGACTGAGCGGATAGTGGAATGATTTACAAGAGTTATGTTTTTATTTATTTATTGCTGAAGGTTAATGTTTTGTAACTAGATAGTCTGTTTCCTGAGATGAAATCCAGCATGGTGTATATGTGTAGTGCAGTTGTATTGCTTTTTTTTCTCAGACATTTCTTGGGTAACAAAAAAGTGAATATGAAACTAATGGATGAAATTGAATTGGTATGTCAGACCTGTTTCTTCAAATTGTATGACACAGAGTGAAGTAAAGTCTAATTAATTGTACTCGTCCTACTCCGTAATTACGCAGACACCTAGTTTACGAAGAGGTTTAGTTTTCAGTTCTCCAATGTGTGTGTGTACTGTGTACACCAACACACACCAAACACTGGTTGGAGTGGCATTAGTCTATCCACATACTGATACAATAATTAAACTGTTGTTTGGCTTTGTGTTTCTATCATTTTGTTAATGTTGCTAATAGAGACAAAGCACTTATACTACTAACGCTTGCTGATGAAGTGCTGATTTTGTATAAAAGTAGGAGTAGGACGAGTATAAATTGACCTTTAGGAAGTATGTTTGCATAGCTGTGCACACAAACTATGTCTGATATAACATGCATCTGTGGGTTGTGGTGGCGTAGTGGTTAAGGAACCACTGGAAAATCCCATGAAGACCCTGCAGCTACCTTGAGGATGCATCAGGCAGCAATGTTGAGTATCCCTTTAGCTGTGCTTCCACTATGAAGAAATGTTCACTCCTTGTCCATATACATTCCACTTAAAGAAGATGTGTGAATCAATGAGTGATGTTGGTAGGAAAAAGAATTTAAAAATTCTACACAATATAGACGGCATAGTGAACTATCAGGTAATACTAACTGAATGTGGCACAGAAACTCACTCTTGGTTGAATTTACCTATGCCCCATTAAGGTAATGTTAACAGTCGATAAGTCAATAAGATAGCATGAGTCCTCTTGCCATGAACTGTTTGCAAATATTGGGCATGTCCACGGAAAATGGACTTTTGTCACATTCATATAAAATGCAATGCTACGATGTGAATGATTATGTGAAATATTTTGTACATTTTTTTAAATTTGTAAGTTCTACAGCCAATAATAGCAAATGGTAAAATTTAATGTAAACATTCTACTTGGAGACTTTTGGAGATTTGTCTTTTCTCTAAATTGTACAAATCTTTGGGCAGAGACCTCTCACACTTTAAATCCAATCCAGATGTTGAGTCATAGTTTTGCTGATTACTGTAACACAATGCAGAAAGTGCATGTAGTGGTGCAGATGGTGTTCTAAATCACCACCAAGACTTAATCTTTTCCTTTTTCTAATACCAGCAAAAATTCATCCAAATCCGTGCAGTACTTTTCAAGTTACTTTGTACACAGTCAGACAAACGCCGGCGGAAACATAACCTCCTTGGTGGAAGTAATAAAGGTACACACACGTGTATAGTAAAACTCTCAAGAGGAAAACAAATCAGTCATAGCAGCAGAAAGGCACTAAAATCATTATGATTGACCAGGTATATAGCTGTTTTATTCAGTAATGTTTGGGGGACATCAAAACACTGCACCATGTGACCATGTGAAGCCTGGTGGACATGTAGATCCACTCAAGTTTTAAAGCCCTGGCTTTTTATGGCTTTTTAAAATGAAGCAAAGTTGGAAGAACCCATTCTTCCTCAATCATTTGTTCTGTCTCTAACAAGGATGGCATGTCTTTTTTATTTAAGTAATCGCAAACTTTTCAGTGGTAGTGTACATTTACACGAACATGAGCCAAAATAGCATATGTGAGAGAATCAAGAGACAACAATGTCTGTGGCCCCTCTCTTCCTGTTAGTCTGTTTAATTATTAGCTATGAAGGCCAAGGTCATTTTATACAACCCACTACAACCCAGAAATTGAGCCAAACAATCTAGGGAGAAATAAAATAACTAACCATAAAGATAATGAAAACATATTTAAGGTGCTCCTGAATGTGACTGATGCTCAGAGTTGTGTAACTATAGCAGAGCATCTTGGACATTCACTGCAAGGTAAGCATCTTAGCCAACCAGTTTCTAAGCTCTCAGGTGCTGTTCTATTTTCAGATGTTTTTTCTCCAGTGACACTATTACTGTAAACTGAGGAGCACAGCATATACTGTATTCCAGTATTTATGCAACTCTTTAAAAGACTTTAAAAAGACTTTTGTAAACTTTGTGCCATTATTGACACTGATGTTAGAGGTCATTTGATCTAATTCCTTCTTTTCCATGTCTGAGAAATGAATCACAAATTTCAATTGTGAAATGTACCGGTACTGTATTTTGCCATGTTATCAAATTCCATGTGAATGTTACTGCATGCCTCCTCGTTGCCCAGCAGCATGATGAACAAATCCAGCTTCCTCCTCCTCCTTTCTGCTCTCCTTGTCTGGGGAGAGACTGCGGTAATAACAGGTTTGTGTTCTCCTGCGATCACACAAATGTGGTTATGGTATCACTATATTTAGAAGAAACTGAGTTACTTGTAAACATATAATAAAGGGTATCATGCAAAATTGCTAGCAAGCTTTTTTCCAATCTGTGGTCACATTCTCAAAACCTTGCCTGTTGTAGCCATGCACCATTAACAAATTTCTTGTTGTTTTTATAGAATAGGGCATTATAGAATGCATTATAATGCTTACGTTTTCTTTACAAACAATCTCACCCCAAAGCCAAAATTTGGGAAATTTTGGATACTTTCAGAACAGTCCACAGAGCAAACCTGAGATGAGTGGGTAGGGCAGTTTGAGGGTCACTGTGTCTTTAAATACAAATTTCAAACCATAGCCCTGTTGTTTGAGGTCACAGCATGCTGTCTGTCTATTTATTTATTTATTTATTGGCTGTGAATTTATTTAGAGCAACTTATATTCACCAGTTACTAATTACTACCAACTTTTCCTTTGCATGGGTGTATGGGGCTAGTAACTAGTATGGGGATATTTCAGCGGGTGCAGGTGCGCTCTCATGTATTAGTGAGAATCTTGCACTGTATTCTGTAGGGTAGCTGACTAAGTGAGGATACGTGAAGTGCATCACACTTAAAGTAGCATATGCCTGAAGAGACAAAACATTTCCAGTTCTGAGTAAAACACCATAGATCTGAGTTTGCTAACGTTAGATGGAGGAAACATGAACTGTGAGTCAAACAACAAATATCATCCCTAGATTCCTCAGGTTATAGTGGACAGCTGGTGACAGGGGCCCTTGGTATTGTTTATTTGCATGTGCTACATTATCATGATCAATAAGACCTCTGTCTAATATCCATAAACTTTTACTGTTTAGAGACCATAAACACAGAAGGTGGTCATGGGGAGCTGTCAGCTGAGACACCCATTGGAGAAAATGGTAATGTGTGTGTGTGTGCGTGTACGTGTGTGCATGTCTCTGTGTACGAAAAACTTGGGAAAGTACATGCAGATAAACTGTGAAATAGAATTCTGTGAGCTGTATGTAAAATTATGTACTGGAAATGGGAGAGTGGGAGAGAGAGACTGGGATGGCTTGGGAAATTATCTCGGGTTGGGTTTGAACCCAAGCTCCTAACTTCAGTGTATGTTACTGTGTTATATTGAACTTAACATTTTTCCTCATAGGAAATGTGACAGAAACAAGTGTTTGGAGCAGTAGGAGAAGGTGTCCATCAGGCTGGACTCAATACCGTAGACGGTGTTTCAGGTTTATCTCCACTAACAGTAATTGGGTTCAATCTGAGGTGCGTCTTAATGACGTCATTTTAAACACAATCTGCCTTGTCATTTTATGTTCTACCTCGCTATTTGAAGTTCTTATTAATTAGCTAACTAAATGGTGAGAAAAAAATAATATAAAGATGCACACATCACTTTTCAGGGGTGTTTCTGATATCATCTTCCAACTTCATAGTAATTAAATGACACAAATGAACATTCACTGGAAACTTGCTCTTACAGCGTAACTGTGTGTCCTTGGGAGGGAACTTGGCCTCAGTGCACAACAGTGATGAGCGCCGTTTCATCCAGCAACTCATCCACACAAACACTCAAAGCACCTGGGTCGGAGGATCTGACGCTCAGAGGGTAACAGTTGTAATCTGTTGGATCATAGTAACTTGTAATAATCCCCACCTATATAATGTCCACTTAAAATGTACTGTACATAATCAATAAAACTAACACTTCATTCTTAATGAGATATCTGTAAATGCTTTGACATTTGTTTAATTATCAGGAGGGTCACTGGTTTTGGAGTGATGGGTCAGACCTTCACTACAACAATTGGTGCCCTAAGGAGCCCAGTAATTCTTTCGGAACAGAGGATTGTATGGAAATTAAATTTGGAGGTAAAGTGACTAATATCCCCAAAATCAATAATCCTTTTGTGACCTGCTTGTGAGCCTTGTTCAGTCTGTATAATTATTACTCCTCCATGTTTTGCTGATAACTGTGTTACAGTCCCCAACATTTGATGATTGAAGTCTCTTGAACCATGTCTCAGATGGCTCATGAAGTTGGACATTAGAAATTCAAGTCATGAAATAACTGTGTTACCACCCCTTAGTTCTCTCTTGTTACATTGTAATGTAGCAAAGTTTGTCCTTTTGTGTTGCATTAGGTTAGGCCTACTATAACACAGTGACACCAACAGCCTGGTGCAGATATGATTGATTGATGTTTTTAAACAATCATCTTTTTCTTAGGGTGCTGGAATGATGCCCAATGTGGGAAAAGGAATCCATCCGTGTGTTCCAGGAATCTGTGAGAGAGAAAATGGAAGAATGAGGGGGAAAATACTCCAAAGACCAGTACTGTTATGGATTGTAATGTAATGATGTAGTGTAAGTTGTTGTATGTTTACTTACAATATATGCTGTGTGTGTTTTAATGTAAGCATAGTGGTACATAATGTAGCTACCTTATACATATAGGTAGTTACACTGTGGTATGTATAATCAGTTTAAGACAAGAATAAGAAAATAACATTAGACATAGACTATCAACATGAATAGCATTTATCAATACATTTTCAAAACTTTTAGTCCTTTCAATGTAAATACCTACACTTCACACTGTATCTACACTTACACTAAATACATGCAGCATAACCCTCAGATAATACTGTCGTTTGATTTCACAAAATATAGCTATGTCAGTAATGATGGATATGTAAACTGAATCTAATTTGGTAGTACTGCATCATGTAAAATATGTGGCCCATGGGCTAACACTTATTGTTTTATGTCAAAATATCATTGTTGACATAAAAATAAGTTTTTGTACTTAACTTCCTTATAAATGTAGAATACACACCATGCTGATTATAATCAGCATCCACACATACAACTATGTAACATACTTTACTTTCACCAATAAAGACAATCTCTTATGTTGATTGTATGAGAATGATTTGGCCTATGTTATATGAACATGCAATGCCAGTAATCCAGTGATATGACTGGTGAATGTTTTTTTGTTGAAAAATACAACTGAAAGTGAAGCACCTACAGCTTTATCCCAAACTAGTGACAGTTTATAGTTTAGAAGCTGCTACCTATAAGCCACCTGCCTTCCTAAAATAAATTTAATTTAAACAGTTTGTGGAAATCAACCTCAGCTGGATTGCCTCTTTCAAAGGAATTGTGAACTCTGAAGAGCCTCACTCCTATGAGTACAGTAATGTTTTTTGTTTCTTTTTTTCTCAGTGAAAGAGCTCCCATGCAGTCCACATAAGACCAGTGGCAAATTTAATTTATGTTGAAGTACAAAAACAATCAGGGTGTGGGTAAGACTAATACTGAATATTTAAGACTAATATTTAAGACTAATATAATAACACACACACACACACAGGCAAAGGTTAAAAACCTGTGCAGAAATGTGTTTCCAAGTTATTACAGGTCTCCCTCATGTACCCTCATGGTGTAAACTACCTTTTTGACATATAAAAGAATGTTGGCCATCCATTCCCTGTCTTTAAGGACAGCCTCCTCAGGCAGGGTGGTCTCCCTCATTTTTCACTGAAAAATAAAAAAAAAACATACACACACAAAGAAAAGTTAATTTTGAAAATTACGCATGACATGAGTTAGGCTTAGGCTCAAAGACATTAGTGTGTCACTGTAATGCAAACTTGAATGAAAGGGGAATATTTTAAATAGTTGTTATTAAGTTGTTATAAAGTCATTAGATGTTAAAAACAGTGTAGATGTGTATATACTGATTAGTTGGTACTGGCTGCCAGCTCCCTACAGCAGCTGGGTGTAGAGAGGCTTGTGGATGAGACACTGCAGCACAGCCTTAAGGTTGCACATCTGCCCGTTTAGGCAGACTGCATGGAAAAAGAGATCAAGTCATGTCAACCAGACAGTTCAGCACAGAACACACCAACAGATAATGCTTTATGGTGATTGAACATCAGCTATAAGCAATGACTGAAACTATCTGGTCAACAAACCAAGATGGCCAAGGATGTCAGTCTGTACATCTCTGTAATGTTCTCTAGAACCTCTGCTGTTACAATGATATGGTTATTGGGTGAGGTACCCTCTGAACTCCAGCTGCAGGTATTGGTAGAACAATCATCAACCTTCCTATCGCAATGCAATCTCTTTCAGAGTTTTCAGGTGGTGAAAACTCCTCTCTAATATATATTTTATTATTTATTTAATTATTTATTTTATGTACTCTACATTGCCAGGCCAGAGGAGTTTATGTTGGCTTTGTGAAACCATTATAACCCCTCTCCTTCTCCCCCCACCACATTCTCATAAAACCTTGTATTTTTCCTATCATTATGAGCAGGCAGCGGTGTCCTTTCATGCAAATTTGTCAATGACCAACCAATAATAACTAAATAAATGAATACTGGCCAAATATCAGTTCAGATGTATGGACTGATTAGCATCAGCCTTTAAAAATTAGTCGACTACGAAAAGTCGCTCACAGTGCTGAAGCAGGCCGCTCAGACAGATTTCAGTTTGCTCAGTGGTGAAAAAAATTAGGGGGAACATTGCTAGGAGGTACATCTAATTTACCCAGAAGCTTCACTTGCTTTTGCACACAGCCTTTTGGATGTTGGATGTTTTCAACAAAGACATGAAATGTAACAATTTCTTTTGTGTTGTTAGTGCACTATTTGTCTATAACTATGACTTTATCAAAATTATATTACTAAAAAAATGCATGTAATGCAAAATGCATGTAAAATGTGATCTAAGCAGATAACACAGGTCCTATTCCCATTCTTACCTGATTTTACTTCATTCATGAAGAGTAACTAAGTCAAGGAGGCACACTAGGCACACAAGGGGCCACTGGGCCGTACATTTCTTTGCGCTTGAATATCAGAAAACACAATTAGATAACCCATTGAACATCAATGCCTTTGTCATTGGTGCACCACACTAGGATTGCACAAAATACAAGGAGGGGCCACATTACCATTTGGATCATTTCATTTTACAGGTGTGTTTCTTTCACAGACGTGTTTGTTTTTCATGTGTGAAAAGTTTCTCACTTTAAATATCACACATATCCAAATGAAGTGGATAAACCACATCAATATTCCAATAAAACGGAATAAATCAGACTCATATTAATTTCAAATACAAAGAATAACTGTTTACACCAACACCGCGACTCTTTCCCAATACTTTAACCATGTTTATGATGCAAAAGGTTTTTGTGTCATCCACTGACTGAAACTGAAACTGACATCCCCATCCCCATCACCTGTCACACAGGCATTTAAATCTATTCAAACACATTTGCTGCTGTGAATAAATGTTCAAGCAGACATAGACCTTGCCGTACTGTTGTATTATGAATTTATTTGACCTTAATGGGAGGTCATTCCTTGGCTGCCAGTCTGCTGAAGAGGTGATCGTGCCATTTACTCTTGATGATGTTCAGGGGAAGGCAGGGGGAATGGAGAAAGAGGTGACCTGCCTCACTAAAATCACACACACACACAGACAGACAGACAGACATGCAGGCATATAAACAAACACAAAAAGGTAATAGGATTGCCTGGATAACTATTTCAAATTAGCAAGTGTCTCTCATGTACAAGTCATTATGCAGGAAGAAACTGGACATGTGTCTATAATTGTACATATAAATCACCTTTTTTACAATAAGAAAGAATGTTGACAATCTCTCTATCATTGAGGACAGCTTCCATCAATGTTAGGAAGACATGATAGATGTTCTACTCTAATCTGACTGTTCTTGATGGTTAACAATGTAGTGGCCTGCCATTCTCCTGCGTAACTGATTAGAGACTAATGTTGGCATATTATGATTTTATTTCACCTTTATGGGTCTGTTGCCCCTTGGCCACCATCTTGCTGGAGTGGTACTGGCACTTTCTTCCTACCAATGAGATCAGAGGTGGCAGATAGGATGCCTAAGGAAGTGATCTGTTTCACTAGAATGACCAGCGGGGAAAAAACCTGGTGAGAATGATGTGAACTTTTTCTAACGTAAAAAGAGAACCAGGATAGCCCACTCTGATGTGACAGATGTTATATGGTTGCTATACCAGAGTATAACTGGCTTGGTTGTTCTAGACAGCCAGTGATGCCAGTGATAGTCTGCCTTTGTCCAATCACATTGACTGGACATTGATGTGTTGGTTTTACATGATATTGTTGGCAGGGTGCAGAGGAAGGTGAACTGCCTTACTAAGAAAAAAACAAACACACACACACACACACACACACACACACACACACAGGAGTGTAAGGATGATTGCTAACAATTTACCACGTGCCTCTAATGTAGACATTTTCATCTAGCAAGAGATAAGGCATTGGGTAGAGACATCAATGACATTAAAAAGGATGGGAAACTCTTAGTCATTAATTATAAAGACCCTAATTATATATGTAATAGTGTATGCACAATGGGCACATTGAGTAAATTACCTTTCTGGAATAAATACCTTTCTGGAATAGTATTAATCAACTTATTTTCAAAACTTTTCATCCTCTTCATGTAGGCTACCTACAGACAGTTAGACACATACAGCATGGCGCTCAGACACTTTTGTTTGTTTTCACTAAAGATACCTATGTCAGTAATGATGGATATGTAAGCTGAATCTCATTTGGCAGTACTACATCATGTGAAAAATGTGGCCCATGGCCTCTGTTTTAGTATTTAAAAAATATTAATACTTTTTGATCTAACATATCAATGTCTTATTTTATGTCAATTCAGTAAAACAAACAAACATACTTTACTTTCACTAATAAAAACATTCTCTTCATGTGTTGATTGTGTGAGTATGATTTGCCCTATTTTATATGAACACACAATACCAGTAATCCAGTGATATGACACATGATATTTTGGTCGAAAAAATACAACTGAAAGTGAAGCACCTACTGTCAGAGAGCAGGACAGACAGGAGGCAGACCCAATAGCGAACGTTCTCGGACACAAGTTTATTGAAGGATTCAGGGATAAGGGGTGAAAAGGCAAAAACGGCCCGAGGGGGGGTGGACTAGTATCCGGGGAGACGCTCGCCCGAGCGCTCAGCACTGGAACCGGGGAGCCCCCTGGAGGAGAGGCTGAGGCACTGGAACACCTCGTTGCGAGCAGGCGGCCATAGCGGAGGAGCGCAGGGCAGGCAGACTCGTCGTCAGGAAGCGGCAGAGCTGAGCAGAGTCGAGGGACAGGCAGGGGTCGATAACCAGGAAGCGGCAGAGCAGAGTCGAGGGACAGGCAGGGGTCGATAACCAGGAAGCCGCAGAGCAGAGCAGAGTCGAGGGACAGGCAGGAGTCGAATACCAGGAAGCAGTCGTAGGGATGAGGGGAGCAGGAGACGGGTGAACTGAAGGCAGGGAAAGAGACAAACAGGCCGGCAGAAACACAGGAGACAGACGAGCAGGGAGACCAAAAAACTCACGACAAGCAGATAACAGAAAGCTGGGGAAAACGAGGAACGAAATCTCAAGAGGATATGCAGAAAATCGGAGCCAGAGTCTAAACGCTTGCCAGACGTGTGGTTCGCAGACGGACTGACAAAGAGTGAATGAAAGGGGCGTGTTTAAATAGTGAAGAACGTAATCAACAGAACGAGTGAAAAGCGGCGACAATTGGGTGTGCAATTGGAGTGCAGGTGAGGGAGATAATGGAGAAAGAGGAGAATGAACTAGTGACGGACAAAAACAAGGAAGTGAATGAGAGGCGGAAAAATCACGGTAATCGGAAAACGAGGAAGGCAGGTGAGGGTAATTACTAAAGCGGCGCGAACGGTGCGGGGAGCAGACTGGTAGGGTGAAACTAATAATGAGGTAAGTGAAATCACGAAGACCAGACAGAAAAACCCCAAGGATACCAAAGATTCAGCACGACACCGTGACACCTACAGCTTTACCCCAAACTAGTGACAGACTGTAGTACAGTTTAGTACTGCCAATAGGCCACCTGCCTTCCCAAAATTAATTAAATTTATGTTTCCCAGTGAAAGAGCACCCATTATGCCTTAAGACCAAGTGGCAATTTCATACAAATAAAAAAAGAGGGTGTATGTAAGAATGATGTTATAAGCCATGTTATATTTATCTCTCTTTAAACATCCTTTGCCTAGAGCCACATACAGTCAACTAGACTAATGTTGGTCTTGTAAGGTTTTATTTGACCTTGATGAATAGATTGTCCTCTGATTGCCAGTCTGATGGAGAGGTCCTGGCATTTTCCCTCAATGATGATTAAGGATGGCAGATGGGATGTTTATGGGACCTCACTAAAATGATCAAGAAAAAAAATCTTTTAAAATAGTGTGAACAAGATGAACATGTACTACAGTATGTATGAACCATAACCTATTATGAAAGACAAAGAGGAGAGGTACAGACGACAAAGACAAAAATGTTTCTTATGACAACACTAGAGATGCTGTGCGTTAGAGTTGAGAAAATGATGGTGTAAATTACCTTTTTGACATGTAACAGAATGTTGGCCATCCTTTCCCTGTCTTTGAGGACAGCCTCCTCAAGCAGGTTGGGGAGGGAATGATCTCCCTCACTGAAAAAGAAAAGTTGTCATTAGTTGTCATTAAATAAATGTTATGAAGTCATTATAAGGGCATTAGTAGTATGAAGACAGTAGAGATGCGTGTAAATTACCTTTTTGATGTAAAAGAGAATGTAGGCTGTCCTCCTCCTGGCTTTCAGCGTGGCCTCTTCAGATGCCAGAGTCACATGCTGGTCGTTGTATGTGACCCACTGACCAGGCTGCTCCTCGCAGTCGGCGATGTAGTGGCCTGCCACCATCCAATCAATACAAACAGGGAAGTCTGACATGCATTGGCTACCTCTCTTAAAGAATACTGAGTATTAACTTTATCCCCCCTCACCACCACCACATCTCTGTCCCTCTACCTCTATCACTGTCTTTGTGTGTGTGTGTGTGTGTGTGTGTGTGTGTGTGTTTGTGTGTGTGAGAGAGAGAGAGAGAGACACTGTTTGTGTGTTATTCTGTGTGTGTGAGTGTGTGTGTCTGTCTTACCGTAGGTGGCATCTGAGCCAATGTGGCTGACTATGCTGGTAAGTTGGTAATTGCTGCCAGCTCCCTGAAAGTACAGTTAAAAACATTCATTAATGCAGAATGCAAGTAAGTCCAATACTAATATATTACCTTTGTTACCTGTGCATATGTTCACATCAAGTACACAATAATCCATTTGCATTTCATATCAATAATTATTGTCTACATGAAACAAACTGCCTGCATGTCCCTCCCTGTCTCTCACCAGGATCTGTTCCCCTGTCTCTCCACCTACACTGGACACTGCTGGACAACCGGAGGGAAGGATGTGAGGATGAGCTTCATCTACACATCAGTCAGCACTCAAACTATCTAGTGTAACACTGGACTCAGCCTCTTAAAACTGCCGTGCGTTACAGCAAATATGGGAAAGTGTCATCTACAGGGGTTATAAAGACTCTGTAAGATTAAACTGTGATATAAAGCACATGAACCTATCAAAACTGACATGACGTACCTGTTGGTGAAGGAGGTGGTGTTTTATGGTCTTCAAGGCTATTAAAACAAATTCATTAGCTTGGTAATGTGTTTCTGTATGTAAATTCTCTGTGTGAGTGTGTGTGTGTATTTCTGAATTTTCACCTTGTGTCCAGTTCACTTAAGTGTAGGCTGGCGTCCAGTCTGAGCGCCTGACGTTGCTTTGTGAGGGTCAGAGGACAGAACCTCTTCAAATGGAGGATCAACACCCTACAGACAGATGCAGAGAGATATGCAGAATAGTGTCATGTAGAGCAAGAGTCAGAATGGGAGAGGGGGAAACAAAACATTTATGTGAATTTATTAATATTCATAAAATTAATTAAAGAATGTGAGTTGAAAAATCTGGTGTCGTATGAAGGTTTCAGAGACTCACTGAGGCAGAGAGAGAAAATGGCACCTCATAGTGGAGCCTCGACCCCCACAGCACCCACACTTGAACTCCACTGCAGTTTCCTATGGACATAAAGAACACATGTGTGTGTGTGTGTGTGTGTGTGTGTGTGTGTGTGTGAAGTGTGTGTGTATTAATAGAAAAAAAAAATACTTACCCCAAAATAGAGTTGGAGGCTGTCCCTGATCCATGACCCCTGAACATCCAGGTCAAGGGAGAGCATGGTGTTATCCTCATCCATTGAGGTCTCAACTCCACAGCTACTCAACAAAAAACAAACACACACACACACATAGTTATTTGCAGATGAGATAAGAAAAATATGATTATAGAAAAAAATATTCCTGTGTCTGCTCATCTTTCATAACCAACACTGACCTCTGGCAAGTTCTTATATACCGGAGCTGGAAGGAGAACAGACTGTCCACTGGGCACTGGTAGGCCAGGTCCCCCATGGAGAGCTGCTGGCCAATGGCACCTAGCCTCAGCAGAAACTCTGAAAGGAACTCATGGGCATCCTGCACGCACACACAACACACACACACGCATAAGCTCGCACACCACACAAGCAGAAAAATGGACAGTTCAACCACTTGGCTCCATTTGTTTAGTAACCATGCTGAGAACCTGTCTCTGTCCCTGTGTAATTATATATACTATGTGTGCATGTTTGCGCTGTTTGTTCTTACATTCTGTGAGTTCCCCTCAAACTCCTGGTTGTGCAGGGCGATGCGCTCCTTAAACTCTAAGAGGACTGCAGACTTGAAGCACATGTCGCTGGAACCTCTGACGCGGAGCAGATCAGCAAAGGTACTTCAGAGAGATTAAGAAACACAGGGGAGAGGAGAGGGAAAACGAGGGATGGAAAAGGGAGAAGAGAGAAATGATGAGCGAGATCAGTGAATTTTTAGAGGGAGGTAAGTAAAGGAAGGAGGGGAAATGAGAAAACCCTTCATAAGAGTTTTATTCTCCATTCTTTTATTTGTATGTATTTCACAAAGAGAGCTTGAGTGTGTGTATGTAAATGAGTGCGTATATGTTGTTGTGTGCTTGTGAATCGTGAGTGTATGTGTATGTGTGCAGACAGACAGACAGAGGAGAGAGATGGGGAGTTATTTCTACCTAAGCAGCAGGGCCTCTGGCTTGGTACTCCAGATATTCTCCTGCTGCAGCAGCTGGGTGCAGAGGGGCTGCAGGTGAATGAGACACTGCAGCACAGCGTTGAGGTAGCACGTCTGCCCAAGGTTGGGCAGCCTTCAGAGAGAAGGAGATCAAGTCATGTCACCCATGGACACCCAGAGCACTCAGCATCAGCAAGGGCAAGTGGTTCACAGTAGTTTTGAACAGCTAAGAGGTGTCAATCTTGGCTATCTCATCTATAAAGAGAAAACCTAACATCTTCCTGAGAAGGATGATAAAAATCGCATGATAACTGCCAGAAGATCATCTGTTTATCTGACACAATTGATCAAACACGCCAGAGGACAGATGTCAGTCTGTACGCCTCTGTATCATTCTCTAGACAATGCTATGATGGTGATGTGGTCATTGGATGCCGTACCCTCTGCACTCAAGCTCCAGGTGCTGGTAGAGGATCACCTGTCCCTCGGGGTATGCTGGAGCCGAGCAGGGGCCCCTTGATGTTCTCCACCCGAGCTGCTCAATCACCTGGGCCGCAACGCTGTCCAAAGAGAAATTCAGCAAAGTTCTGACATACGTACTGTGCATAATATGAGACTAGTGTGCTTTGAGCTGCAGTTCCTGCATGAAAGGAGCTAAACAAATACATTGCTATTATTTTTATTCTCTATTGTTCACTACTGTGAAGTAATAGCAACAACAGCACCAACCGGTCCACGGACAACAGGCTAGACAAGGTCTCCAGGACAGGAGGTTCAGGGGAGGAGCAGGTGTCCTTGACCTTGTCAAGGTCCTTCATTTGGATCACCTCCTTTTGGATTTTTTTAGGAGTCCTGCTGGGACTTGGGGCAGTCACCTGAATCAAAAATTCACAGCACGGTCATTAATGCATTCGTTAGATTCCCTGCAACTTTAATCTCTACACCGCGGTATATACTACATCGCGGCACCCTCTCAAGATAGAAGTTTATAGAAAAATAAATATCTACCTCCTCTTTCTCCTCCACCTCCTTGATGGACTGAGGAGTGATGGTGGTGGCAGGGACCTCAAGTTCATGCTGTGGTTGCTGAACTTTATGTTTTGGGCCCTCAGACTCCACCTCAAGGGTGTCCCTGAGTAGGAGACAACAGTGTGTTAGTCAAGACTGAGACTCAACACACAATAATGTACATGTTATATGGCTAGTCTGAGAGAGAGAGAAACAGAAAGACGCTCACACAGTGTCATGAAGCTTACCTCTGATTGGTGAGAGACTCATCACTGTTCCCTTTCTTTTTAAAGAACCGTTTTAACCTCTTGAGGATGGAGTGGACCCTGTATTAGATATCAGAGGGAGGATAGGATAGGATAGAAGAAAGTAATTAGCTTGAATTCAGTGTTGGAGGACAGAACAAGCTAGCATAAACAGAGCTTTTTTATTATTATTTATCCTGATATGTCAGCAACTGGTCCTCAACTGTTGATCCTCATTATTAACACAATCTGAATACAGTACAAGCTAAATGGTCAAATAAGCATTGTAATACATCCTACTATGTGTTCATTACTTGGGCAATTTGGCCTTTGTGTAGTGGTTAGTGGTTCCAGACAAAGCAAACTGAAGCAATAATGAAGCACTCAAGAAGCTACATATTTAAAGCGGATGAGTGGACTCTGGCACGGAAACATTGAAGTAGCCTACCTCTTAGGTCTGGGAAGTGTTCCCTCTGGCACCGGCTCAGGACGAACTTTCTTGCGCTGATATGTAATGGGAAATAATTTCATTTGTGACCACACAAGTTATGCTTGCTTGTAAGCTTTTATTCTTGCAACCCACAATAACAATAGACATTAATAGTGCAGTAAGAGCAACCGCTGAAATACTACTACTACTAATGGTGATAATAATAATATAGTGCACAATAACAATGAACAATGCGTGCCACAATGCGTGACATTATCAATTTTTGTCACTAACCATACCGCCCCCCTTCCCTCCCCACCTCCAAATTAATATCTCCTCCGATTTGTACGAATCTCACGCAGTTTTTAAAGTCAAAAGCCTAACTGGTTTATATTGTAACCAGAGACCTATTACAGTAGCAGTAGACAATGATAAATATTACCTTCCCCGTAGGGAAACATGCGCAGCACAACATCTCACTCGTTAAATCACTCCAATTACAGCGAACTAATGTTCCTAATGAAAGAAATCTAATAATCATGGCCTTTTATATTCATCATTACGTCACGCTGTGTCTACAAAAGACGTCATAAGGGGTGTCTGAAAGGCATTAGGCATTTCTACAGCATTCTATTTAGCTAACTGGAGAACGTTCGCTTAATAGCCATCAGGGCCGCTGACAGTCCCCCCCCCTAAAATTCCTCGACATATTATTTATGTAAAGCTTGTCTTTCTTTCATAAACTACACATTAATATGTAGATTTCGATCATATTTCAGTTGGCCAAGGGGATCATAAGTTGGCTACTTCTGCCCAGTCTAAGCTTCTGTTCAGTTTAATGGTTTGTAACAGGCTAACCCCCAAAACGCTACCTACATACCCTATTATTGGTTACATCAGCATGGTTAGCCAGAAACATCAAGATTGTCGGCGAATTTGGCAGTTCATGTACACATTCTTAGCATCAATGTTAAACACATTGTTTTTAATGCCCAGACCGTTTAATATACGGTGTTCAGTGTGACTGCTTCACCCTCATTTGTATTAACATGAATGGCGTGACTTGGTTGGTACTTGTTTTGAGCCCAGCTGGATCGGGTTACTTTACGGGGCTTACCTTGACGTGCCCTGCTTTTGCTAGTACCTACATCATCAGAAGAGATTTTTTGAACTATCTATTCAGTAAATCCCAAAGCTCCTGGTTTCTTTTTTTTTATTTTGTGCTCCTGACAGGTACTGAGACACGTTGGCATACTGAAGCGCTAATCAAATGGCGTCGCATTTTTTATCAAACCATTTTTTTGTTGGGGTGGCAGGGGGAGTTTATGATCCCTATTTCAAGAACAATAAAGGTAAAAACAACTAGAAATAATTTCTTTAAAGCAAATATTACAAATTTCTTCCACAAATATGCATATTTTGAAATAAAACAGATGAATTATTCAGCAATTTCATGAGGGCCCAGTTCTGGGCCACACCTTTCCTGGGCTCGGGACAAGATAACTTGTCGGGCTTGATCTCCATCGATCAACTTCACTGTGAAACTAAAACGGAGACATTTTGACGAGGCTAACTGTGGAGAGCATAATGGTTCAACAACTCGGATGCTGCAGGACACTTGCACAACGTTGACTTTTTAAAACACACAGAGTTGGACTATATGATCATGACAACATTTAGCATATTAGTTATTATGCGACATGAAATTGTTATTCTTGTGTATACACCGTTCTCATACGACAACATAAGTGTAGAATTTATTTTCATCATTCTGTAATTCACATAATAGGTTATCCCCCAAAATCTTATCAATCTGTAAATTCCAGAGTACATTCATCAGACAAAGAATCAAAATTAAATAAATGCCTGTACATCATGTCTACCATTTGACATTTTATATTCAGCGTGGTCCCACATTGTCCCACAGTAAATAAATAAAGAATTCTTTCACGCCTGATATTGTAACAATTCTTTTTCAAACACTGTTTAATGTGTGGCATGTATTGAGAAATTTAAAAATCACATTAACAGAACACAGTAATTAAAAAAAAAGAATTCTTCAATGTGAATAGAGACTTTCTGTTCACAAGCAGTCTGGCTTTTCTTCTGTGAGCTGGCCAGGTTGAGTCGTTCCAGGTGAAACCGTTTGAGTTTAGGAATTATGCGAATGTTTTGACCTCTTCCCTCTGTGCAGCGCCTCCTCTCCATTCTCCCCTTCCTCACGCTCCAGCCTCCCTCTCTTCACAAAGTGCTCAATTCGAGACTCCAGGCTCTCACAGCAAGGCCTCTCCAGCAGGGGGCGATATTTGCGCTGCCTTGTGCCTTCCATCAGCCAACACTGCAAAGGAGTGGATGCTTCACCTAAAATACATGACAGCAACAACCCTCTGATTGCTGTTTGTGGGAGATACCTACATAAGTGCCACTGAAATTTTATATTCAATGTAATTGGCTATGCATTCATTCATTCATAAAAGACATTGGCACATTTTTCCACTGCTCACAATGCAAATAAAATAAGATAAAACATAACCCACCTAAGCCCTGGATCATGCCTTGCAGGACCTGGGTCTTGATTAATGTTTGTGTCCAGTGCCGGTGTAGTGTATTCAGGGCATAGCCAACTTCCTCAGCCTCTCTCTTCCAGCTCAGGCCTTCAAAGTGGCAGTCATAGAGAACCAGAGGGTAATCCACTGCCATGCTAGAGAGCAAACACTTGCAGATCTTAGAGGCAGAGTCAGAGATTCTGTCGAAAAGTGCTGTCGATGTTGAGCTTAACAGTCAAATTAAAATCACATCCTTTTTCCTGCACACAGAACAACTAGAGAACTATGATGAGCAGTTTATTCAATTTGAGAAAATGTATTTAATTAGAATAATTCACTACTTTGAACATCAATATGGATCAAGACACAGTACTTTGTACTCAATTGTACCTCTCAACACAAAATAAACTGTTTGTGGAGTGGTGTCTTCACATAATGTAAGTTTGAAATTTCACTTCCAACGTACAATACAAACAGCTAATATTAGCCTGTTACCTGTACTGAGGCTTTCTTGGATTCTTCTCCACGTCTAATAGTTGATCGATAATGTCAGGAGCTTCTAACTTCTGTCCAATCAGCAATAGGACGGCCATCATGCACCGCACCTACAGGCAAAGTAGCTTACGTTAGGCAAGTCAAGTGGGTTTTAAGGCCTCCGCACACCGCTCTGACAAAGTGCGGTGCACTGCATGTCCAGCATTCTATTCCACTGTTTTCAATACAACCCCGCACACCAGCGCCAATTATGATTCAAGTCTATTTTGTCGGAGCCATTCGATAAAATCCAATGGCAATTCCACAGGCCTGCAGTGCGCCGCCAGAGGCAAATGAAATTGTCAAATTTGAAAATGCTCCACAATGCTGCCAGAACCGATGTGCAGAGGCCTGCAGAGGTAATTTCAGCCATATACACTGTATATAGTGAGATGAAAAAACGTTTCACCATGGATTCAAGTGGTGCTACATTTAAGATTTATAAAGCCATTTGAGGCTACAATTAGTGCACACTTAGGCTACATTTAGTGCACACACATTATAGTTATACACAGAATGCAGTTCCTACGTAGAGTGCATGGGACGGGTGTGTTGTGTCCTTAACAATACTCGAGTTCAAATATCAACAATCATCGACCTGAATCAAGGACCTCTACATTTATACTGGTAAGGATCGAAACCCATTCTCACCCACCTGATGGTGCAGGAAGGCCAACCCTTTGACCTCAAACATGTAGAGGTCGTAAGGGTCATCTGACGTGGGTTTGCCAGGCTGGGTCACCTGCACAGATGCAGACAGGATGGTCCTTTGGAACTGCAACACTCCGTTGCCTACATCCATTTTACACAGGTTTCTGAAATCATGAGTACCCTCATATCTATAATGTAGAAAGTAAGCAATATTTAGTACAAGTCTACTTTACAGCCAACGTTATTTCCACACTATATATATATATATATATATATATATATATATATATATCTTACTTCCCCAAATAGGAATCATAGTGTCATTTTATTTGTGACTATTGCACCCCCCCTCCCCCTTCATATCTGATCTTCACCTAGACTCACCGCTTTGCAGCTTCAGTCATGAGACTCACATCCAGCAGACCACGAGGAAAGTAGTATCGATAAGTTCTGGACTGGCAGTCAAAACGAGCACTGAACCCTGTTTCAGCTGGAGCCCAATCCAGGATTCGGATGTCCTGGGGTAGGACACGATTAAGCATCTTTACATATGGCAGTTCCTCAGCATTTGGCTTCTCCTTTACATTGGCTCCTTCACTACTTGGAACAATTACTCCAATACCTCCACTGAACTGATTTGAACGCAGATCAATGGATATAACCTGCAGGGAGACAGTGAGTAAATAGGTCTTTGCACTGTAAATGAAAGAATGACATCCCGATTTCTTGGTGGCTTAAAATATGAGTCACGAATGCATTCATTATACCACTGAAGAAACCAGGAGACCAACCTGTGATAAAGCGCTGACTCCTTTGTCGGTCCGGCCGCAGCGGTGGTAGTTGGAGCTCTGTCTGTCCTGAATGAGTTTAGTTTTGAGGAAGGCCTCAAACAGTCTGGCTTCAACTGTGTTATCTGTGTTTTCCTGCACAGCAAAGCCCTGGTACTCCCAACCCAAATAAGCAAGCCGCAAGGCGACGTGCCGCCTTGGATGGGCAGAGAAGTCAAATGGCCGGCCTTGTCCACGTTGCTTGCCTTTTCTCGCTGTCCCTCCACCTTCCTGTCTGTCTGCGCCGGCCATCACGTTAGGTTTGTTGCCTTCATTTAACTCAGTTTTCAGTCGCTCCACTTCACTTTCCAACTCCTTAATTCTTGTCATCAGGTCCTCTGACATAGTGCCGACTAGAGCACACTTCCACAAAATTAGCCCGTTAGCTAAGTTTTCTGACTAACGTTACCTAGCTACACACTGAACCGTTACTGTCCCTAGGAGTTACAATACAGGACAAACGCGAAATGTTCACATTAAAGTTTGCGTATACCTCACTGTTAGATCACATTAATTCATTCAAAATATCTCCTGACAAGATATGCAGACTTCAACTATCCACGCCATTCACTCACAGCTCTCGCGTCTTCTTCTTCTCTTTCGCGTGGCTCATCTACCTATCCACAGCAAGCACTATACTGCCCTCTACTGTATTGATGAGCTTCTCTTGCAGTTTACATCATAACAAGAACTTTTACAATCATTTGCTGACATGTGGTTAGTAGCCTACACTTTATCCTTCATTCAATTGTATTCTCTTGTCTTTACCATGTTGAGGATTTGCTGATTGTTTTTAAAATAAAATAAAAAATAGCTAAAACTTCAGTTGACCATTGCTCAGGTCAGTCTATAAGGTCTATAAGCTGCTTCCTCATTGTTTATAGTAATTATAAGATGAATTACCTCCTTATGCTTTAAAAAAAAAATGTTGGTCCAATTCCCATAATTCACACTTACAGGATTTCTATCCCTAGAATCTCCTCACATCAACTCTGAGGTTACTATTTTTTGCACCAAATAATGAACACACTAGAAACAGTAATAACTTAGACCAGCTTGTGTCAGTAAGTCAATTTGATGCTTTTGTAGATATTTTGCCGTATTTTTGTTGATGTTTTTGTAGCCTATTTTTTATGATTTCATCTTATGTTATTTTAAGTTGTCTTTGTCCCTTTTTTGCTCATTGAATGTTATTTGATTTTATTTTTATTTGTAAAAGAGCGTATTGCTTATTTGTGAAACTAATGTAAAGTTTCAACAAATAGCTCGCTATTTTTACTTATCTTGCGTGCCAATAAATGTGGAGAGGTCTGCACATAGGTATATTATAGACTTAGAAATAACAGCGGGCTGTCCATTCAGTTCATGTTGAAGTATTTTGATTGGTCGCCAGATGTCGCTGTCACATTATTGTATGAAGGTTGGTCGACACAGGATTGTTTAATCTTAAACCTGTCGATAAACAATATGTGACAACCTTCTGGTGTGTCTCAATTACTGTGAACAGATTATTCAGATACGTGTCACTGTCCATATCAACATTTACCCTCCCTCCCTTCCCATTTTTACTAAATAGGCCAACTTTTCAATTGCATGACCAAAGCGGCACGCACAGACGCTGTCAGTAAGCGATGGTGCTGAAATGTTTTCTTCGACTAAACAGAAAACTGATCGAGAACTCAGTTTCCATGCCCATCTAAAAGATGACGTCATCCTCAAAATAAAGCGCACAATCTTTTATGAACAGTTGCGCCCGTAAGAAAATATTCTTACAACACAGGCCAAAATGGCCAGTTTAAATGAACAGATTTTCATTGTTGTTTACATTCTACCCGATAGGGATAGATAGCCCTACATCTTAATAATTTTGTTGGGGAAACCAAAAAGGATCATAAGAATGAGTTTGTTGATGACATGGTCAGAGCATTGGCTACAGTTTCCTGTCGACTATTCGCCCGTGCCATCGTGTGTGAGTGGCCTAAGTTTCTCACTTATTTCAGGGACGACACTGATTAGCCTACTCTTAACTGGGATAGGTGCCAGTTATTTAGGCCCCTCAGCATAAAAAGAAGAAGTGACCTACAACCTCCGCTTGAGTTTGAAATTCGTTCCCAAACCAAATACTCGACCTTCAAAATATGTGTAGCCCATTAAAGCATCAATGTACGAAAAAAATCCCTACAAGGGGTTGTCCGATCCACGGATTCCTCGTCTCATTGGATAGGAGCTATCCCTGCCTTAAATTAGCATTAAGGACGCAGCTGCCAAACGACCCACAGGGGACCAAGCAGACCATGCGTCACAACCCCTTTGTGAATGGGAAGAGGGGTCGAGGAAAAAAATAAAAACTGAATCATGATATCGACAAGGTAATCTACGAGGTAATTCCTGCCTATGGCAACGAAACCAGTTGTGATTTCAAAGAGACGCGTGGACACGCCACAGGTGACGGAAGATCTCCAAACGCTCGCGCCCCGTGTCGCCAATAGAGAAGCGTCCGAGGGAAAACTTCCCAGGAATAACGACAAGCTCGGGGCCCCGAATCGAAGGGGAACGCGCGTGATTCCACGACGTCACCTCTCAAAACCATGAAGAGACTGTTGACGTTAAGGACCAAACGTGACGAGGACAAGGCGATCGGGAAGCCGCTAGTGAAGTAGCTGGATGCAGCGGGAACAGAACGAGGCGAAAAAAGTTCTTGTCTTTCCCCACCTGAGTGACTAAAAGAGACAACAAAGAGGCATCAATGTTCAAACTATGCGCTCTCTGTAATACTGACACACCAAGGTAGGAACCATCAATTCCTCTGTCGCTGTAAATAAAAATATAGAACCATGGAGTCCGAAGGATCTACGGGACTGGCGAAGTCTGCTGCTGTAAAACTGTCTGAGATGGGTGAAAGAACTAAACAATTGGGTACAGCTATGCAAGACCCAAACAGGCAGAGACGGATTATTTTAGTGATTGTGTGTGTGGCGCTTTTATTAGACAATATGCTCTATATGGTTATAGTGCCAATAATTCCAGAATATCTGGCGGACTTGGAGAGTGAACAGGAGCATGCCTATATAGCTTCACATGTGAATTCATCCGCTAAATTCAAAAGCAACAAAGACAATTTAGACGTCCAAATAGGAGTTTTGTTCGCTTCCAAGGCTATCTTGCAGCTTCTTGTCAACCCTTTATCCGGAACTTTTATAGACCGGGTGGGATACGACATTCCACTTTTAATCGGACTCATTGTCATGTTCCTCTCCACCTGTATATTCGCATTTGCCGAGAACTACGGGACATTGTTCGTGGCGCGCAGTCTACAGGGACTCGGCTCGGCCTTTGCCGACACCTCTGGAATCGCAATGATTGCGGACAAGTACACAGAGGAAGCGGAGCGAAGTCGCGCGCTGGGCATCGCCCTGGCATTCATTTCTTTTGGGAGCCTGGCTGCACCTCCCTTCGGTGGCGTCTTGTACCAGTTTGCCGGTAAACGAGTGCCCTTCATAGTGCTCGCTTGCGTTTGCCTGGCCGACGGCTTCCTGCTTTTAACTGTGATAAAGCCTTTCACGAACAGGACACGAGAGAACATGCCCGTAGGCACCCCGATCTACCGACTGATGATTGACCCATACATAGCCGTGGTGGCGGGAGCCTTGACCGTGTGCAACATCCCCTTGGCCTTTCTGGAGCCAACCATTGCCAACTGGATGACCACTACAATGAACGCCAACGAGTCAGAGGTGGGGATGACTTGGCTGCCAGCGTTTTTCCCTCACGTCCTTGGGGTGTATATCACTGTCAAATTAGCTGCGAAGTACCCCAACTTGCAGTGGTTCTACGGCGCTCTTGGCATGGTCATCATAGGAGCAAGCTCCTGCGTCGTGCCAGCGTGCAAAACTTTTGGCCAGCTCATGCTCCCCTTGTGCGGCATCTGTTTCGGCATCGCTCTTGTGGACACCGCGCTCCTGCCAACTCTCGCCTTCCTCGTCGATGTACGGCACGTTTCCGTGTACGGCAGTGTGTACGCCATCGCTGATATATCTTACTCCATCGCGTACGCGATGGGCCCCATAGTAGCCGGCCAGATTGTGCACAATCTGGGCTTCGTGCAGCTGAACTTGGGCATGGGACTGGTGAACGTGCTTTACGCACCCACTTTGCTCTTGCTCCGCTACGTGTGTCAGATGAAGCCGTCCTATTCCGAGAGAAACGTCCTACTCGAAGAGGGGCCACAGGGACTCTACGATACCATAAAGATGGAGGAGAGAAAGAGTAAAAAGAAGGGCTTTAGACCCGCCGGTAATTGCGTCCCCATCGATGAAAACGGACTGGACGCATTTAGAGAACACGGGTCGTATTCAGAAGAATCATCAGGTCCAGAATACAGTTAGAATTAAAAAGGTCGTAGTTAGTTTCATTTTTAGAGATTTTGTTTATTTTGTTATCTAGAATATATTTTACTTAAGTTATGTGCAATATATAATTACCAAATAATGATTGTCTTATGCGTTTCGAAAATGGGCTTCTTAATTGATCATGATGCTATCATTACAGCTTAAATGACCAAGTCTATGGTGAAACGCTTCCTCCTATCATTGGTATTGTGAAAGGTCTATATTCGACTTTGTGCACATGTACTGTATTGTAAAAAAGGTAAATAGAAACATGTATGTAAAATAATATATTTAAACGTAAGACACGAAATCATGAAAACCAAATAACGTACTTTATATTTCCAGGTGAAGACAAATATTTGTTTACATCCATATTATTGTTATCATGACACTTCATGTTTTAACTGCAAGTTTTCAATCATTGTGTTGATTTGGAGTGACTCTGTCGTCTAGGTTAAACCGTTAAATCACACGTCTACCACAAATACTCGAATACTTGGTGTAAATATGTAGGTATCTGTAAATTCAACTATGCCTATGGACTAGTGTAAAATTGAATGTGTGTGTTTTGTGAATTCAGGTAGAATCATAGACCTATGTCATGTCAGAGGAGAGAATGAACTAAAATGTGCTGAAATGTGTACTGGTTGAATAAAACTTCAGTCCAATCAAAGTGGTGGTATGCCTTTCATTTGATTCACTCACTGAAAAAAAACATCCAAACGAAAACTTTCCCTTGATTTCATAAGTAGTAATTGCTATATATTCCGAATAGAAATGTATTTTAACTTAGTGTTTTTCTTTTGGTTTTCAATTATTTTGATCAGGCAGATTTTCAAAAAATGCGTCAATAATTAATTTTAATGCATAAACACATTTAAAAGGGCGCAAAATATTCAGGGACTCCATACAATGATTCACAGTTCATTGGCCCATAAAAGTCACCAAAAGTTTATCATTGGTTTATCAACCTGTGAAAATAAACATTTTAAGCAACTGCAGTCTCACAGTATTGAACAGTATCGAACACATTCGAAATGGGAATTAAGAGCATTTTATGACGTTTTGTACCTATATATCTGTCTGTCACTGTTTTATGCTCATCCTTCCAAAATCGGGTAAACTTAAACCAAACACAGTTAAAACACTATAAACTTGAGTCAGCGCTGGGTACCCATGCCTTTCCACGCTACCTAACTTCCCATCTCAAAAACCAGTGACTTGCTGGGCTATACTTGCAACCTTAACGCACTGATAGTTTTGCCCGCCTCATTCATAATGTCCTTTGCATAGGTGGGCGGGGGGGGGGGCTGTCACATAAATATGCTTCCGCGAATAGTTTTCGATGGGAGGAGTTTGTGGCCCGCGGGCATAGGTAGACGCAAGCACCTTCAACTCGTTTCACTCGCTCAGTAAGAAAACCGTCCAAGACACCGACGGCTGGATGACGCGGTGACTGGAAACGTCCGCGCCGCTCACTCGCATCTGGGCTCATCGAAGTACCAGACCAGGCGCCGGCGAAGGGGGATGGAGAGGACTGTGTCATCGTGTACGCCCTACTGACCGGAATTACGCTCCAGGTAATCCCAAAAGTATGTTTCTGTCTTTGTTTACAGAATTGGAATGGTAATACGCATCTGTAAATAAAGTTTATTCACTTCTGAAAGTGGCTAACAAGGGCGAAGCTTTATTGAACTTTGACATGTTTGGTCCATAGACCATAGTCCAGGTTTAGTTCATAGAATTGCCCTGTTGTGCTATTTTGCCCGTTTTAAATAACACCACAGAAATAATGAACTTTTCAGGAAATCCAAAAGAGTTGTTCAGATGTGAAGCGAATAATTAAATACTTTTTAAAAATACTATAATCTACAACATCGTAGGCTATATGTTTAACAAGACAATTGAATTAGTATGAGGCAGATAGTTAGCCTACTGTTCATTTTTTTTAATTTTGACTGTCTTGGAAGGAGTCAGGTTGTGGTGCTGAAACTGCGACGGGAGTCTGCATTTTCACCCGACCAAGAAGAACAATGCCTATCTTGGAGAAGCAACCGTCCCAAAGCCGCAAGGACTACGCTGTAAGTATACAGTCATAAATACAACAGTTTTGTTTATATTTTATTTGTATATTTGAATTGGCTTGAGTATTAGTTAAATGTCCTTTGTGAAGTTGACTGTCATAATTTAATATCGATGGAAATGACTGATTAATTACACGCAAGAGATTCATGGCCAACTACAAGGTACGACTTGAAAGTTTTGGGTGCACTGAGAGGTGGGATTGTCCATATCTGTTGAATTGACGTGCCTGTCGCGACCGCTAGGGGCGAATAATTTCAGCACGCTGGACAGCGCTCGGAGAATACCACAGCAGACAGCTGTTGTCTCCGCCCGACGGAATGTGAATGTTTCCCTTCATGAAACATTGCTGTGTTTGCATGGGAATGTAATGACAATAACACTAAACACTCATAGAGTTAGATGGATGACCAATGTAGGTTGAACATTCATGTATGAAAAAGGGAAGCATAGAAGAAATTAAATTGCTATTTGTCAAATCCCCACGGTACAATATATAGATGCTGCTAATGTGAGGGTCTCTTTTAGATTCTGGACTTTGGATGATTAGTATTTTACAGCATGATCTAATGTCGGTGAATTCGGAGTGAATTAAATGGCATAATGTCCATCTCCAGTAAATTGTTGGTATACTCAGACACAAGTTGTTGATGCAATATAAATTTGCATCAATTTGCAAAATATATATTTGGGCTTTGGATGATTAGTCTTTTAAAGCATGATCTAAAGTCGGTTTAGTGAGTAAAGGGAATGCCATAATGTCCGTCTCCAATAAATTATTGGTATACTCTAGCCGATACGAGTTGTTGATGCAGTTTAAACTTGACAGTTGATCAAGACTACACGATGGCTGAATTATCGCACATTTCTTTCATTGTTAGGTATACATTATGCATTTTGCGCTTGTGGACTGTTTACAAGTCACATCAGGGCTATTTTTGAAGCCTCGCTCGTCATTAGCATGTTACCCAAGGACACAACAGCTAGGGAAGGGAAAATGTCTTTCCCACAAGGGTTTCCAATCAGTGCATGTCTCTGAGCTATTCGCAATTAATAATGTATGGTGCCCTCTGTGAATACAAGCTCAAACGGAGAGGAAAAAAAAAACTTCAGAAAGATTTTAATTTTGAACAATTAAACCCCCTCTGGCTCATGAATAAACGCCGGAGGGGAACAAATAAGTATAACAACGTTCAAACGAAAGAATTTTCGTGATCTGACGGAAGCGCTGTTTTTACACTCACAGGCCTTGCCCAAGGTTCCGGTCCCTCCCCTGCACCAGACGCTGAATATGTACCTGCGGTGTATGAGGCACCTGGTGCCGGATCAGAAGTTCCGGGACACACAAAATATCGTGGAGAAGTTCGGAAAGCCTGGAGGCGTCGGCGAGATGCTTCAGAAAAAACTGCAGGAGCGGAGGGATAAAAAGGAAAACTGGGTACATTAGGTTTCTGTACCATACATTATGCTCTTGCAGAGATTCGATGTTTACCAGGCTACTTCTGGTAATAAATAGCCTTGCCTACTCGTTAACAAGTCCATGTTTGTTTTAACCTTCAAGCATGGTTCGTGAAAAAAACTCTGAGAGAATAACACAGCAGAGGATGTGTTGAATGAAAAAGTGTAAACAATGTGCCCAGACCTATCAGATGAACCATTCACTATCGGGGGATTCAATCCAAACTGGCGCACGAAGCTAATGGATTTCAGATCCCCGATATCTATCATATTCCTCGCCACACAACCGCCTCTCCGCCTCCCGTCCCCTCTTCTCTGTACCTGACAAGCGCAGGGCCGCCCTATATTGATGACCAGTCTCGCTCCAGTGCGCAGAACACTGTCCATCGTCAAAGTAACTGATCGGAGACCGAAGATGGACTGGGGTTAACAAAGGGCACGTGGAGCAAGGGCCCAATGACGCACACGCTGTCCTAGAGTTAGAAAAATGTGTTTGTCTTTATGTGTGTGTTTTTAAAGGCTGGACAAAGAGCAAGCCCCCACTCAAAAAAAACTCTCACTGATGAGATCGGAAGAAAAGGCTTACCAAACAGGAAAATGTTTGGGAACTGAATAGCTTAAGACCTCTGAATAGTTCAGCAGAGAAACGTCCAGTTAGCGAGTCATTGTGCAAGATGGAATGACAATCAATAAAAGCAAAATATCTGTAATACTGGTCATCTATGAGTGAAACGGTGATTCAGATACCATTGACTCTGGCTCTAATGTAGGCCTAATATAAGCATAGACATAAAATGTACTTCTGAATACAGAGAACACTGATGTTATGTTATGATGTATTCATATTGCAGGGACTAAAAAATTAGCTTACATGTAAGAGTCCAGCCAGAGCAATGAACATTTAAAACTGATGTTCATCATCCAAAATGTACATATTCTTGCACTTTAACGTTATTAAAAGGCAAATGAACATTTTTCTTATGTTTACACAGTTGGGAGTTTCACTGGTGTTGTCCAGTCACAGTTTTTGTTTGTGTTTCAGGTGTATGATTACTGGCTCCATGATATGTACTTGAACAACCGATTAGCACTGCCAGTGAACTCCAGTCCTGTCATGGTCCTCCCAAAGCAGTCCTTTAAAGACAGGAAGGACTCGCTTAGGTACGTACACTAGTCTACTGCCAAGTGTATTTATGTCAGCTGTTCAATTCAGTGAGTTCTGTCAGGTTATTTTTAATCAAATGCTAGCAGACCATGGCTAAATTCCAGTTATGCCCCTTACCCCAAGCCTAAACCCTCATACAGTTAACAGGGATTAATCAAGAGAGATAAAGACATTTGAACTGCTCATCACAAACTAACATCATATTGGTGATTTAGCCATTACGTTTGGGCTGTTGCAGTCCATTTATGCTATTGCTAACTGCTATTAAAACATTTTACATGAAAATGTGTGTGTTAATTTCCATTTTTTTGGTAAGAGTTGTTTCAACATAACTTTAAATTTCATGCTGGTTACATACCTAGAAAAGTCAGTTGCTCGTCTCCAGACATAACTTCAAACTTGATTGATGGGCACTATGGGTTTAGCCAGATTACCATGTTTTGTTTATCGGCTGTGTTGATGTGGCTCCTTGAGTAAATTATTCAGTGAAAAAAGTGTGAACATTTTTGAGAGCTTCTCAGAAATGGGTGTAAGATACCTGGCATTTTGTTCTGCTTTAATTTTTTTTGCTCTTTTTTTCCATTTCCTCCTTCCCAGTTGTGCAGATTTTGTGTTTTTTTAATGTCCTGAAGAAACCCTGTCCTTATTGGTCTGTAGAGGACAATATATCACACGTGACAGCACGTATATATGTCATGGCCTTGACCTGTCCAGACCACGGCCTGATTAGAGTGAGTCTAGTGAGAGTCAGTGTGATAGCACCACCTAAGCTGAGAAGATACAATGCAACTGGGAGATTACTCACCTAATCTCCCGGTTGCAAATAAACCACTCAAATAAAAAAAATGCTTGCCTTTTTAGAACTACCTATTATTTGCCACAGAACCTAATGTTGTTTACTGTTAAAGTTGTGTGCTGTAACAATTGTGTCAAAAATGTTTAGGCTCTCCATCTTCACAAAATGGGAGTGTTGGCCCATGGTTCAAAATGGTAGCTATATGGTAGTATGTTTAAACCCTATTCTTCTTTGCTTCACTTGAGACACACTATATAGCAATACAATGTGTATGTATTGAATGTGATAGCCTTATATATTGTCATCTGGCTTTTTGGGACTAGGTCAAGGATGGATTCAGAGTCACACTTATTGCCTTAACTGGCAAGTTGAGTGTACAGTGTATACACATTGCCTGCATGCTCTAATGGAGGCAGTTGAGCTGATTCACACCGAGGACAATGCATCCGACCAGGCTTTAAATCTCGGCCGGTTATTAAAAGGCCTGTGGTCTGTTAGAGGCACACAGGAGTGCAGCCGGCTGACTGTAACTCACCATTAGCTTTTGTCAGCCCATGGCTCACTAAGTGAATGTTTCCAGGGCATGGGAGGGAGGAAAGGAGGGAGAGAGAGAGAGAGATAGAGAGTGAGAGAGAAAAAGGAAGCTGGTTGGCAGGGCACTGACACAGGCTTTTATTTGATGGGGCGCGACAGCACTAAGCATCCCTGAGAGACTGCCGCAAAAGCTGAGCAGCCACAGGCTCTCTCTCTTTTTTTCCCCTTCATCTCTTCCTCTCTCACTCTCCTGCTCTCTCACCCTCTTGCTTTCGCTCTCATTTTTCCTCTTTCTCTGTCTGTCACTGTCTCTTTTTCTCTTTCTTTTAGTCTCTCTCTCTCTCTTTCTCTCTATTTGTATTTTTCTGTATAAGTTGCTTTCTTACTATTCCCCTATCACTGCCTCTCTCCATCATTTTTTTCACCTTTCCCTTTTTTCCTCTCCTACTGTCTCATGCTTTCCCTCACTTCCTTCTCTCTCTCTCTCTCTCTCTCTCTCACGCTGCTATTGATCTACCTTTGAACACAACAGGCCTGAGACAAATGACACAAACCACAAGACTTGACTTGTGTCTGTGCTCTTTTTCTCCTCCCATCCACTCCCTCCATCTTTCTCATCTCTCTCTCTTTCTCTCTTGCTCTCTCTCTCTCTGTCACACACACACACACACACACACACACACACACACATGCACACACACAAACTCACGCACCCACTTATAGGGAGAAAGATAGAGCAACAGGGAAACACACCCAACTCCAGTATAGCCCGGTAATCCAACAATAATTTAATTACCAGACCTAGATTGGACAACATAGAAGGGTGGAGTGTGTGTGTGTGTGTGTGTGTGTGTGTGTGTGTGTGTGTGTATTTGTGTGAGAGGGTGCATGTTTTATGCTTTTACAAAAAGAATGAGATGCACATAGGATATATTTACAGTAAACAAATGAAAAGATCTACAAGCACAGAAAAGAGCAGAACATTTCATTGACCATTCATTTTTGTAACTGAAAAACAGATAAAATATGAAGTTGAATATATACGACTTTAAAAATAATTGTATGGTTAAGTAAATGAAAAATGAATGAATTTATTTTAAAATACACAGCAAGGAAGGGGATGCTGTGGTGCTTACCACCACCAGAGGATGTTTCCTAACCCTTCCCTGTCAACCTGGACTGTCCTATCCAACACACTTCATGTGTACGTCTTTAGTTAAACTAGATTCCAAACAGTCTAGACAATTAAAGCATCATCAACTCTTAAAACTATCAACTATTATCATTACTGTACTGTATGCAAATCTTTCACACCAGACTGGCATAATTTCATTGGTTTTGTGCGCAAAAGACTGAGGTGTCCTCAGTCACTTTTCCCCCTGTCCTTTCTGCTCTCTACAGGTTCGCTGCTCGTCTTGTGGCAGGGGTTCTGGAATATAAAGAAATGCTAGACGCGTAAGTGCCCACCCTGCATGGTCCCCAGTGTTTGCATGGACTCTGAATATTTTGAGGAAAAGGTATGGTGATCCAATGACGTTCACTCAGCCCATTGTTAAAGTGTTTGCATTTGTATGACACAGACTGTAATGTACATAGTCATATAGTATACAGTGGGATCATCAGTAGTATCATTGATGATCATACATGAAATAAGCATGGCAATGAATTCAGCTTTACACTAGTGTACAGTGTTCTAATACTGCAAGTTTACACTAGTGTACAGTGTTCTAATACTGCAAGTTTACACTAGTGTACAGTGTTCTAATACTGCAAGTTTACAGTAGTGTACAGTGCTCCAGTACTGCAAGTTTACAGAAGTGTATAGTGCTCCAGTACTGCAAGTTTACAGTAGTGTACAGTGCTCTGATACTGCAAGTTTACAGAAGTGTATAGTGCTCTAATACTGCAAGTTTACAGTAGTGTACAGTGCTCCAGTACTGCAAGTTTACAGTAGTGTACAGTGCTCTAATATTGCAAGTTTACAGAAGTGTATAGTGCTCCAGTACTGCAAGTTTACAGAAGTGTATAGTGCTCCAGTACTGCAAGTTTACAGAAGTGTATAGTGCTGTAATACTGGGAGAAAGGACAAGGATTGTTTTCTATGTGTGTTACAGTAATGACAAACATCATAATACACAGTAGTTGAGTTTTACAAAAAGGTCAAATTTTTTTGATGACCCGGGGTCATCAAAAAACAGGTCTTGGGAGCACAGACCGACTGTTTTCCCCGTATGCTGAGAGTTGCTTTAAATTAGGCAGTCTGCTTAATGAAATAAATGCACATACATTGTATGTGCGTACAGTAATTGGCCACGGCACAGTGTGCTGTTTATGCAGTGATCCAGATGCACAGCTCCCCTGGGATGTATGAGGGATCCCTGTGTTGTGAATCGCTTTGAAAAGACATTATATACATTCTTGTAACTGAACTTATAAAAGCATGACAATATGCTGTATGTGTTCAAGTTCACACCAGTGAAAAAAATGTGTCATCATCTTGTTGTCATGCCAATGGACCATGGCAAAGACACCATGGCAAGGTTTCCTTGGATTTGTAGCATAGTTGGATAGATGGCAGAAGAATCTTAATATTTGAATGTGAATGTAATGCAAATATGAGTGTAGAATAGAGTGTATACTGGGCTTAGTGGGATAGAATGACATATCAGTTTGAATTCGACCATGGTTGTGAATAAAGGCAGTGTAAACATAGATTTGAAGTTAAATCATATTAAATGTACACAGTGACCAAGAACATTAATAAAAAATGTAGAATATAAATGCAAACATGTAAATGAAAAACACAAATGTAAACAAATGTCTTGGTTGACCGTGGTCCGCTCTGTTGTGCTATGTGTGTGTGTTTTTCCCCAGAGGGTCTCTACCTTCAGAGAAGGCCCGTGGACAGCTGAGCCCTGGCGTGCAGTGGGATTCCCTCTGCATGGAGCAGTACTCTCGCATCTTCAGTTGCTACCGCCGCCCTGGCCCGAAACAGGACACACAGCTGAACCACAGGACTGGCACCGGCTCCGGAGCCCAGCCAGAGTACATCGTTGTGGCCTGCAAGAACCAGGTCAGACACAACCAGAGTACATCATAGTGGCCTGCAAGGACCAGGTCCCTGCCAGAGTACACCATAGTGGCCTGCAAGGACCAGGTCCCTGCCAGAGTACACTATAGTGGCCTGCAGGAACCAGGTCCCTGCCAGAGTACACCATAGTGGCCTGCAAGAACCAGGTCAGACACAACCAGAGTACATCATAGTGGCCTGCAAGGACCAGGTCCCTGCCAGAGTACACCATAGTGGCCTGCAAGAACCAGGTCCCTGCCAGAGTACACCATAGTGGCCTGCAAGAACCAGGTCAGACACAACCAGAGTACATCGTAGTGGCCTGCAAGGACCAGGTCCCTGCCAGAGTACACCATAGTGGCCTGCAAGGACCAGGTCCCTGCCAGAGTACACCATAGTGGCCTGCAAGGACCAGGTCCCTGCCAGAGTACACCATAGTGGCCTGCAAGAACCAGGTCCCTGCCAGAGTACACCATAGTGGCCTGCAAGAACCAGGTCAGACACAACCAGAGTACATCATAGTGGCCTGCAAGGACCAGGTCCCTGCCAGAGTACACCATAGTGGCCTGCAAGAACCAGGTCCCTGCCAGAGTACACCATAGTGGCCTGCAAGAACCAGGTCCCTGCCAGAGTACATCATAGTGGCCTGCAAGGATCAGGTCCCTGCCAGAGTACACCATAGTGGCCTGCAAGGACCAGGTCCCTGCCAGAGTACACCATAGTGGCCTGCAAGAACCAGGTCCCTGCCAGAGTACACCATAGTGGCCTGCAAGAACCAGGTCCCGGCCAGAGTACACCATAGTGGCCTGCAAGAACCAGGTCCCTGCCAGAGTACACCATTGTGGCCTGCAAGGACCAGGTCCCTGCCAGAGTACACCATAGTGGCCTGCAAGAACCAGGTCCCTGCCAGAGTACACCATAGTGGCCTGCAAGGACCAGGTCCCTGCCAGAGTACACCATAGTGGCCTGCAAGAAACAGGTCAGATCCAGCCACTGAGTGACAGTGTTTTTGTTTTGTTTCATTTTTTTGTTGTGGAAAAGATAATGGAGATACAGAGTACACAGTAAAACACTATAGACTGTGGGTTTTTGCAAATTTATCAGATCACATACATATAACTGTACATTGAACACAAATCTGTAGGCACTGGATGGACCAGGTCTGTAAAAACTCCACCTTTTTTTGAAGCCCTGTGTTGCATCATATTCCGGTTAATCCTCTACATCTGAGAGCATGCCAGAAGCCCCTACACGTCATCTATTAGGAACAACACACACACACCAGATACACACACACACACACACACACACACATTCATTCACATATAAACACACCCCAACAAACAGCATAGATAAACACACTCACATACAGACACATATGGAGACACATTCTCACACACACTCACAGACACACACGCACACACACACATACAGACACACACACACACACTTACCTGGAAGTGATTTCTGAGGGCAATCACCCACCCTGCGGCCTGGCGAGTCCTTGCCTGTGTGGCAAAGACACAAGGCTGGGGCTGATAACCAAATTAGAGCTGATTGGATCTGCCACTTTGTCTGAGAGTCCACTGCCAGCAAAAATAACCCTCACCCACTTCAAACTACCCACCCCCTCCACCCCCGCCCCATTCTTCCATCTTGACAAACACACTCAGCCAGTCTCTCCTGCAACTCTGTGGTCACAGAATGGCCATAGAAAGGGCAATAAATGACCCACTTATTAAGCTTAATCACCAGCTTCTAATCAGCCTAACAGAAGGGGGAAAAAATCTGTTTAGTCAAAAATCATCACATCCAGGGGCCTCGTGATTGGCTAGAGGAGGCCAGGAAGCACTGATTGCTGTTGTTGAGATGTCCTGTCACGACATCAAGTGGCTGGATGATGAAAGTAGATTGTGGAGACTTATTATTGAGCTGTTGTCAAATGGTAAAATTCTTTTTTATCATGACATTAAATCTTGATTTAGCTAAGATTTGATTGATTTTGGATAAGATTTGTTTCCCAATTTATCTGGTTCAAGTAGGTTCTCTATATTACTCACATTTCTTGCATCACATGGTTGGGAGATGAAGAGATTTTGAAGACTTATCAATCAAATAAAATCAATAGATTTGGAAGACCTATCATTGCGATGTTGTTAAAGGCTAGAATTACTTGTTTCTTATTAAATTTCAGTTTGACTATTTTGACATTACAAATAACTAGTTTTCAATCAAACAATAGCTCCATATTAATTCTTTCACTTTTTACCTTTCATCTTGCATCTTTTCCACTTTAGTTCTTTGTCTTGGACTTGGCGGTAAAGTCCCGTAAGCTCAGTGAAGCAGAGCTGCTGGTGCAACTGGAGCGGATATCTAAGATGGCAGACAACGCGGAAGAGAGGCTCCCAGCCATTGGCCTCCTCACGTCAGACGGGCGCACTGACTGGGCTCTGGCCAGGGACATTCTCTTAAAAGGTATGATCATTGGACCGGCAGCATAACTGCTGGAACAGGTACAGTCCCTTGACAGGCAGTGAGGACAGTTTCATCTCAAAGAATCGCATTCTCATATTTGGACATAGGAAAAACATCATAAAACCCCTTTGGGAGAAAGAAAATGCATTGATTTGTGAATTACTTGTCTAGGATATCCCCTCCAAAAGTCGATTCATGTAATTGTGTACTGAGATTGACTTGATATTGTACTGACACAGTCCCTCTCCCTCTCTGCATTGATCAGACACCACCAACAGAGAGACGCTGGACGTCATCGAGCGGTGCGTGTGCGTGGTCTGTCTGGACGAGCCGTGCAGCATGGAACCAACCGACTCTAACCGTGCCATGCTCATGCTGCACGGCGGGGGCCATGACAAGAACGGAGCCAACCGTTGGTACGACAAGCCAATGCAGGTTAGATTGCTGCTGGTTGCTGCTGGTTTGCAAATTTGGTCTGTGTTTTCTCATTCTTATTCCTACTGAAAACACTTAGCAACCTTGAACAACAAGGCCATGGCTTAACTGACCTGGACAATCCCTTTAAGCCTTCTGTTAACATATATACTTCCCTGAGTAGTACACTTCACCAGTATACTTATAATACAGCACTTGATTTGATTTGATCCATCATACTAATTGATCACTACCATGTCAGTATGCAATATGTAATTTACATACTGCATACTCTTAATGGAGAGGGGAAGACAGGAAAAGGGAGAGAAAAAAGGCATTTGTCTCTAAGTGCTAAAGTATGTAGTTAAACAATAAAGCAGTTTTCAACAGAAGTAATAACAGTGTGTGTGTAACCTGTTTTGTCTTGCTTTTAGTTTGTTGTGGGAGCAGATGGTGTGTGTGGCGTGGTGTGTGAGCACTCTCCATTTGAAGGGATCGTTTTGGTGCAATGCACAGAGTACCTCGTGAAATACATGTGAGAGAGACAGCATGCATTTACTAGTTATAAACACACACATTCACCAAAAGTCATTTAGTCATTCATTCTTGTTTATTGAGCTGTTTTACCCCCCTCCTTGGAGTGCTGGAAAGACCCATGTTGTCCCAGTAAGAACCTGCCTAGTTTCTGCCTTCATCCTCATAATGCTACTGTGGTTTTCCCTCCTATAGAACAGAAAGCACCGGTAAGCCTCAACCCTCAACTGGTGTCGCTGAGCTGCCTGTTCCTCGCAGGCTCCAGTGGAAGTGTTCTCCACAGATCCAGGGACTGTTGGCCTCCTCAGCCGACAGACTGCATAGGTGAGGTGGGGAGGGTCACAGGAGTCAATAAATGTTGGCCGGTTGTGGGGTGGTTATAGGTTTCAGCTCAAGACATTGATTTGCTGGACATCCTAAGCAGAGTCCCAGATTAAAAAAAAGAAAATATCTTTCAGGACTAGGCTTACATTCCCTCTCTCAATACTAGAATATCTAATGAAAATCAACTAGTCGCTGACTGGTCCAACATCCCATCTGATTTGCATGCTCTGACTTTAAACAGTAATTATTTTACACTGAATCTTCTATGGTTTTAGTTAAACCAGAGTGTTTTTGTAGCAGTTGCATTGGTCTATTCAAAAGCCTACCATAGGTTATTTAATATGCTGTAATAATTTATAGACTCATTTGTTGTCAGGCTGGTAAGAAATCTGGACATGGATGTGCACATGTTTAAATCTTACGGGAAAGAGTTCATCAAGAAACAGAGGATGAGCCCAGATGCCTACATACAAGTGGCTCTACAGCTGGCCTTCTATAAGTGAGTGTGCAGTATCCTTTGTGGCCTTGAGGCACACTATTCACCACAATACATTTCTAGATGGCATTTCTACACTTTCTACATTCACTATAATATATTTATGCACAGCATTTCAACACGGCCATACTGTATTACAGTAGATTTCAGTTCAGCCAAATTTCCATGGTCTGAAAAACCATATTTCAAGATTTTAATAATTTTTCCAACTTTTCAGACCAACACAAACATCCTGATATTAACCTTAATTAATTAACTCATTCATTCATTCATTTTTTATTATTTATTGATTTGGCCGTTTTCTTTTTAGCTATTTCTTTTACCTATTTATCTCCTCTTAACGTTGTCTGCCATTTTCTCATCTTTTATTCCTCATAATTTTATCAATGTTTTTTTTACTTTTGTTTTTTCGATCTATTATCATGCCTTCAGTCTCTGTTTGAACATTTATTTCTTTGTGAATCACATTGAGCTGCCTTGTGTATGAAATGCACTATATAAATAAATCTTGCCTTGCCTTGTTTTTCTCTTCCTCCGCCCTTGTAGGTGTAATGCACGGGCAGTGCCCACCTATGAGAGTGCCTCCATCCGCCGCTTCCAACAGGGCAGAGTGGACAACATCCGCTCTGCCACACTCGAGGCTCTGGCCTTTGTCAGGTCCATGACAGACGAACTGAACATGCACACCGTGAGTCAGTCATTCCTCACTTAGACACAATTACACAGTGTGTGTGTGTGTGTGTGTGTATGTGTGTGTGTGTGTGCTTCAGCTCATAGAGACATGAGCAAAACAACAAGCATGTCTCCATATGACCTCAAGCGAGACATTAGAAATTCACTTTTTTGTTTATAGATGTATGTATGTAACATGTTATGTGTGTGTGAATGTATGTTTGTATGTATGTATGTATGTGTGTATGTATGTAGATACTGAATGTAAAGAGACTGAGGTCAGATTGATATATTGATAGATGCAAGGGAGAGAGAAACAGATGCAAACCTATCCGGCTGATTGTGCCCAGTTGTCATCTGTTAGTGACAGCTCACCCTATGATACTTGTCTCCCCAGGATGCTTTGAGGATGAGTCGACTGCAGGACGCCATCAAGGCGCAGACTGACTACACTGTTTTGGTATGTATCACTGTTTTTCATGCATACATACATACATACATGCATAGCACTATTCATTTCTGCTAATGGCGTAAAGTCAGGGTAATCTCAGAGATTACAGGAAAAATCTGGAGTCATTCAGACCATATCCCTGTTCTTTGAGGCTGCCAAGTGCTGTCGTAGGTGGGAAAACAACAGCATTTGGTACAACATAGAGCAAATTTGTGAACTGTGAATTTGTGAATTATTTGTGAATCTGTGAATTAACAGATGAGGGCGTAAGAAAACAAAAACTTCCTTGCCCTCATTAGTTAGCTCATACCTCATACCTACCGGTAGCATTCGGTAACATGAATCAACAGGGCTATAGGTTGAAGCCAGAAGCTACAAAGATTCCATCATGGAGGACACAGAAGGGGGGTAATCATGGTTGCGGTCAGTGCGTAATAAAGGTGTTGTACTGTATGTTGCCTTCCATTCCCTTCCTCTATGTTCCATTCAATATGGTATCAATGCACTGTTAGAATGCCTGACTATGAATGTGCTGAATAACCTAATGATTCAATAATTAGGATAACTTATGAGTTATACAGAGCTTTTATGAGGGCACTTGTGTGGTCTCATGATCAGTGGGAGGCCTTTGGCATGATTACATACTAATTCAACTAACGCAGATATTTTGTTTTTTGATCATTTATGCAGACTCACTTGTATGCAACTGTATGTAATTGACTGTGAGTAATTTTTTTAAGGCAATTACAGGGAATGGCATAGACAATCATTTGCTCGGACTCCGAGAGATCGCTCAGGAACTTGGCATGAACAGGCCTGACCTCTTCAATGACGAAACCTACTTGCTGAGCAACCAGTTCATTCTCTCTACCAGTCAGGTATGAGATCTTCAACCAAGGACATTGTACAAAGCCAGCATTTTGGATGGGCACAACTATATCTGAGGTCCTGAACCCAGAGAACAAAATATCACAATCAAATCGAGTTTCATCTCAAGTTTAAGAACAGTTGAACACCACTCCATCCAACCATATTTAAAAAGCAAATTTAAACCACAGTGCTAGTCACCTTTTTTTAGGATAGACAAGAAGCAAGTTGGAATGTTTGGGTGTGATTGGAAAATGGTTACAGTCACACCCACATGTGTCACAGCTCCTCACTTTCTTCACACTCTCTCTGGTTTCTTCTTCTTCTTCGTCTTCTTCTCTTTTTTCTTTTGTTTCCTCTGTTTCCTCTTCTTCTGCTTCTTCTTCTTCTCATCTCACTAGGTGCCCACAACCATGGAGATGTTCTGCTGCTATGGCCCGGTGGTCCCTAATGGCTATGGCGCCTGCTACAACCCACAGGCCGATCACATCGTCTTCTGTGTGTCCAGCTTCCGCGAGAGCACTGAAACCAGCTCTGCCGTGTTCACCCGTGCCCTGGACCTCAGCCTGCTGGAGATAGCTGACCTGTGCAGCAAAAATGCTGCCATCGCTGGGCCCCTCGGCACATGCTCCTCTGCCACTGGAACGCCAACCGCAACACCCATTAAAAGTAAAGTAAAGTAAAAGTACTAAACAGGAGAGTAAGCCATTAGCTTCAGAGGCCTTCAAGTGAGACAGATAATGAGATGGAGAGGGGATGGTGTTTGTGCCCTTAAAAAGATTGATATAAAGTAAGGGAGAACTGGGATGAATGAAACAGGGGCCAAATGAAACATTAAGATTTTATCTGACTGCAGTAAAGAAAAACAAGTGTGTTTGGGTCAAATCATAGTACATTACAGCCTCCACATATCTGCCAAATACCTTCTGGTTATGTCTTTTCATCACAGAGTTACAGGCGATAACGGGTCTGAAGTAAATTAGATTCAGCAGTTGAATTTTTGAAATACTAATAACTGTTTTTCTTGTTCAGTAGCTTTTCCCAATTCCAAACTTTCATGTAGCTTGCTAATCCACATGGAATGCAAACCCAGCTATAAGGACAGATGCCTGTGGAGGGAAGATTCAGACAGCTGTTTCATTCGTCCCAACCATGGCCTTACCCTTATATAATTAAGTAAATTCACAAACATCTATGTTTTTACATTAATTTGTTCTTGTCTGACCTGGGAAAGTCATTTTATAAAGATAGAAATGTATCTGACTATTTGTCAACTTTTGCTATGTAAGCCTATGGAGAAAAGTGTGCTGTAGGTCATGAAAGGCATGTGGGATGGTTTAACTCCTGTAGTGACTCAATCAATTAACATTTTGCATGATAGAAACAACATATGAATGATATCCCTTACTGCTGTAGCTGAGAAAATTGTACAATCATCCACAGAACATGATATCCCCATAACCGCAAAACACACACTTGTGGTGATGGCAAGGGGTTGTTCATAGATATGATATTTGTATGAAGGTCACAGAATTTGAATAATGTCTCATTTGCCCTCATGCCTGTTTCAGTCGTCCCTAGCAGGAGTTCCATCCACTATTCACCATGATGTCCAGTACTTCAGAAAAGTCTGTTGAAACAGATAGCACATTTGATGACATTATAAAAAAGTGTTTACATACTTACAGCTACTCAACTGTTCAGATAATAGGCAGAGATCTTACAGCAAATATCCGTAAACTCTGTTCTTATAGTCTCTCTCTCTGTCTCAATATTTGACTACACTATGTCTTGGGAACCTTTTAATTAATGTCATACATAGCTAATTTAATTAGTTCAAAATGTGTATGTCTCAGGTTAATGCAAAGCACCTTGTGTTGCGTATTGCTAACATGTACCCCTTATAAATAGATATTGACATATATTTATATATGTTGTCAATCAATTTAAAAAGTAATCTAATTAATCACAATAGAAAAATATTTAGAAAAGTTAATCACAATTAATCATACATTTCAAGCTCCTGGGTTTCTGGGCAGTCAGTTTATGTTCTGTTAACAAGCAAACTTCTGATAACTGCCTACAAAGTACTGCCTGCTGACGAAGTGCTGAATTTAAAACATTATAAAAACATAGGCAAAGTAGACTCGACAAATCCTGCCATTGAGAATTAAAAGTAAAAGTACCTACAGTGGGCTACTGAAATACACTGGCAAACAAAACAAAGCGAGTTGGACGAACTTCACCAATCACTGTCATTTAAGTGAGGAGGGCGCTGGTGGGTAGTGTGACGTATGTGTCTGTATTGCGTTGGAAAAAAAAACGTACAATTTTTACATGAATCATGTGTTAATGCGTTAACAAAAGTTGACAGAACGAATATATATAGAGTCAATAATGCAAATTACATTGCCCGAACGTATAGTATGTACTGTATTTGTGTCTTCAGTCACAAGAGGTATGTTTTCAATTGGCATTGCTGCAAATCATAGTTTGCCCTGTTGCAAAACAACTCCAAGCCAGGCAAAAGATTTCCCTTCTGTCCTACCTGCCTCTCTTATATCCATAGCATGAAAAAAACAATAATCACATTTCACTCATGAGTAAATAGATGCAGAAGTTGATTTAGCTGCAGGTGACCTGTACTTGACCTGACTTGTGCAGGTTCACTGAGGTAAACCACACCCGTCAATCAGAATTGTATCTGCTTACTAAGTTTCACATGTAGGGGAATATTGCAGTCAGGTCAGCATCTCTCAGAGATGATTGATGATAAGATAACAGACAGCTCACAGTATACAAGGGGCAACCACCAGTTTTTCTCTACAAATAAAGCCCAAAACAGTGTTTAAGTCCCTGACATGCAGTTGAGCACCATGAATTACAATAAATATTATATAAGCAGCCAAAGATTAAAGTTGATTTTTGAAATTTTGAAGGGGGCGTATGCACTTTATAGTACAAAAATAATGATACTTCCTCGATTGTATTGTGTGGTGCTGTGCAATATTGATTAGTAACAAAAATGAGGAGAAAAGCAGAGAAAAGAGGAGCAAAACAGAAAATAGATATATGTCTAAACGTAAATTAATTAGTTGAGTATGTTTCTGATTTTGTGTGTTGATTCATGAGACAACATCTCTGATGAATGTAAAAGACGTACTAAGACATATAAGGGTAGCATTCTATAATGTATGTTAGCAATAGGCCTAGTGATTCTAAAGATGACACCGAAACTATTTATGTTGTGTGTGTGTGTGTGTGTGTGTGTGTGTGTGTGTGTGTGTGTGTGGTGGGTGTTTCTTGTTGTAAATCAGTCTTATTATCAAGTGAATTATTATTGTAACCATGCTGCAATAACAACACAGGTAGAAAATAGAGAGAAAACAAAATATATGATGTGTCTGTAAATGTATATGATGTATCTGTAAATGTTTAATGTTGTTGAATGTAAATGTTAAACCTCTATAGAATTTAATATCACATTTTATTACATTTATTTGTTTGATGCACTGTCCCTTTAGGAGGATAATTCTAAACACACTAGCTTTATCTCTCTCACTCACACACAAACACTGGAAAATATACTATGAAGAATTAAGTTCAGTTGTAACCCTTAGAAGCATTTCAGTGCCATGCCATCCAACAGTGATATGTTATGGCATGTTCAGTTCACTTATGCAAATTGAATGACTGAAAAAGAAATGTGTGTTTATGTTGTTCTTGTAATGTTTAGAAGTAAGAAAGTAAAAAATGTTGAAAAAAATGTCTATGTTAGCCCGTAGCACTTTATAACCCCCCTATTGGTTAAACATTACAGTGCTATAACAAATGTGAATTTATTCTTGCAGCTCTAATATGCGACAATACATTGTGAATTATTTATTTTTGTAAGGTAAAATGTAGTTTATTTATTTTTAAATGACATTGCCTATTGTGTTGTAAAACCATATTCTGTACTGTGCCACTGATTTCAAAAGATATATAAAAATAAAACTGAAAATTCTTGAAATTTTTTGCTTAATTTGTTTAGTTAAGTAAGCGATAAGGCATATAAGGCTATGGTATACAGTAAATTTACAACAGCTGAGGAGAGTTGTTTGGCATGATGTGAAACTCAACAGTAGCCAGGCTAGTGCCGCCTTATACTTCCGCTCAATACTGCATTTCACTACAGTACTGCATCAGGGACCTCTCCAAAAGCTTAGGTTTGCTTTGGCAAATTTTTGACTGACCACTCAGCAAACAGAGGAAAGGCTGTGTTCTCGGGGGAGGGGCTGAAAGGGATGTCATGACCAGTAGCGAACCAATAATGGTAGCAGATGGTTGAAAGCATGCCCAGTAGTTTTAAAGTGCACAGAAATTATCTGCCAACAAGGAGGTAAATTCATGCCAACTGAGGATACTTTGCACAAAGTGAAACAACATGAAAGCATTTGGTATACCAGTCTAACAGATAAGGGGCCTTAATTCCCAATAACTAATCTTAGCGACTGTAAGTGTTCTAATGCGTTTCTTTCTTTAAGCTTTGAAGTGTTTTTCCCAAACATGGTCATGCATGAAAGCACTTGCATGAAGAGTTGTGTATCTTTGTCTTTCAGAAACAGATCACATTTACAACTGAGCTCAATTGTGTATTTTCTCCTAAGGGGGTTTTGAGAGAAACTGAAATCAGTAAGGTCTGATGTCATATTTCTTAATTTAAACTCCTGAGAATTAGTCTTTTGTCCTTGAACATCTGAATTCAATTTTAGTAGCACTTTACTTCAGTTGAGATACATACGTATTTTCTGTATGTGTTGATTAACTCAGACAGATCAGTCAGATCAGGTCAGATCAGTGGGGCAATGTGTCTACAGAGGGCTACGTTCCGATGGCCAGGTTCGGAGGATTGCGGCCCTGCCTACTGGTCATTTTAGCTGTGCAGTGGTCTCTGATGCAGCTTATACCTTCTCAAATGGGTGAGCCAAGTAATGTCCTCTGGAAGGTGCTGGATACAAACTTACTAACCACGTCTGGGTCCGTAGGCGACATGGATCCTGATCCCAATGTGGACTAATGCCCATTTCTTTGCTTTTCCTGTATCTTCCTTTTTCTCTTTTATTGTGCTAATACTCAAATGTATGCAATTTCACTACATGTCTTATGTTAGTATTTCAATGAATGTGAGAAATAAACTTCTTGATCCTCCTTGATCCTTGATATTGAAGTGGAACTATGGAATATTTTACCTTCTATGACCTAATGTCTCTAAAGTAATTTGGATAGTGAATGAACTTCTAATGGTCAGAATGACTCACTATTTACACCAATATGCCAGCTCAATATGGAGGATTCAGATTTGCAACCTTGCTGTAGGTGCCATGCTGACATAGAAACTCATGTGTGACCCTTCTGAAATCATGTTTACTACCTTGACAGTCAACTTAGGTCTTTGACACTTTTTGCTAGTTCCTCCATGTATATTGGCATGAAGTTAATAATTAAGAAAACATTTTGAACTTCAATATGATCATTTTTGCAAAATCACTTAGCTCTTAATAATAACAGAATGTAGAAAATGTTTTCAATGGTTCCTTTTTAAAAAGTTCTATTTGGAACCATTTTTTGCGCCTTATTTGTATTAGATCATATTTTTTGGCTCCATATGTAACACATTTTTGTAAGTATACACATCATATTTGTCAATTTCACTCAAAAGTGAAGTTACAGATTTGAAGTTAACCACCATTCAATACCGTTACTGAAATAGTTCTGTCACAGACTCGAATTTGTGTACCAAAAACTCAGAATAGTGCTAAGAATGAGCTTTAATGTGGATTTTGGTATAAGGATACACTGATCAGCAAGTGAAAGAAATGATGGTAACTAGCTAGTGACATTCAAGTTAAGTGTGTGTGTGTGCGCACGCAGGGTTGGAAGGCTGCTTGCGTGTCTGCCTGCCTATCTGTCTGCAGTTGTCTAATGTTAGTGTGACAATGACAGGGGCTGTGTGATGGCTAACACTACCGTAACTAAGACGTTAGTGCCTTGGGCATAGAATAAGAACTTAGTGGCATGCTGTATGTATTATACATAAATTAATTAATAATAAAAAAATAAATAAATTGCAAACTAAAGTCCTGCATTCTTATTATTTCTGACTGCCCTCTAAAGATGTTGAGGTCTTTTACGCTGAAAGATTGGTTCGGGCAGGCAGGCAATTTTACATTGCATGATTATGTTGTTGCCTTTTTTGCATTTAAACGCGAATAGGTCATTGAGGTTTGGGGTCAAGGGTTACTATGGCTTTCCTCTCCAGAATTTAATGCATGTTCTTAGACCGTTTCCACAAAATGGCAGTTCACAAGGTGAATGTGAAGTTCGCTTTATAGTGTACTGTGTTGCCTTATGAGCTTGTGATTACTTCAATCTTTAATATTGTGATGTTTTTGGTATCTGAATATAATCTAACCCCTTAGTGATCTAAGCAGCAGGGCATAATATCACAATTCGCAGTTCTACACTGCACTACAATCTCATATTCTCTTGCCTTGCCTTGTCCCCTTAAAATAGCTGGTTCAAAGCCAAACCCTGTTTTCAGATCTTACACAAAGCCTATCCACTTAGAGTTCATCACAAAGAAATCAAGGTAATAATAAATAGACCTGACTGAAGTAGACTTATGATACAAATGGCTTGCTGCTCCAGATGTACCCTCCAAGGATGGAAGCATTTCTCCTCTTTCAGTTGACAAATGCATTATATTTGCTGGATAGAACTCATGGTCTAGAAGGATGCTCTGCTGTCATGGCCTGTACCATTCTGCAAAATAAAGTTTATGGGAAAGCTGCCACACTATGGTCGAAAAATTTGCTAAGCTAATGAAAAGCTATCTAATTCAGAAAATGAACTGAGCTACGGCCACGCTACTGAGAAATTTAGTTAAGCTAGTAGCCTCGCTACTTGTAGTGTGTGCTTCACCACTACTACTAACATGGGTGACTAAGTAAATGTGAAAGATTCACAAGACATCCAGAAGCACGCACCCTAAAGGAGAGGCTTTGTCTTCGAAGCTTGCTGAATGGGCATTCAGAGTTCCACCTGCACCTTACTTAATCACATGCTAAATAAAATCCATGTATGCAGCACTCAATATGTGGCAGTGTCTTGCTTAATTCAGTGCACATGAATGCTTATAGGAGACTCAGAAGACAGTGTCTGTGAAATGGCCAATTACAGCAGGACCTCCCTGTCACCCAACTGGATGACACACCATACACCCACATTAATTGGTGTACAGTCCTGTAATTAACAGATTAATATGAAGTGAGACATCAGATTAATATAATTTTGACAGTGGCAATTACCTGGATTTTGGATGTATTAGTTGGATCTAAGATTCTACAGGCTTATTTCTGCATATGATATATACATTCGTATGGCTTTGCCTGAAATATGGGCTTTGACTTTTTAAACAGTTTAAATACCAAAGACATGTTTCTGTCTCCCAGACTGAAAGTGGCTCAATTAAGGGCGACCAAGCCTGTCTGTCTGCATTACCTCTTTGGAACTCTCAGTAATAATCCCACTGGCATTTGTGAGCTTCCAAGATAAGGACTGGCAAAATTTTAACACAGACTTGGGAGCCTAATTGGCCTGTAAATGACTCCCTTTTTAGTTAATCGCTTCCCAGAAGTCTCAGAAGCATCGCCCAAAAGAAAGGTACATCTCTCAAGTGCCTCCTCCAGTTTAAGTTGATTTAGTAAGAATTGACTATTCCCTACCTCATCATCTTCTTCCCCAGACATTCAATGACCATTAGGTAATTGGTGCACACCTTTTACAATACCCTGAGTTCTGAGAAGGTAAAAAAAAGGCTGCCTTGCTGCAGTGAAATGGATAATATGTGGTTAAGACATTATGTGGTACTGTGCAGTTTTAACAACTGAGCTGCCAATGATTTCAGCTTCCCAGAAACCCAACCCAAGGGATAGCCATTAATAGCTTCATGTCTGTCTGTCGTTAATTAATCATCAGATGAATTATTTTATCATTTATTATTGTTAATTACAATAATGTATTAATTAATATTGTTACACCTGCCCCACCACTCCCTTTTGATGGTTTGGTCATAGTTTCATGGTTTCACGTCATCTTTCATGATTTGGTACAGTGAGTTCCTGTTTAATTGTATGTGCTGTAGTCTCCATTTCTTTCTTTTTCTTTATCTGTGTAACACTGCAAACTAAGGATGGACCGGTGGATGATCTGGGCATATCCACTTGTTCTCCCTCCTGACATTTTGAAATGATAACGGAGATCCCGCATGAGGAGAACATTTAGCAAGAGGAAGCGCTAGAAGAGTGACGATGAATTGCAATGACATCACAGCACAGTGGACGAACAGCGCGACGGTCAGTCTGTGTTAGGTCCTGGGTCACTCTTTGCCATTGCTGTGCTGCATGGCTTCAAGTTCTCCAGGGGCCATGAAACGGGGCATTAAATCATGCAGTAAAAGACTCTCTTGCTGCTACAGAGAGAAAGACTCCTCTGGATGAGAAATGTGTGTAGCAGAGCCAGAGAGGACCAATTATTCTGTGGTAGCATTATCTATGGCAGATTAAATTAATTTCATGTAGAAAAAGTCTGCATTTTTAGACAGCAGACTAAGATGTCCCTTATGGCTAATGTATTTCCTAAGTGCATCTTGGACATCTTACAGTAAAATATCTCTGGCTTTGTCAGTTTGGCTTGTAAAAACCATTTAATGAAAAGGGTTTGAAGAACATTAAGCCTTCAATTTGAGAAAAAAACAAGAACAGTCTATCTAGCAAACACATAGGTTATAATATCTGTAATATAATATCAGTTGCCAATACATAAAATTGTTATGTATGATTAAACTGCCTGCGTTTACACAGCTCAAATCCAATCAATGGAAACTCTTCCTGATGGCCAGGTCTGTGCTCAAGAGGTCAAATCCTGTTTTCCTTTTCCATGAAACTGTCCATACTGCTGCCATCCTGTGGCTTATAAATCAATTTAAGACTGTAATTGTGTTCTGTTCTTTCTTTCTCTTTCTTACCTGCTGTTGCACCCGCTTATTATTTATTTATTTACATATTTTTGCCCTGTCCAGGCCATTTATGTCTACTATTTCACACACACACACACACACACACACACACACACACACACACACCTACACACACACACAACAAGTCTAGGCTGTTGATTCATAGTGTGTGATTTGTGTGATCAATAACCAATCTGTGAATTAGTTCATAGACTGTGCTTGGATAAGTGGGAACAAGAGTGAGTGAGTGAGTGAGTGTGGGAGTGGGGGTGTAAATCTCCCTTAAACAAGACTGATTCATGTCACTGGGCCACAAGAATCAGCAAGTCAGCAACATCTAAGATGACCACAGAGAGAGAGATAGACAGGGAGAGAAAGAGGAGAGAGAGACATAAGTGCATAATAGACAAGGAAAAGGCCTACAACCAGAAAATGATCAGTGTAGGAAGAGTCAGAGATAGAGAAAAGAGTGATAAAAACAGAGACAGAGAGAAGAGAGGAAAAGAAAGAGAGAGAATAGTGAAAGAGAAAAGAAAAAAGTCTGAGTCTGAGCAGTCTGAGCATCCCCCTTTCTCTCTTACTCTCTCTCTCTGTCTCTCTCTCTCTCTCTCTCTCTCTCTCTCACACACACACACACACACACACCACAATGTCCCTGGAGCACTTACCCATGATTAGTGATGATGATAATTAGCCGTCATCTTGAGGACTCTTGGGGTCTGATGAGGCAGTGCTCCATCTCTGTCGCTGGACTGATCAACAAATACTCCAACACTAGTACCCCATACCCTCGGGAACCAAACACAACACACACACATGCGCACACACATGCGCACGCACACACACACACACACACACACACACACACACAAACACACACAGGGAAGACACACTCCCTTACACACTCCACCCCCCACCCTCTCTGTAACCAAAGACAGCACTGCCCAGCGCACATGCACAAACACACACACACACACACACATGCGTGCACACACACACAGGGAAGACACTCCCTCACACATTCCAATACCCCCCACCACCACATCATATTCTTTTTTTTTTGTAATTCTTTGTTTATTGGTATCCAGAGCAATACAGGATGTAATTTACAAAGAAAAAAAGAAGCATTTACAATTGTATAATCTAACCCTGGCATAAATGTTATTTCACACACAAGTCATCTGTTCTTGAAGGATTATAACAGGTTGAGAAATAAGTAGGCCTACATAAATCAGAGGTGGAAGGAGAAAATATTAAAGAAAAAAAGAAAGAAAAGAAAGAAAAACAGAATCTGACAACTTATGTATAATTCCTCATTAAAGGGACACCACATCATATTCATCAACATGAGGAGACATTCCTTATCATTGGTTGGTGAGGATGCTGTGGACATCACACTTGCATCCAGCCAATGTTAATCATTGTACTAAACTCACTGGTTTTTCCTTCCCATATACTTACTAGGCCTTTCATTTGAAAAATGGTCTTTAATTAGCTGATTTGATTGATTGATAGCCAGGTGCATTGAGCAGCTGTCTGCAATGGTATGGTTTACTGTATAAAAAGCACCAGATACTTGCTAAAACTGTTTACGTCACCACTATTATGGCATCTTCTGAAAACCTCAGATGGCAGAAGGTCAAGCAAGGCATGTGATGTTTTCTCGCAACGGGCAGCTCATATCACTACCCTCCACCCACCCCTGCTTACTGCTGCAAGCAGCTACCTGCCTTCAGCAAACCTGCTACCTGCCTTCAGCAAACCAGCTACCTGCCTTCTCTACTGGGGGCAAACCAGTCTGGAAGTGTTTTAGAGTCCATGTAGAGAGACAAACTGTCCATCATTCCTGCTTTCACTAACCAGGCGTTGTTCCGACAAGAGGATTGATGAACAATGTGTGTGTGTGTGTGTGTGAGAGAGAGAGAGAGAGAGAGGGAGAGAGAGAGAGTTTGTGTGTGTGTGTGTGTGTGTGTGTGTGTGTGTGTGTGTGTGTGTGTGTGTGTGAGTAGAACCAATGTGTCTACCACCAGAACATCTGCCCCACCCCTCTGTGTGTGTACCCAACCGGGCAGGAAACAAACAAGATGGCGTCACACAAGGCGGGGGGTTGGGGGTGGGGGGTGTTGTGGAGACATGAATGATGTCTTGCTCTGGCCATGTCTATCAGCCCTCTTTCGACCCAGCTGGGCTCTGTGACTAACAGTGCCCCCTAAAAACGGCACCAGGCTTCACAGTGCTCTGCAAAAGAGGCAGACAAGGCCTGAGGACGAATAAATCACACCTGCTGTGCGCTAAGAGATCGTGGGGAAGCAGGGGAGAATAAATCTGGGCTGTCCTGGTCTTGCCATCTTTAAAAGAGAGTGATGTTCAGCTCACAGGGCTCATGCATTCATAGGATAAACATGGATCTGAACCAGTAGAGCAGAGGTTCTTAGTGTTCATCCTCTACATCAGGGTATAAGTAACAACTACAAAGACATGGGTTTGTTACTCCAGGGAGCCAATATGGACATTGAATTATGGTGTTTTCTGAGGGGTTGAACTTTGAACCTGGCAGAAAAAAGAGCAGCAACATTCTAAGAAATGCTCATACTTGTAGCGAGCAGAAAACACTTAATGTGACTTCATTGGGACCCAAGTTACACCTTTAACCGTACCAAACATCATCTTGATGCTGTGTGAATGTTGACAGATGCTGTGTGAACAGTTGATATTCATGACAATCTGACATAGATGTGTTGGCTCATTATGCCACTGGAGTGTTTGACACACACACATACACACACACACACACACACACACACACACACACACACACACACACACACACTGTATGACTAAACAGCTGATAGGAAAAGAGTCAAAGCAAAATATGTCAACACCTCAGCTGCACAATAGAAGAGGTCCTCTGTTGCCAAAAACCTAGGTAACATGGCTCCTGAATTAGGCCTTGGCTCTTTTCAGACAGTTTGTGTAACTGAGGTGCTGACCCACTTTGCTTTGACTGCCCTGTCTTAAGAAATGTTATTAGGTCTACATTATCATGATGATGTTTATTTATTGCAACTTTGCAATTAATTGCATTTACCTTATTAAGACAACGTGGCCTACCCAAATTTGCACCAGACCTTTTCATTGGCTGAAGTAATTTCACTCCTCCCAGCATACTAAAACATTTATTGATTGATTGATTGGTTGCAGTTCAGCGTAGCCTATAGTGAATATTAAACAGGCATAGTATGAAATCAGCTGAAGGTAACGAAGCTCCCTCTATTGGTAAAAACAGACATGTAAGAAGAGAATGACAGTGGGGCGCGGGTAGCGGGATTTACCGAGCTCGCTGATCAAAAGCTCGTGCTTGACACCCAGGATGCCTCCCGTGGGAGCGAGCCGTAATAAGATTAACCTCTCGACCACGGGAACATCCCACCGTGGAACGCTATCGGGGAAAGCCAATGGGCCGTGGTCTCCTAAAGAGCTCGGGTTTGTCAACAGTCATATCTCACAGTTCTGTGTTCAGTCATGGGCAATGCCTTCTTTTACCGGTATGCCCACCTAACAAATATAGGCTAACAGTAGAATCGAATGAGATAGCCTAGGCAACTCTTTCAAGCTTACGGTCTTGGTTACTGACGCTTCGTGGTCGCGTTGAGGTTTCTCAGCGCGTCCCAGTCCTGCGACGCGAGGTTCCGTTCTAAATCACACAGTTATGGCTCCAGATATTTCACAGTTATGTGTCCACGGGGACCGTATCCAGGTTTTTATGACGCCTCGGGTAATTGAGCTGTGGTTGAAGTATCAGCCAATCTTTTAGAGGAAGCGATGCCATTAGTAAGAGGGTATTATGTTATTTTGCACACATCGGCTCTCGTTTTTGATGACATAATCAGTTTACTATGGGATATCTTGTGTGTTGTAAAAAAAATGGCTATGGCCGAGAGGTGTAGGTGAATGCAAATGGATAGTTCGTCATAACTTAAATGCAGTAGAACTTTAAATGTATACAAATTCTTATTAAGTGCCTGAAATAACTTACACCATATTCTTACTGTAAGCCTACTCACTTTCCATAACTTATCTCAATTAAGACATAAAAAGAGGCAGAACAGTCCTCACTGTGATCTTGTGGCCAATGTCTTCGCTCGTCTCATAAATGTTTTGATTAAAAGAGATGTACTCGCTCTGACCGGAGGGCCCTGAAGGAAGAAGATCCAATTAACATTTGGGACAGGAGCCCCACAGGGAGTCATTTTAACCAACGGAACACCGAATCGAAGAAGGCAGCGGAAAGATTTACACCACCCTGCTTCCCAGCCTCTATTGCTTCGCACTGTGCAGTGTCAATCGCTGACAGATTTGACAGTGCTATAGATCACATCTTGTTTGCCGAGAGTGAGTATTGTGGCCTATACACCCCTAGAACCACTACCATCAGGAACCTTCATTTGCAAGTAGGACTCTGTGTGATCATTTTTACAAAACATTCTACACATGATAATCAGTTTCTACTGAAGAAAAGTGTAAAATCTGTCTCTGTTGCTCTCTCTTTGTCTGTGTCAAGTGCATGCATATCTGAATGTGTGTGTGTGTGTGTGTGTGTTGTGTGTGCATGAATGCATCTTTCACAACATGCACTTTGACTTCATACCCCACCCCCCACCCCACCCCAATTCTAGACACTGACCCCTTTGAAGTCACTTAGGAGGCTTTTATACCCCAGGCTGTAGCATGGAAAAGAATGAGCCAGCAATACCAATATCTTACACAAATACACAACTGACAACACAGTCAGTGACATACATGTAATAACACACATTCTGTGAATAAGTCTGATTGCAAACATGATAAAACAGTTGAAACAAGGCTCTGCCCGTTTGAGGAGAATGACTCTGACAAGTTGAAACATCCACAGACCCCCATGGCTGGCAGCACAGGGACCTGGGGGCTTCTAGGATCAGGCTGCCTGGGGTGCCTCATTCTTGGGCCTGGCTGACTGCCATGGTGCTGGGGTGGGTGGTGTCGTTCTCCTGGAAATGTGACAGATCTATAATGAGCATAGGGGGCCTCAGAAGGCTCTTGCAAGAAGTGTCTGTGTATGTGTGTGTGTGTGTGTGTGTGTTGGGAGAGGGCGTTAGGGGTGGCTGGGTTGGTCACTCCACTGCCAGAGCTTTGACAGCACAGCCGAGACCCTGTTTACGCAGCCCCTCACATTCTCAATGGCAGACATACACAAGCCGGGAGACACACAAACAAACATTCACACGGGAGAATAGACACACGCACGTGCACACAATCACACAATTTGAAACAGGAGAAGACACACACACACACATTCAAAGCACATTCAAAGCAGCTTATAAATATGCACATTCACAGCCATACACACATACTCATTTGAAGTTTTGTCACATGACCACGACCAAATACTCTTTTATACTATTAAGCTCAGCCATGCAGTACATCAACATACACAGCAAACATATCCATAACCAATAAGATATCATTCACCAATATTTGTGAGGGCAGAATCCCAGACACAATCTGGACAAATACACAGGTTTTTGCTTTGGTGATGCATTTAATTTGGGACCGAAAGGTTATCAAGAATGTGACAGTACCAAATAGCAAGTATTAAGAAATGGAAACTGACAGCTGTTAAGACCCAAAATAGCATTACTCCAAAACTACCCGTCATCTTCCTCTTCCTTTCCTCTACGTGAAACTTGTTTTCTCAGCAGATGTGACTAGTTCTCATTTCACCACTTCTTGCAAATGAAAGAGAGAGAGAGAGAGAGAGAAAACGACCCTATCGAGGGCCAAAACCTTTGAAATGGCAGGCAAACAGCTGCCCATGCACACTTTGAAATCTCTGCCAGGGAGAAGAATATATTTTTCTCTTTGGGAGATGAGGAGCAGTCTAGCGTGGACCACTGGCAGATGGTGTTGTGCCGGCTGCTGCCACTGCCTTCACCGCTGTGGCCACCGCTGCTGCTGGCGCGGCAGGCAACGGACGCAACAAGTGTGCAATTACAAACCCAATAAGGACCCAGACTGTTCAAAAACAACAACACTCAGGGGAGGTTTTGCCGAGTATGCGTGTCTGTGTGTGTGTGTATGTGTGAGTGTGTGTGTGAGAGAGTGAGTATGTGTGTGTGTTTGAGAGAGAGAGAGAGAGAGAGAGAAGTCCAGTCAGGGGAAAAAAGAGTGATAAATTGATTGACCCGTAAATCTTCTTCATTTCCTCTCACAAATAGGGCACTAAGTGCTGGAAATCTGTTTTATGAGGAAAGCGGGTGCAGGCTTAATTCAGCATTTATGTGCCTCACTGCCAGGCCTGGCTAGGCTGCTATTATAAAGATTAGGAGATCATGAATAACTCACCCATTTAGCCACAGGCTTTAGTGATTATGATAATGCTAACAAACAATGATAACAATGAGGATATTGACAGTGAAGACAATGCTGATGATGTTGAGGATAGTCGTGCGGATGATGATTACGATAATGAGGATAATGTCTATGATGATGATAGTGGTGATGGTGGTCAGAGATACAGTCAAAACATGAATCACAGTATGACTCCAGTGTGAAAAACAGAGGGGGCAGTATTGTGCATTTATTTTGGCATCAGTGCTGCCAGTTCTCTTGTGGTACTCATTAAGCACAAAGGCTCCTGAGTCCCCATCTGACTCTAGACACACACACACACACACACACACAGATATTTATAGTGGCAAGAGAAAGTGCTGTTTGACCACAGGCTCCATTGTGGGTTCCCTAAATAGGTGCTGACTTCCGCACAGGAAGGTGGGCGAATGGCACTCTGCCTGTCTTCACAGCAATTAGGCATTGTAGCTGGGGACCTGTGCACGGAAGTAGCCTACTGCAGACTTACTTTGCTGCCATAGCTTAGTCTGTGGTTTACATATGCAAAACACCCCTGTTAACCAGGGATGAAACAGTACACCGTGTCCTGACGCAGATCTTAAGAGAACTTGAGGACCGTGTTGTTCTATAGCAAAAGCTTTGGAAATGTAACTATTCTACTACATGACAAATTTTGATTTTACTACTATGTTTGGGTTGCAGCTGCAGAGCTACAGTTGATACCTATCCACTGACCATGGTGCTGATGTGTGTAATGTCTCTCCAGCAACCTATGCAACAATGCTTTTATCAGGAAACTTCTCAATTCCCGATCATATGGGGGTCATTCTCACCAGCAAGCCTGGAACACAATACAAAAATGAAAGAACACTTTTTAAATTAGCAGCAGACTGTATCGCAAAAATACATTTGTTTGTATTTCAGCAAGCTTCTCATGGCACCAGCGAGACTCTGGATACCATTTGAATGACTATGTATGCCTTTAAACAGCTCATGGTGTCACTGTACCATTACTGACAATATATAAACTATATACAACATAGGCAAAATACGATAGTAGACAATGCATAATGTAAAATAGACAATATAAAATGTACATTGTATTTTGGACACATATTCAAGGAATATACAGCCTATATGTAGGACAAGCAAGTGTTGCAGGCTGTAGGATGGATTTTAAGTATGAGTCCACTACAGTAATCGACTGTAAGTTATTCATAATGAATTATAATTCATAAATTATTAATCTTTAGATCTTTAGAATACAAACCTTTGTTTGTATTCTTTTTAGGTCAGATTATTTAGTAATCTGAAGTCTATTGGGTTACTGATGATCTCTGATAACTATCTTTTGTCAGTGTCTGTTGACAGGCCATCTGAAACCAAAGTAAAATAAAAGAGCAAGAGAAAGAGACATAGAGAGGGAGAAGAGGGGGATGGACTGTAATTTTCCTGACCAAATGAACAGTACAGATTTATGACTCTTCCATTATATTATGCTTCTATAATTTGAGTTTATTGTGTTGTGGATCAAAGTTTTCTGGAACCCAAACACTAATTGTGCTTGGATGGTGTTCTGTTACAAGAAAGGAAATGCCTCTGGCCATGGAAACAAATCAGCATTTTTTTCCTACCAGTAAAGACAAATACTCTTTGCACATATAACTGAATTAATTTGTGTTCCTAGAAGTTCTGATATAACAGAGACAGAAAGAATGCATGGTTACTTGTTAGTATTCAGAAAGTTCAGAGATTTAATTTGGGAGAGAGTGAACCATGTGCCCATCAGGAAGATTAACTTAACTTGATAGTGCTCATTGTGACGCAGCAAACAGAGTCCCAAATCTCACCATCATAAATCCCTGCAGCCAATCCACAGGAACTGTGTGCACTGAGAGCCATGTCTAATGCGGAGTCCTAATAAACCCCTCTGCTGATGTCGTTCGTGCGGCAGAAATTAATTAAGAGGGAAGGAAGGGAGCGTTAGCACCTGTTTACTTTAACAGTCTCTTTGATGTGTGTTTGCATTTAGTGTGACAGGCCTGCGGAGGTGGTGTGTTTACAGGGACTTGGGCACCTGGTGGTTGTATTGCCTTGAAATGGTTTTACAGTTGCTTTGGTACATTTATAGAACAATGTTTTCAAAATAGGAAGTTTCTAAAATGAATTTTGTGGATAGCATCAGACAATTGAAGTCTACATGGTGGAGCCTGGTGTGTGCCATTGTGAGCTATTAGTCCAAAAAAAAAAAAAAATGGCTTTGGATAAAAGCGTCTGCTAAATGCCTAAATGTAAATGTAATGTAAATGATGATGACATCCTTCAAGCTCTGTACATATTGCATGTTGTAAGTAACATCTTGAAGCCTGCCTTATGCTGGATAAAAGGTTTTGATAGGTTCCGGGGTTTTGGGTGAATCGGAAATTCACTCTGTATGGACCTGCAGAGTGAATTCAAATTTGCCAGCAAGTGTGTCAGCGTTCATCCAGATCAACCAAAGAAGGTTTTATACCAGATTATTGCAAGTTTCAACTAACTCTGACTGTCCTGGTGCTGTGAATGGGCCCAGGACCCAGCCATGAAAACATCCTAATATCAACACACATTTGGAGATGTTACACTACATTAACACCGCATTGTATCGCAAGGTGACAAATTGGACTGTTTACCTCAAACTGAATTTTGGATGGCAGTTTTTCACACCCCATATAACAGTAGGTGCAACATTTCATCACTGCTTCAAACAGTTCCCACACTAAAGAGTTAGTGCAAAGGCAATGGAATTGAAATTGAGGTTACAGTGGGCTGACCCACTGGCAATTGGAAAGCCTACATACTGTTTCACTTTTGGAAAGAGGGGAAGCTTAATAAAATGTTCAAATAAATGTTAAGGGCTAACAAACATTTCATGTGCGACAGCACTGTAAGTGAAGGCATGCCAATCCCTCTGCTAATGAGAATAAAACATTAACATTTGAGGGAAAGTGTTGTGTCTGATCTCTTTCCAAGCAACCAAATAAAAAAAATAAATAAACATCTCCTTTGCTGTTGCACACACACACACACACACGCTCTTTGACTAGGTCTCCTCTTGCGAAGGCCATGCAAATCAGACCTATGTGGATTCCAGCGGACCGCTGCATTCATTATGTATACAGCGATAGCAGAGGCTGACCTTTTAAGTAGCCCCGTGAAGTGCCCCCGATGTGCGCGTGCACACACGCACACACCACGGGGACCGGTGGAACTCTCCAGTCAGCATGGCCAAAGCAGAACACACATCAGGTGGGTGGTGGGTGGGTGAACATGCTGGTTCCATGTTCCATTTTTTTTTTTAGATTTTTAGTATGTGAAGAAAGAAGGGGCAATACTTGATTCACAAATACAGATAAACGAACTCAGACCTCCAGTCCAATACTTGAACTGGGTAAGAACTGATAGGATTTTATCAATACCAATGCCATTGTTGATTCTGTTTATTGGTCCAATATTTTAATCAATTCTTTTTATCAATTAATTCTTTACTCTTTAGAAGGTATTTTACCCAGGTTTTCAGTATCAGCGCATAGGCATATATATAAAGAAACTGTATAATATAGCAGGTCTTTATGAATCCAAATTGAAATAGATTTCACTGTTCTAAATGGTTTCCCTCATTCTAATGAGCTGTTATGGTCACCTTGGTATAGGCTATATTATACTGTAGGCCTATGGTCTGAAAAAACATGCTGACACTGATAAGAGGAATTGATAATATAAGAGAAATACGATTTAAGCATTTGGTTCTCGGTTCTACTTGATTCCTGGTTCTCAACTCCCACTCCTAGCAGGAACATCAATGTTATTGAGGCAGCAGGGCAAATAGAAAAGTATTTAAATATGAACGAACGACTATCATCCATTCAAGTACAGGAGGACAGACAGATGGACCTCTAGACACTGTACAGTGTACACAGAGACTGAACCTTGTAAAATGAACCTGCCAAATGAAAGGCTCTTGGCTCCTTAAGTATTCAACAGATGTGTGTTTTAAACACAAAGTGTTCTTCTGAGCCATTTGGTAAACAAACAATAGTCCTTGAAGCTTATGAACCATTACCAACACACCTGGAAGGCTTGAAACTCATGCATTCAAACCCACAATCCTATACAAACATCAGCTGCCTCAGAGAGCCTCACTGGTACACTCAACAGTGTGTTTGTGTGTGTGTGCAAGCACAACAATGTGTGTATTAGTGTGTATTAAAGAGTCTGTACCTATGTGTGTTTGTGTGTGAGTTTGCCTATGTTTGTATAAGTGTGTGCGCTTGCATATGTGTGAGTTGTTTTGTGTGTGTGTTTGTGTGTAATATGCATATGTGTGAGTTGTTTTGTGTGTGTGTTTGTGTGTAATATGCTGTATTACTGTGGCAGATGGCCATGAAGAGGATACACCAAACAGGCAGGGGGTTGGAAGAACTGAGATATAATCTGACTGGCACCTCCCCCTTTCGAGTGTGTGTGTGTGTGTGTGTGTGTGTATTTGAACATGGGAGCAGGAGTATGGAGGGCATGGGCAGTAGAGTATCACTGGCATATGCCACTCGGGTGAGGCCCCGGGGGTTGGGGCAGGCGTTTGAAATCAGCGAGCAACAAAGAGCCCATGGAGTTGCTAAGTCAGGGTCTCTCTCCACCGCGGCAACCAATCGATCCGAGCCCCACTGTGGACGCCATGCTTTCATCCCAACTCTCAACCTGAAAGGGGGTTTAACACACTGCTACTGAAAAGCCCAACATCATCACACATCATCCTGTTTCAAACCAAGATGGCTACATTTCCTGAAAGCTGTCATATTTTTTGAAAGACACGGTTAAATCTTCTATAGTTAGAGCTACAGTGTCAATTTGACTGATTCATTGAGTTGCCAGTCTCTTAAAACCTATTTTGAACACTCTTGTGCTTCCTTGGTTATTGCACACTGCCACTTAATAAGAAACACTGTAACACTCAGTTTGTATTGTGTAAGAATAGTTTTAGAGGACAGGTTTCATTTCTTTGAATGTGCACAGTTCTCTCTCGCATTATCACCCTATTTTCTGTGGCTACAAGGGGGCACCATGTAAATTTCTTTTCTATTTTGTTGGATTATGGTTATGATTAGTGTTTATTAATATCAAAGTAAAATTCACGTGTGGTATCATGAGAAGTATCATGATATTACTAATGATAGCAGTGCTGAATAATAAAAAAACAAAACAAAAAAACCCCTCTTAGTGTGGGTATGAATCTCCGGTGAAGCATCCACATATTAAAGTCCTGACACAAAGCGGAAGGGAAAAAAAAGTTTAAATGGCTGGGGCAGAATAAGGTGGATAGTGCAAGCTAAATGTGGTTGCGTGCACAGCACCAACAGAAAACTTCAGTAACACACCCAGTAACACCCTCCCTGTCAGAGTTATGTCCATATGTGTGTTAGTGTATGTAGGAATGCGTGCATGAATTTGAGAGTACACATATACTGTATGTGTGTGTGTTTTCAAATTATGTGAGTGTATGCATGTCTGTGTGTGCGTAAAATGAGTGCATGCTCAGCATGTGTGTGTGTGTGTGTGTATGCATGTGCATTTACAATATGTGGGTGTGCATGCAAGACAATGTGTGTGTGTGTATGCGTGCATGAGCAGTGTGTGTGTACATCCACTTCTGCCCGAGTTTCCCATGGTCTGGTGCTCTGACCCTCCGTAATGAAGCTCCATGTACTCTTGACACCAGAGATATGACCTTATTAGAGCTGCAGGAATGGTAAGGACCACAGCAGTAAGAACTTATTGTTAATGATGGAGGGAAAAAGGATGATAGGAAGTTGGTGTGTGTGAGAGAGAGAGAGAAAGAGAGAGAATGACAGAGAGAGTGAGTGAGAGGGAAAGGCAAAAATGGCAAGACCTAGAAACTGAAAGAAAATTAAGTCATGCTAGCAATATATTGTACATTAAGTCTGTTGACTTGTATTTTCAGTTTATTTTTACTATTAAAATCACAAACACTTAAGCGTCATTGTTTTAAAAAGCAAATTAATTACAACCACAACTACAAGTCTCAAAAAAGCCAAATTAGAGTCATAAAAATAGACTTTTTATTATCTTTTCATTAAAAACAAAAACTGAAAAAAATAAAAAAGATGAATGCACTCCACTGGTCTGTGTATATGAAAAAAAACAAACAAAAAAAAAACACAAACATCTTCCATCTTCAACTAAATCTTTTTTCTTTTCATTCGTCACATCCACAAGAAAGATACACCTTCACACAACTACCCTAAACAATTCCAACCGTTGGATCATCCCAGTCCTTAACATCACCCTTTAATCCATACCTGAGGATCTATTATTCCCAAAATGAACAGAAATGCACATTCTGGTATAAGCACACAGGCATGGAGGGGGCCAGAAAAAAATTACTATATTATTATATTATAGGCTGGGTGAAGACCTGGGGGCTGGCCAAACAAAATGTCTGTGTGGTTTTATGAGAGCCTCCATGTTTTTTTTAATAATATATATCTACCTCTGCTATTCATTACGCTCCTTTTACTGGGCTCCTGGCAGCCAATTGAATTACGCAGAAAGAGAAAAGGCAGAGAAACAGAGGAGAGAAGGAGAGAGTTGATGATATAGAGAGAGACAGAATAAAAAAAATGAGGAGAGCAAAAGTGAAGAATGAAGGGAGAGATGGAAACCAGCCAAGAGGAAAAGTCACAGAAAGACAGTAAAGAACAAGAGAATGAAAATGGGGGTGAACAGAGAAAGGTAGACTAAGAGAATAGAGGAAGACACAGACTCAAAGTCAAACAGCGAATTCCTGGCAGTCTAGAAAAGGGACTACAAGCACCACAACTTCTGGTCATAGTACTAATAGTGGACAGTGACGAACATCTGCTTTTACAAGGCAGAGTGCATGATAGAGAACCCCCAAAAAATAAAAAATAAAAATCTTTTACAATGTCCTACCAACCAACAACACAGAAAGTCATCCACTTAGTATTGCTTGAATGACCTTCCAATAAATTAGCTTAAGTGCTTGGAAAAAAACTGAATCATGAAATCACGAAATGCACTTCAATCTCAGCAAGGAAATTAAAAAGAGGCTTTCTTACGGCTGAGGTCTTAGTGATATTGGATCATACTTTTTGCAATCTAAACAACTTTTTTTTTTTTTTTAAAGAAAGTGTTGTTATGCATGAGGTCTTAGCAATATTGGATTAAATATTTTTGGCTATGTGTGTATGTGTAATGCTCTGTAGGGCTGACGACACGCGGTTTGACACAGCTGACTCGGATGGCACTTAAGGCTGGCAACAGAGACCGGCTTTGACACGGAGAGATCAAAGGCCGTCATGTGAGTGCGTGGATGAAAGGTCGCTGTCGGGGTCGTTCATGACCCGCTCCGCGATGAAGGCATAGAGGCCGACGGTGGGACGGCGGCTGGGGCAGTCACGAACCTCGCAGATGAAGTACTCCTCCAGCAAAGAATACACAGTACCTGAGAGAGAGAGAGAGAGAGAGAGAGAGAGAGAGAGAGAGAGAAACTTTATTACACACATTTTAAAAGATAAGTCAGTTGTGGCAGCCACATCACTAGGCACAGAAATTTAGTGTCCACGTACTTAGACAAATACTAGAGTAAACAGTTAGATTATAAGAGAAAACAGTTAGATTACAGGCTGCTGCACACAATGGAGCCTGTATGTACAAGCAGCAGTATGGGTTGGAGAGTCTGTATTTGTCAATGACGCACTTACATACAGCACGGCACGTGTGCGTGTGTGCGTGCGTGCGTGCGTGCGTGCGCGCGCGTGTGTGTGTGTGTGTGTGTGTGTGTGTGTGTGTCTTATCCAAGCTGACAACTCATCTGTGAGTGTGTGTGTGTATCTTATCCATGGTGACATCTCTGTCTGCAAGTCATGTGTGTGTGTGTGTCTTACCCACACTGACGTCTCTCTCTGTGAGTAGTGTGTGCATGCGGTGCACGTCCTTCATGAGAGCCACGTCTCCAAAGGTGAAGTAGACCACGTCTCTGCCTGCCTCTGCAGCAGCTAACATCTGTAGCAGAGCTGAGAGAAAACACACACACACACACACACGTGAATCCATCCTTCTGCACATAGGCATATACATACACAGATATTTTGCTTATGTAAATACTCAAACACTTAAAAGCATGCATACACTGACACAAGGGCTGACGCACAAGCACAAGCACACGCGCACGCACGCACGCACACACACAACACACCCTTCTTCCTCTCCCTCTGGAGCTGAGAGGAAGACAGGGTGTGTCACGGTAGTGCCCCGTGCCCTCCGTGTGTAGCATGAGCAAGCAAACAGCTGAGAGGTACACACTCCCGCCCCCCCCACCACACACCTTCCCTGTGCTCGCTCTCGCTCACACACACACACACACACACACACACACACACACACATGACAGAGGAGGGAGGGTCTAGAGAGGTTCGCTCAGCTCTACTAACTGACAAGAGACCACTGAGGTAGATCTGCAAGTGTGTGTGCGTGTGTGTGTGTCTGTAGGTGGGTGGGTGTGTGTGTGTGTGTACGTCTAAAGTGCCTGTTCATGTGAGTACATTTTATGTATGTGACGCGTGTACAGCCTATGGGACTGCTGCTTCTGAGCAAAACAAGTGCCAGAATACTCTCCAGTTTATTTCAGTCAGCTCTCCCAACTCTCCCGCACAAACACACCAGGGTTATAGCATCAGTTTCACACACAAGACGCACACAAAAAGCCTCAGTCACTGGTGCCCCTATGGGAAGGTCTATGTTTAATGAAGCTGGAAGTAAGACTGTAGATTAACAAGGACTGGGACACAAACACATTCAGAAGAATCAACACACACACACACACACCACAGGAGAATAAACAGAAACACACAATAGAACAACAGTATACACACAAAAAAACAACATACACACACACACCAGGAGAAGCTCATCAGTGCTGGGTGGGTTGGGCTTTGGGTTTCTGGTACAGCAGGCAGAGTGAAGAGTGGGAATAGAGGAGGAGGAGAGCGTGTCCACACACACACACACACACTCACACACACTCACACACACACACACACACTCACACTCTACTTTTGTCCTCTCTCTCCCTCTCACTTTCAGTTAGATAGATAGATGTGCAATGGGCTAATATAGCCCATTAAGAGTCCAGAAATAGTCCAATCCAGTCTTGGCTTGGGTAGAGTAAAAGTAACAAGTAAAAAAACAGTAAGAAAAGTGAAAAGTAGGCCAGGTGAGGTCCAGGCATAGGACATGGCGTCACTGTACGGTGTACGGTGTTACGTCATCCTTCTGCTGCCTCCCCAGCACAGTACAACATAGAAGAGGACACTGGCCAAGACAGACTGGTAGAACAGAAGGAGTTTTCTGCAGATGTTGAAGGACCCCAGCCTCCTGAAGAAAACAGAGCCTGCTCTGGCCCTTCTTGTAGAGTGCATCAGTGTTAGCAGACCAGTCCAATTTCTTGTAAAGATGTAGTCCAAGGTATTTATACATATTGACCGTCTCTACATCCACCCCATCAATGGAGACAGGCAGTATGGGAGGGGTTGACCTCCTGAAGTCCACCACCATTTCTTTGGTTTTGGTGGTGTTCAACTGTAAATGGTTTGTCTTCCACCATCCCGCAAAGTCTTCCACAAGGCTCCTGTACTCCCCCTCCTGTCCATCTCTAATACACCCCACAAAGGTGTGCCATCAGTATATACAGGTAAATTGCATTAGATTAGATTAGATTAGCCTACAAAAATATAGCAATTGCTAAGGTCGGGGTGAACAATTTCGTTCTGGAAAAGTCCAAAACGTCGGCTTGGCAATTGGCTAAACTCTGTCGGCCTATCGTTCTCCAAAATACAAATCAGTTAAACCCAATCAAAGGTTTTTCAAGAACAAATACATTCTTTGCCATCTGCCCCCCACCCCCTGAGCACATTGCTGTGCTTTGTCTGTCTCTAAGCCACATATACAGACACAGACTACAGGCAAATGATATGTGTGGATGACAGAAATGACCACCCCCTCCAGGCTGAGAGCCCTTTGTAGTATGATTTTCAATGGGGGGAAATGTTTGTGAATCTTTTTTTATTTTATTTAAGGCCATATCATATAAGGCCATACCCCCTTTCTCTTCTCCTCCTCCACACTGCTCTCTCTCTCTCCATTCACATATGTTTGTCTCCATCTCTCCTTCTTATTTGTCTCATCTATGTCAAGGCTGTTTTCTCCTCTCCTTTCTGAGGGGTGTTCAAACAGTTTTGGCATCCCTGATCTTCTCTCTCCTCCTCCTCCTCCTCTCCAGTCTTTCCTCTCCTCCTCTGGTTTTCCATTCCTCTACAGCTGCAAAGTGGAATCTTTTATTCTTTCTTTCAAGACACACGCACACATACATAAGCATGCATGCAGAAAGACAAACAGACATGCACGCACACACACACACACACACACACACACACACACACACACACACACACACACACACACACACACACACACACACACACAGACAGACAAGTAAAAACACACAGACACACTCAAATGCCTCAGTGTCTCCCATCTGACTCTTGTCTAGCCCAAAAGCTAAACATTTAAAACCTTAAGGCCCAGCTGGGTAGCTGACTGCAACACAATACACACACACAAACACACACACACAAACACAAAAAAACCACACGCACACAAACACACACACACACACAGCCCATAGAGATGGAGAGCAGCAGCAGAGCTAGTGGACGCTGCGTCTGTCTGGCCAGGGGCCAGGATGCATTAGGGCCCTCCACAATCAATGGAACTATTAATGGATAAATATAGTTGATCAATAGGAGGGGAGCAGACAGATCAGGCCTAAGTAAATGAAAGCAGGTCTGGATGGGGGGGCGGGGAAGTTGGGGGGCAGAGAGAGAGTGTGTGTGTGTGTGTGTGCGCGTGTTTGTATTTAGCTGTGTGTGTTGTGAGTGAGAGCAAGAAAGAGGTAGAGAGAATTGTGAGGACAGAGTATGGGAAAGAGAGAGAATGATAAAGAGAAAGAAGGCAATAAAAAGAGAGAGATATGGGGAGAGTCCCGGGGTTGTTCAGAGGTTCCATTAAAGATTAATCTATATTTACTGGTACGGATCGACCCCTTTTCCCACTGGCCCTAATCATAGAAGACATTCTTGTGATGCAATAAAGAGAGCTTCATGTATACTCATCATAAGGATAAGAGAACAGAGATGGGGTGTGTGTGTGTGTGTGTGTGTGTGTGCGTGTGCGTGTGTGTGTGTGGGGGGGGGGTGTGTACTATGGCTTACATGAATTCTGTTAAAAAGATGATGAATCCCACATTACCTACATTTTATGCAGTTGAACTCTATTTACAGACACAGACACACAAAACAGGCAAAACACACACACACACACACAATGTGGAGGATAACACTCTTGCTTGTTTTAGTCTGTTCACTAACTAGTGGTTCCCCACACATTGTGTAAATCAATACAGTGACACAGCTTTGACGCTGTAAAAGTGTCACAGTCCTCACCCGGAGTCAGGAGTGGTGAAGAGTGACATTAGTCTGATTAGGGAACTGGTAGAGGGGTCAAAGGTTACCTTTAAGACGAGAGTCTCCTCCGAACACTCCACAGCCCCAGTTTCCCGTGGCCACTGCCGAAAGGTGCTGTCTTGGCACACCAGGCCGTGCAAACCCACAGTAGGCCTGTGAAAAACACACACACACACACACACACACACACACAGACGCATAAACGGGAGAGGACAACACAATACACTGTTTTGTTCGTTATGTATCTCTCTCAGTTGATCGACTTTTTAGACCACTTTGAGATGTTTTAGGCCTTTTTGAGCCATTTCCCATTCAAATCAGGCAGCACCTTTGAGTGTGGCTCCCCACAACAGAGATATTTAATTTACTGCACTTGGCGATATGTATGGCAGCTTCAGTGAGGGTAGGTGAGAGCTGGCTACTGAAATTTGCAGCCTGTGTGAAGTGTGTTGAGGAGGTTTAGGGGGATCTGCTGTAGGTGGATGTCAGAGGAGGTGGGCGAGGGAACAGGGCTTTCATTTTCACTGTGGTGGAGTGTGAGGGAGAAGGTCGATCACAAACTCACCTTTGACCCATAAGCCTGTATGTACGAGTTAGGGGTGCTCTGAGCATGTGCACGTACACATGTGAGTGGGTTTCTGTGTGTGTGTGTGTGTGTGTGTGTGTATGCCCCACTACATCTGCACACACATGCACACACACAGGCCTCATGTACAAATATATGCATACACACTCTCTCTCTGTCACACACACACACACACACACATAAAAAATGCCCCAGCAGATAAACACACATATGACACATGCCATTCACATGGGACCCCACTATTTCTGACACACACACACACACACACACACGCAAACTCCTACCCCCTGGGGTCTGGCAAGCACTGCAGGCAACTGAAAGGGCAGTGGTGGCAGCATGCTAAACACCCCCTCTCCAACCCCCACTGCCCACCTCCTGCCCCCAGCTTATGCCCCCCTCACACCCCTCCACCCTCACCCCCCGGCCCACTTCAGACAGGATTGATCTGCACGCCCAGGCATTTCTCACAACGCTGTCAAACTGTCATCTTTTCATTTCCATTTTGCTCCCCCTCCCTTCCTTCCCTCTCTCCCCCTCCCTCTGTCTTTCTCTCTTTCAAATGTCTTTCTGACAGCAGAGGCCTGACAAGCACTAATGTCTTGATTTTCTGCCTTGTGAAAAGCCTAGAAGAGAGAGTGATACAAAGAAAGAGAAAGAGAGAGAAAGAAAGAAAGAGAGAGAGAGAGAGAGAGAGAGAGAGAGAGAGAGAGAGAGAGGGGAAACACCATGGTAACACCAGCAAGTGTTTAATCGACCACCGGTTCTCCCAGTGACCACTTCACCTGTGTGTGTGTGTGTTGTGTGTGTGGCTTCCTACAGCTACTCAATCAATGTGAATACACAGATACTGAAAATGACTGTAAAAACAAATTTGGCCAAAATTTTCGTAGCAGTCACTCATTGCACAAACAAAAGGTCACACCTCGCTAAAAAACCATAAGTGAGGACATAAGAGGACTCTATTCCGCTGGGAGGCACACACAGATGTATACACTTGTTCTAAACAGACCAGTCTTTGACCTTTGACCTTAACATACTGCTTCTGTACTGTATCCGGTGTCTCGGGCAATTCTAGCCTGGTGGACCAGACTTTCACTTCAAATTCACTTTGTAGAAAAAAGTCTGGACACTTTTGATAGGCATACATTGACTTTGTGGTCGGTGAGCACTTTGTTTGAACTTACTGAATCTATTGGTTCTGGCTTCAATTTCTGTTCACCGACTGGCTGCTAGAAAATCTAGTGGGTGAAATGAAAGCCTTAAAGTACCCTGACGTAGTACAGGTAGCAAAGTGCATTATTAGGCAGAGGTACTGCAGCAACGTTAGGCAACGCTAGATTAATCAACCAATTATAACCTAATCAACCAAAATTATTAGTATTATATTTACCCTGGCCAGCACTAATACCACTCTTTCATACAGAAATACACCTTGCCAAACTGTTGCCCATCATTATCCAAATAGTGCCACACTCTCTGTGTTAGTCTGTTAAGAGGCTGCTGTTAGCTCAATCAGTGAGGCAACACAAACACACTCAAATGTAATTGGGCCCAGGTGCTAAACTAGCTTCTTGGATTTATGTGTGTTTACTGTTTGTGTTTATTTGTTCTCATGTGCTGTGCATAATGGAGCACTGCTGAAGTAATTAAATTGTCAGACACTAAATCTGAAAGCAGATGCCATTTCAGGTTTTCCTGAACCTCCAACCCCCACCCCCCAACACACACACACACACACACACACGTGCACACACATGCACACACACACTCACGCTCTTTCTCTCTCCCTGTTGGTGTGTGTGGCAACTACGGTGACTATCTTCTGTTTGAGATCAAAGCTTTTACATCAAAGAGCAGCTGTAGAGCACCCTAAACACACACACACACACATATACACACACACACACAGCAACACACACATTAATAATACAGGAGTCAGTATTTGTGTCTACAAACAGGCAACAGATGACACAGCCAGAGAGAGTAAGTGGAACCAAGTCACAGAAAGGGGAAGGCAGGAAATGAGGTCAAATGAGGGGAAAATACAGCTTCTATTTCCTGTTCTCATTGCCAATTAGTTACATCATAGAGAAAGAACTTCAGTGTTGAGCTGAGGCAAATACAGGCGGCTGGTTTAAGTTGTATTCAAAGGGGCTAATGCAAGAACAGTATTATTCCTCATTAATAGTGTTACATAGCGGGCAACCAGGGGAAATTACATACTGATTTGGGGAAGGCCTCGGAAGCGTCAGCTGATCAGTGGACATCACATGCGCCAGGGTTTTGAAAATGGGCATGACGTGATTTCGTTTTTTGGATATCTTCTGTGGTTGTGGACTACCGTCGTCTCCAAATAAACCTTGAACTGAAGACTGCTAGTGCTTGGGGCTGGTTGCTCACCGGGAGCTAGGATTGGGTTATCCCTGTGCATTGGCTGGTGGAGGGTAAGCTGGCCTTCTCAGTAGATGCAGCCCTCATTCACACACACACTGATCTAGCTTCCCATTTCACGTTTTGCACATAAAACCACAGGGCAGGTTTAATATTATAGTCCAGGTCCTAGCTAGCCGTTAGTGTTAGACTCCCCACACAACGTAGCAGGTAAGTTAGCTAGCTTCGTAGCCCTTTTGTTTGCTTTGTTAGGCAAGACAGCGTTTTAGCAATTGTTGTGTTTTTATTGGGGCAGACTTGGCATATTTGTAACAACAGAGCACCGTTCTCTCCAATACGATGAAGAGTTTGACAATAGTGGACATATTGTTCCAGTCACACATATACTACAAGACACATATGGAGACCAACAGGCTGGAATTCAGTGTCTGTGTTAGTCAGGATAAGTGAACGGACTCAAAATGGTGTTTTTACTTGCTTGTGTGTGTATGTCTGTGTGTGTCTGTGTGTGTGTGTTGGGGAGGGGTCTGAAAGCTAATGTATCTATCTTACTGTTAGCTCTCACTCAAAAGCATTCAGTGCCTTACTTACAGACACTGTGTTCTCTTAATTAAACTGCCTCACGAGAAATGTCACACAAAGCACCTCTGCACTCACCTTATTGAGTTCTCGAATCATGTGCTCTGGGTGGAACTGTTCCAGGAAGCTGCTGAACCTCAGAGCATCTATGGCGACAATTTCCGTGCACTTTCTCTGCCATCGGTCTCTGAAGGAGTCAAACAACACGAGGCACAGGTAAGTCTTAGACAGTTTAGGATACAAAATATAAATGTACATATACAACAGCCACATCGGCACATGGAACTTCCCCAACTAGCACATGGTTGCTAACTTAAAAGTGATCAAACTGCGTCCATCAATGAACAGATGTTACATACTATGAACTACAGCTCCAACACCAGAACAGAACCACAGCACCTTCCACCTGTTTTATGCTTAATGTGTAGTGAATGTGATGGGCTATATTGAAGGAAAATGTAAGAGTAACAGTGTGGATGAAGAAACTGGCAAAAACAATAGCATAAAATTACCTAGGAATCTGGTCATCACATCCTCCGTCCCATTTATATGTCTCCGCGTAGCCTTTGTACCGACTGTATTGCTCAGTACCTGAAGAGAGAGATATAAGGTAAAGACGTGACGTGAGACATAAACACACGCATTAACACATACAAACATAAACAAGAAGACGAACACACATGTTAACACATACAAACATAAACAAGAAGAAGAAGACACATGTTAACACATACAAACATAAACAAGAAGAACACACATGTTAACACATACAAACATAAACAAGAAGAAGAACACACATGTTAACACATACAAACATAAACAAAAGATCATTATTTTCCCCTCTCTGTGCTTTTTGCCTCCAGCTAGCAGCCACAAACAGCCACAAACACACTGAAGGATGTCAGTAACGAGAGGAAGCCCACACCAAGGATCACCCACTTCACACAATTTGTATGGACACACACACACATACACCAATCCATGTCTCTCTCTCTCTCACACACACACAAACACACCAATCCATGTTTTTCTCTCTCACACAGACACAAACATGCACATATACACCAATCTTACACATACAGTATACATATATACAATATGACACATATACAACACATACACTGACTTGATGCACAACATGATGCACTACCGTACCTGAAATTGAGTACTCAGTCATTCACTTTCTCTCTCTCTCTCACAAAAACACATGCAGACAAAACATGAAAACACACAAAGACACACAGACAAGCATACACATACAGACAGCGTCCCTGACAACCCTGACGAGTAGTTTGTTAAACAGCCCCCTGCTCTTGTGCAATCAGTACGTGCTGACCTGGAACAGTGGGGGTACCTGTCTCCTGACGGGGGAAGGTCAACCTATTACCCCCCCGCGGGGATGAGAGGGACACCAGAACACCTGGCAGGGGTGCCCCCTGGAGTGGGCGCTCATGCTTACGCTCACACACACACACACACACACACACACACACACACACACACACACACACAAACACAGACACACACTCACACACAAAAACACACAAACACACGCACACTCTCACACAAACACAAACACACACACTCACACAAACACACACACACAAACACAAACACACACAAACACACACACACACACACAAACACACACACACACAAACACACACACACACACTCACACTAGAGCTGGAAGATATGGTCTCTGATTTTCTGTCATCCACACATATCATTTGCCTATAGTCTGTGTCTGTATATGTGGCTTAGAGACAGACAAAGCACAGCAATGTGCTCAGGGGGTGGGGGCAGATGGGAAACAATGTATTTTATAAATGGGCTTGGGAGTCTTACTGTCTTACTATCCTAACAGAATTAAAAAGACCTACAGCTTGGTCAGGTTGATGCACAGTAGATATTATCAAGATGGATATGGATCTCAGGAGTTACAACTTCTGACTTCAGCTTTGACAGAAATGTGACCAAGAAATATGAGCAGCAGCTGTGCAGCACTGCGTAAGACGCACAAGTCACACCGGTAGCGTCTCCACGGTAGCATAGTTACCAATGAGTTACATCCACCTTTCGTTAATGCACTGATCTCTTTCACAATAAATAATACAGACGATAAAGATGAAATGTTAGCATGATAAAGGATTGTGTGACATGAAGAGGTGAGGTTGTGAGGATGCGGTGTCTCAGTAGCTTTTGTTGTCGTGACTCGCGTATCTTGCATTACTGAAAACAGAACAGCACAGGTGTTTGTATGTTTTTATGACAGTGGTAACTGATGCCGTAGAGATGTCTTATGCATATTGATAGCTTTAATTGGGTTTAAGGCCCACACAATACTGTTCGTCCTGACCTTAGTGTTCGCTATGTTTTTGTAGGCTAATTTGACATGCCATTTACCTGCAAACGCTCAGATACTTGCAGTACAGAAGTGCATGGCTGAATCTAGAGACAATGTGCATAGGTTGTGTGTGAGATGACGTGTAGGCCTACAAAATGTGTACATTATTAAGAGAAGAGCATAGCCTGAGAAAACGCATGCGTGGAGTTAGCCTAAATCAAAGACTTTGAAGTCCTGCACTTCTTCCACTCCGCTACATGGAAATGTTTTAGGTGCTTCTAGAATACATTTGTTATGCTGCTTCCTTTGCAACAGTCTTAAAACACACTTGACAGTGATAACTTGTTTTATCTTCGTCCAATGCAACAAAACCAAAATAATACCCCAAGTGGCTGTGCTGTAATTTGACGGAGACAGCCCACTCTGAGTGGTGTGCATGGAGCGCTGGTAGTGGAAGCTTAAAATAAAATCGATTTTCATAAAAATACATCGTCCTGAACGGCAAACTCGAATTTATCAATAAAATACATTTATCCCCATCTCTAACTCCCACACACTGTACAAATGTAATCACAACCTCATGCTAACAACATTAAATCAGAGAGAATGTGTACACATGAAAACACACAATGCACGCAAACACACACTCAGAAGCTAAACATTACACACAAACACTAACAAAGCAGTGTGAAGATGCATAAGCACATACACACACACACACACACGTATAGCAGTACACACATGCATATTCTGTATCTGTGTGCACACATATGCTCTTCCCCACACACTGTTAAGCATGCACGCGCCACACACACACACACACACACACACACACACACACACACACACACACACCCCTAGTGCATCGCCCATTTATTAAATCTCATTAGTCATCACTGGGGCGCACTTCCTGCAGTCTGATTAAATCAGCTGATCAGTGTGAAGACCCCAGCCTCCTGACAACCTACCCTTCTAACCCTACACACACACAGACACACACACACACACACAATCTGCCCATGTGCGCTAACACACACCCACCCACACATACACACACAGGCACTTGCACACAGGCACAGGCATACACACACACACAGACACACACAGGCTCAGGCGCACACGCACCCACAATTCTTCCTCTTACATTAACCATCACACTAACTCAATAAGGGTCTGTTCTGCTGTACTGAGGGGCATGAGTCCAATTATCATAGCAAAACAGCTGCACCTGGTACCTAACAGCTACAGCCAAAGAGAGACTTAGGCCAGGGCACATAGCATGTTTGGCATTGTTTTATCAACTGCTCTTTTATTCTAGTTGAAATTATGGAATGAAATGTATTGTTAAAAGTATATCTATGTGCATGGGGGGTGGGGGTGGAGGGAGCACACATTGCTGCTATGGGTGTGTACACGTGTGTGACATATAGATGGTGGTGGTATGTAGGGTTTGTGTGTGTGTGTGTGTGTGTGTTCAGACTGCTGCAATGTGCAATTCTGTGTGTGTGTGTGTGTGTGAATGGAAGATTCTATCTGTTCCATTTCTAACACAGAACTCTCTTTTGAAGCACCTCACATCTCAAACACTCACATAAAAAAAAATTCGGACACACTCTTCATCTACCTCCCGCAAGCTTGGCAACCCCCGAGCACCTCCACTTTTCTGGAAAGTTCCAACATCACCACCTGGAGGCTCTGAACCTGTCCCTCTGCTTCCTCTCTCCATCTCCTGATAATGATCAAAACCGCTCGATACCATCAACCCATAGTGGGTTGTGTGTTTCTGTGTGTATGCGTATGTGTATGTGTGTGTTGGGAGGGCAATCCAGTCAATCACACAAGATCGCCAGTCACTAAAAGCTCCGGCGAATCTAATGATTTGGCTCCCTGCGCTCAGGGCATTTAGACAAGTGCAGATCCCTGCTCTTAAATTAAGATCTGGAGATGTCTGGAAATGTATATATATATATATAGGGAGAGTTAAATATCAGCAGATAATCTAGATATCAGCAAACACTTAACAAACGTATCTATAACACGCAGATAAGAGTTCTACTCTCAAGAACTCTATTGGAAATGACCATTGCCTTTGGTATTGGTAATGCCTTGTTCTACGGCTGGCTATCTCTGTGTTAGTGTTGAATATTCACTAACTGCCATCAATTTGGAAGGATAAAAAAAGGGCAAAACAATTATTTTGTCCTCCACAATTCCACAAACAATATCCAAATGAACCCACAGGCATTTCTGTGAAGTTCTAGGAGAAAGAAGATTTTGCAACAGGTCGTCTACTTTCGTCTGAGCTGTGAGTACAATATCTCCCAGGTGTGCTTAACTGCAATCTCTTTTGCTAATTTGAGCTGGCATTATAGATGAGGACACCTTCAGTCTTTTGTTTGGAGTCAGGATGATGGACCGGTCAAAACAAAATGAGGCTAGAAAAAAAGCAAAAAGATGCATACAAACACAACCTTCTAGTTCATCTCAGAATCAGCGATGACATTTTCTGCATATGCCAACACATTCTTGGAGGTCAGCTGGTCAATGGAAATTCAGTTGGAATTCTATTCAATTATGGCTGAGGAGAATTCTTTACGGTAAAAGGGAGTGAAAGAAAGAGAGCTGAAAGAAAGAAAAAGGCACACACCATGGAAAGTGTTTAATCGAGACTACTGAGTCCCTATGACCACCTTACCTGTTGTGTGTGTGTGTGTGTGTGTGTGTGTGTGTGTGTAAGCGACTAAAGCTGTCAGTCCACATTAATGTGTACACACGCTTGAACCAGAGAGAAAGGTGACAGGTGAATGAGGTTGAGTGAGTGAGCGAGTAAGACACATGATGACTGATGAGTGTGTGAGAGTGAACTAGAGATTGAGTGAGCGAGCATGCTAGTAAAAAAATGAGTGAGTGAGCGAGCGTGTTAGTAACTAAACGAATGAGTGAGTGAGTGGGTGAGTGAGTGTGCTAATAAACAAATGAGTGAGTGAGTGAGCGTGTTAGTAACTAAACGAATGAGTGAGTGAGTGGGTGAGTGAGTGTGCTAATAAACAAATGAGTGAGTGAGCGTGCTAGTAAACAAATAAGCGAGTGAGTGAGTGAGTGTGCTAGTAAATGAATGAGTGAGAGTGAGTGAGTGAGTGAGTGAGTGTGCTAATAAACAAATGGGAGATTGAGTGTGCTAGTAAATGAATGAGTGAGAGTGAGTGAGTGAGTGAATGAGTGAGTGTGCTAATAAACAAATGAGTGAGTGAGTGTGCTAGTAAATGAATGAGTGAGAGTGAGTGAGTGTGCTAATAAACAAATGAGTGAGTGAGTGAGCGTGCTAGTAAACAAATAAGCGAGTGAGTGAGTGAGTGAGTGTGCTAGTAAATGAATGAGTGAGAGTGAGTGAGTGAATGAGTGAGTGTGCTAATAAACAAATGGGTGAGTGAGTGTGCTAGTAAATGAATGAGTGAGAGTGAGTGAGTGAGTGTGCTAATAAACAAATGAGTGAGTGAGTGAGCGTGCTATTAAAACAAATAAGCGAGTGAGTGAGTGAGTGTGCTAGTAAATGAATGAGTGAGAGTGAGTGAGTGAGTAAATGAGTGAGTGTGCTAATAAACAAATGGGTGAGTGAGTGTGCTAGTAAATGAATGAGTGAGAGTGAGTGAGTGAGTGTGCTAATAAACAAATGAGTGAGTGAGCGTGCTAGCAAACGAATGTATGAGTGAGTATGCTAGCAAGCAAATGAGTGAGTAAGTATGCTAGCAAGTGAATGAATAAGTGAGTGAGTGTGCTAGTAATCGAAAGAGTGAGTGAACAAGCGTGTCAGTCAACAAATGAGACAGGGGCCTTTGCTGCTAATTCACAGTGGCTAATTTGTGGAAGAATAGACCCAGAGGAACGGAGCCCCATAAAGGTCAGACCTGCATCTCATCCAAGGCAAGTGGAGGAGGGGGTGTAAGGAGAAGAGAGAAAGATGGAGGGAAGAAAGAGAAAGAGAAAGAGAGTGAGGAGATTGTTCCCCTGGGAATGTTCTCATGGCCATATTACTAATATCAGTGTCGAAGAGGAGAGGAGAGAGAAGAGAGAAGAGGCCTTTTGACAGGAGAGACAGAAAGGAAGGAGAGAGCCTAATCATCCTGCCCTGTCATCCTGTCATTCCTTACCAAGCCACTGGTAAGAGGCACAGGTGGAATAAACCTCAAATTAAACAAGCAAACCAATGCATTCATACCAATGTACAAACTCCACCTGTTGGTTACTAAGCTGAGCAGAAAGGCTAAGGGCCACTATCAATCTGTATCACTTTTGCAAGGAATTGTGGGAGAAAGAAAGAATGCAGATGAAGCCCCGCCCACTGCTGACCCCACCCCCCCTTCACTCTTCTAAACACTTACAGCCTTTTACGTCAGAGCTTCCTGAAGGTTGCCATTAGGGATGGTTGTCAACAGTGACTCATCCCCCCCAACCCCACACCCCAAACACACCCCAATATCCCCCCACCCTGCCCCTCCCCCGTGTCCTATTTATACCTCTGACCGCCTTCATGGCAGCCACAGACACAGCAATCAAGGCAAACTCAATTACGTAGCCTGGCACTTTTGCAAATTTCTGAGGAGGCGGGTGGGGAGGAGAGGGGAAGGGAAGGTGGTGGTGGGGGGGGAGCTGGGACATCCATTTGCCCCCCCCCCCCCACACACACGCCATATCATGATCCAATAGAGGGAGGGTGAAGCGCGGTTTGGGAGGGCTGGGTGTGGTGGTCAGGCGTGGTGGTGTGTGGTAGGGTGGGGGTTACTGACTGATTTAGAGCTGGCCTGGGCCACAGTGTGGGGAGCCGCTGCCAATGCTGAACAGGATTAATAAGGATGATGGAATGGGCCAGTGCATTAGCCGAGCAGGTCCCGGGCAGGTCTTCCTGCCGTAATGAATTGTGGGCTGGCGGTAATAAAGTTAAGTGCTGTAAGTGGAGGAGGCGATGGGGCTGGTGATGTGTGTGTGTGTGTGTATGTGTGTGTAGAGGATGGCTGGGCTGGTCAAGATGGGCGTCTGAAGGTGACTTCACTGGAAACATCCGTATAGGGACTAGCCCAATGGAAAGGTCCGGAATACCGATAAGGAAACATGAGAAATGGACCCGTGTTGGAGGAAACTCAACTCAACATTGGTGCTTTACCAGAACATGTGGAAAGTGTAGCATACACTGGCAAGCAGATGGAAGCCACGACAGGCCAGAGTAGAGTGGGATGTCTCTCATACATATTCCGTATGTGTCACACAAGTTAGCCTGGGGCTAGCTGCTGTGGAGGACATTTTACTTGAGATCTGATATAGTGCGAGTTAAATCCAGTGTTTCTTTAGACTGGAGGTGGTTTGGTGACACCTAATTTGCCTGGCCCATACAAATTAAACTGGCTTGCTTATGTTGGTAATGGGATTCCACTAAGCATCTCAACCCCCCCCAACACACACACACACTCCAGTCTTATAAAGGCACACAAAAATAAATTACTGAATGAAATGATGGATAAAACATCAAACATATAAAACTACTAATATTAAAAAATATATTTTTTATGTGTGTATAAAACATTTTTTTATGTGTGCATTGTTTTGGGTATGTTTGTTTGCACTGATGGATGAAGCTATGATCAAGGGTTCCAGCTTGTCAGTGATTATGGTTCATGTGCACACTGCTTTTCACTTTTCACTGTGTGTGTGTGTGTGTCTGAGTATGGCTGCCTGCTGTGAGCTGACTGATGAACGTGAGGCATCCCAGCAGGGAGTATCATCAACAACAAACAAAATCCAGAGACAACCAAGTGCTACAAAGGCATGTCATGTCCAAACATTACTTTTACTTTTTATCAGACTTTGTGTCCATCAAATATTAACACAGATCCTCTTCCTCGATTCCGTGCAGCGCTCCTCACAAACTTCAGTTATTATGACACCGCAGAGGCATTTCTCCATGCAGATGAGAATATTTGGGTGACATACATTTCTATGGTTAGGTACGTAATACAAGAAATCTTTTAGTCCAAATAAATGTTCATAATAAATGTGAAGATAGTGCCTAGAGGCAATCTTGAGATTCTGTATGTATGACCTTGAAATTGACTTTTGACCTACAAAATCAAATCATCTCATCTTACACCTCATTCACACTGCAATTTGTGCATTCGCAGTGCGTACGTGGTGTGAACACGTTTTTGGTCCGTTTTCATTTAGAATGCATGTTAACAGATTAGACCATGCACACCATATTGGTGGCTTCCATGTGGACCGAGAATGTGCAATCTCTCTAGGCATGTCACACTAGTATAAAATTAAATTCATGAGATTGAGATGTACAGCAGGCATGTCACACTAGTATACAATTAAATTTGAATAGTTCTGGATTACAACTGTAGATCCCAATGTCAAAAATAACAAAATTGGGAACAAACAATTATTTCCTGATATTCCACTTAGTAAGTAGGCCTGGTCTATAAGGCTTTTATTCTAACACACCGTAAGATGGAAATTCATGGTAACATGACGTTAAAAAACGCAGTACAACTGAGTTAAAAGCTTTTTTTTAAGATGATGTTTTCAAAGTAAACAGGTGATTGTGCTAAATAACATATACACACACAAAAAAAGAGTAATAATACTTGAATAACAATTGAAAGAGTAATAATAAAAGAGGCATACCTACACACTAGGGCTGTGCGTTGACCAGAATCTGATGATAAATATCACACTTATACTGACATGCGGGATACTACTATTATGCATGAGGTGAACGGCAAAGCTTGCAATCATTTGATTCTCCATGACACCACACAAACCCATCAAAACACACACCACAGGCAGCCGTCAGGGCCAGGGGTCACACAGGTCTACAAGAGGAAAGGGCCAAACAGTAGTGCACTATTGCACAGTGCTATATTGGTTGTGAAGAGCTTTATGGCTTGTTGGGCTTGAGGGAGTGAAATCTCAGGCATTATTAACAAAAACCCTTCAGTCTAACGACTTTCAGCCGAGACAACACAGACAGTGGACGCAGAGTCAGCAGAGAGAGGGAAGCCAAGTAAAGTAATATCCTTTCTAGTGTGTGTGTGTGCGCGCGCGCATAGAAGTTGCCCTAGGATAAGATGCTCGCCCACACAGTCACACACAACCACATACACAAAAGACCAGCCTTCTTTCTGACACACACACACACACACACACTCATTCACTCTGAGTGGAGTGCATTTGTATGGGGAGTGCCATTCTTTCACTTATGGGATGAAATCAAAAGTGACCTTCCAGCAGAGAACACGTGAGAGAGTGAGATAGACAGAAAGACAGAGATAGTGAAAGAAAGAAAGGAAGAAGGACAGATACTGAAAGAAGGAAAGAAAAAAAAGAAAGAAAGAGAGAAAGACAGAAACTAACTGGCACTGAGCGAATCAGAGTTGATGGGAAAAGTGAGACTGATTTCCTCATCAGCTTAAATGACATCTCTTCAATGAAGGGATTTTAGTCTTCACCTGACTCTCCTCAAACTGATCACCAGCGACTCCACCAATACTACATACTGTTTAACCTATACAGGCGACACTCTACATTATATCTATAACATATCAAATGGATCATGCTGTATAGTGCACCATGGTCTTGGATTCAGTCATCTGCATTGTACGATTAAAATGCACAATCACTGTAGAAAAAATGATGAAAACGCTACTAATGGTGGTCTTTTCAGTGAGTGTGTGTTGGCCTGCCTCTCCTGCAGGAAGCACCCCCCGCCCCCTTCTGATTGGCTGTCATTTTGACTGACATGTTTTCCACAGTTTGTTTTCATCTGTTGAACTGCATATTTTGATATCATTACCTAGGTGGAAAAGGGCACAATGCTTGACGTCATATATTGGGGTTACTTTCTCTGGTTCTTAAACATGATAATTAGACACCCAGTGCTTTTATCAAGACTGCAAAGGCAAAAGACTGAAAATGATCAGATGGTGCCTGAGGTGGGTCTGACAAGCAGCTCAGAAAGTGGAACAGTGCCCTTGTGTCCAGTCCAGTAATGTTAGCTGTTAGCCACTGGCTGGCTAAGACTGGGAGAGGATCAGAGTTATAAGGAGGCTCAAGGGACAAAGGCTGAATCAATGTGACAGGGGGGGTGAACAAGAGGGGAAAAAATGAAAGAGAGAAAGAGAGAGCACAAGGCAAGTGAGATAGAGAGAAAGAGAGATAGAGAGAGAGAAAAATGGAAAAGAAGAAATGGAGTAAGCGAAAGAGAGAAGGATGTAGTGAATATTGCAGAGAAATAGAGAAACAAAGACAGCGTGAGAGAGAGGGAGAGGGAGAGAGTGAAATAAAATGAAAGACTGTCAGAGAGACAGAAGAATAGAACGAGAGAGAGAGTCAAAGAGTGGAACAAAGATAGAGAGATGGCGAGAAGGAGACACTCCATCAGACTCCTCCTCCTGCATTCAGGCTTCAGGATCTGATTGGTCAGGACAAATGTCTTAATGACTCCCCATTAGTCAGGAGGACAGTCATTGGATGCTGCATTAAGGTGGGTTTGAATGCCTGCACACTGCCTTCTGACTGGTTGGGGGTTTTCATTGGGTGGGACTGCTGAGGTGAGCAGAAAGCTATTGCGTATCCTGTCCCGTTTCAGACAGGACAGGGGGTGCAGGGGGTGACACGTGTGTCCCATTCCGATCATCACGCCACATGTCTGACACCACCGTTTCACGTGAATGGGAGGGAGTGCACCACAGAAAGGCGTGCACAAACATGGTCCATGTGTGAATGTGTGTGTGTTGATGATGATGGTGGTGATGAAGATGACTAACCGGTGATGATGAGGCACTCATTGGGCTGCAGGGCCTCGCTGAAGAGTCGGGAGACGATGAGCTCGGGGTTGATCAGAAAACGGATCTCCTCCTGGACCAGACCTGCGGCTGTCACGCCACCTCCCACAAACCTGTTAGCAAAGTCCACCTGTGGGAGAGAATAGCAGAGGAGGAGAGGACAGGAAAAAACGGTAGAAGGAGAGAAGGACGGTGGAAAGTAAGGGGGAAGAAAAGAAGAGAACAAAAGAGGGGAGAAGAGAAAGAATGAGGAAAGGAAAGAAGAAAAGGGGGCAGGGAGGCAAAAATGAAGGAGAGAACAGAGGAAACAAAAGAGGAAGAGAAGAAGGGAAGAGGATTAATTTATGTCGTTCATTTATCTCATTCATGTATTCATACAACTACTATCACACTTTCTCGCAGTCACAGCAACTCAAACCCCAAACCTTAACCCTGACTGGCACATGACTAATCGGGGCACAAATGTTTTCCTTCTCTTTTGTTTTGGTGCCCAGATACGTCGGCTTTGCTCCTGTTTTCAGATGAATAAGAGGCAGACAGCATTTTCAGATCGTTACGCCTGAAACTGGTGGATTAATATAGATAAGGAACAGAACTGTTTGGCTTTTATTTGAAAACGTACTAATGTAGATGCCACCTGTAGTTAAAACAGGGAATGAGAGAAATACAAAACAAGTAACAAAGTAGAGCAATGGACACAAAAGACAGACCGATAACCAAAAACACCACTTGCACCATCCTGTTTGTCCATAGCCTCTATGGTGCTTCACATGAAGCCAAAGAAAGCCGAAGAGAGCGGGAGAGAGACAGGAGGAGAGAGGGAGAGACAGACAGAGAGAGGCAGGAGATGGAACTGTGTCGAGAGTCACTGGAGACCGACTGTGATGCACTGTTATGGGCTAAACTGGTCTGTCTCGCCTCTCACCCCTAGCAAATGCAAATGAAAACACATACACACACACACAAACACTTACACATACACACACAGTTTCGTATGGAGAGTAGTTGCACTATGCATACACTTATTTCTGGCCAGTTGACCCTCTCTCTCTCTCACACACACACACACACACCACACATGTACGAACACTACTACCTTTCTTTTGCCCACCCATACTTCCTGCCTCTCTCAAACACACCTCTCTGCACTGTCAGTTCGTCAGGGGTGACTCACCTCCACAACCCATTAATGAACCCAAACCCTCTTCTGACACACCCCATCCCCCACCCCCTCCACCCCCACCCCTCTCACTCTCAACCGTGAATTCAGTGGAATGTGTGTATGTGTTTGTCTACGTCTAGATGTGTGTGAGTGGAGTGAGTGCATGTGTGTGTGAGAGAGAGTGTGTATGTGAATGAGGAGGGGGGGTACCCCAGAATCAGTGAAGTGTGGCCTGCAGCTGTCAATCACTGCAGTAAACAGAGGGGGAGGTGTGGGGAGGTTGGGCATGATGCCTGACTGACACTGATAGACAAACACACACATGCACGCACAGGCGCTCACACAGATACACACACACATGCATGCACCCACCCCCACCACACACACGTGCTTACACATACACACTCCTGTAATGACGTGTATATAAATGCATGCTTTCACATGAATGAGCAAATTCAACACAAGCGTACTTGCACACGTACACACACACCTGTCAACAACATGTATGAACAGCCTTTCTCACTTTCTGGCTCTTATGGATCTGCGTGCACACACACATTCAAAAAGTCTCACCCAGTACCGTGCACACATGTATGCACCCTGATTTCAGTTCTCTCTCACACACACACACACTGACACACACACACACACACACACACACACACACACACACACACAGAGTAGTGTCTGGTAGGGCAGCCCTGTCTCGCCCCTGAGTGTGAGCCTTCAGTGAACGTGACACTCACGTCTCCCCTCAGACACCCACATCAGCTGTCGAGAACCCCACATCCTCTGAGGAGCTGCTTCACAATCTGACACACACACACACACACACACACACACAGATGCCAATCTGATATACATATACTCAGCTGGCTGCCTATTCAACAAACACAAACTGTGGGGCTACCCTGACACCCTGGTAATCTGACATACACACACAAAATGCCTGACAAAATCACACACACACACACACACACACACACACACACACTTGCAAGAGCTGCCTCTCTCTTGTGCACACACACACACACACACACACACACACGCACACGCACAGCAAGAGCTGCCCAGCTGCCCACCTATTGAACACACGCACACACACTCCGGAGCTGCTCTGACACACATATAGCTGCCCTGGTAATCTGGCACACACACACACATACACACACACACAGACGTTGCCTGGCAATATGCCACGAACATACTCACTGAGGAGCTGCCCTGACACAAACACACACACATATATGCAAGAACTATCCTAATACACACTCTCTCACATGCATACACACACACACACACACACAAGCTGCCTGACAGTATGACACACACACACACATGCAAGAACTGCCCTGATACACACTCTCTCTCACACACATGCATGTGCACGCACGCACACACACACACACACCAAGGAAATGCCCAAAAGTCTGACACACTGTGGCAGCCCAGGGAGACAAGACAAGACGAAAAGCATGAGCAGAGGAGAGCAAAGCAGAGCTGGGCAGAGTGTCTCACATCTGATCAAAGAAATGCTCAAAGAAGCGCTCACCCCACACACCCCACACACTCCACACACCTCACACACTCCACTCACCCCACACATCACACTCGCCTCACTCACCCCACACTGCATCACTGACTGCATTAAAATGCCCAGTTTTGAGGCATATCTCAACAGATATCATATTTAGCATAATATTGTGGTGTTTATGTGAGCGCAGGGAAACTCATTTACTAATATCTCTTTTGTCACAAACCCCCATCAGCCCACAACATGAGAGAGGGGCACACAGTAGCTCAAATCTAAGGGGGGATTATTAACCCAAAAGGATACAACTAATACAGGAATAAAGAATGGAAAGATAAGAGGTAAGTGGGGACACAGAGCTATAGGGTGGGTCATCAAGCTAAGATGTGCATCTACCACACAATGGCACCAGGTGAGATTATAGGTCAGAGGTCAGCAGGTCACAGTTGAGCACTGCCTAACGATCTACAGGTAAGGGTGGAACAGAGAGAGGCCACCAACAGAGGTAGCCAAAAAGGACAAGGGTAGACCTTAAGTAGCCACCAAGGCTGGGGAATGCAAAAGAGCACAGTTCCATTATTGTTGGTTCTAATTAGGAGTTGAACTTGCGCATCAAGCTCCATGGGTTTTTTGTCACCAGATGTTGGGACTCTGGATAAAGTGTACGCATGTAAAAGTGCCCTAGATTCTTATGGAGTACTTCAGCTAGCATGATCAGATTTTTCAAAACTGGGAAAGGAGCTTTGTGGTTCTCAAAATGGGAAATGATGTTGAAATGTGCAAACACAAAAATGGAAAAAATAAACAAACAAACAAACAAAACCCCATCATAACTAGGTTAAATAATTGGAGTGGGGACGGAGAAACAAAATTAGTGGAGGAGAGAAAATGGGACAAAGAAGAAATAATAAGAATAAGTTTAAGAATAAGTTTTCTTCTCATAAATTTTGTGTGTGTGTGTGTGTGTGTGTGTGTTTGTGTGTGTTTCTGTGTCTGTGAGTGTGTGTGTGTATGTGAGAGAGAGAGAGAGGGAGAGAGAGAGATATTTTTGCATGATCAGCCAATTCCATTTTTAAACTTAATCCAAATAAATGTTAAATAATAAAGTATTGGTCATTTCCAATGTAATCTGACATTTCTAAAAAAAAGTCTAACAAGTCTATACTGTAATTCTATCAGTCACAGATTAACTTATTCTCATCCCTCACCTGAAGCATCCCATGACCCTGGTCTTCAATGGTGCCCTCACAGGTAATGTGAAGCTGGGTCAGTCTCTGCTCTGAACTGAAACAGGCAACCAAAGCATATATACATACAAAATAACAACAACAACAACAACAACAAAAAAATTCTCTGTATTGATTGCACACATGCATGCTACATTTCTTGCGGTGCATTTTGAAGATATATGCATGTAGTGGTGTGTTGCAGATAATAGAACATTGATCATTGAACACTGTGAATATAAAGTTAACGTTAAAGAATTGCCTGACTGTCAGTCAGTCTGCTCCAACACTAATATTTTACAGCCTGACACCTAACCACATAGACATATCGATTGGAATTACACAAATGATGCATGGAGACTTGGTCCATACAAAAAGCATCATATATATTTGCAGCAGAATTTTTCTATGCAATTACTGTATATGTGGCCGTGTGACTACATCTTCCTAATTTTTCCATGTCTTCCTCATTTTTGTTCTATTGTGTCTGAGTGCACATTTTGCGAATAGCAACACATTTTGAAATGTAAGTATGTAAAATGCAAGGCTTTACATTTACATTTATGCATTTATCCAAAGCAACTTACAAATTAGGATAACACTCAAGCTACAGCACAATGAAAAACTAACAAAGAGTGCATATTGCAAAATTTGCAGTATTTTAAGCTGTTTATTCTAAGATTACGGTTATTCTGTGCTTTTGATATGCTTGCTCAATGAGAGACCATACCTTTCCCATTCTGGAAATGTCTTCAGACATTGCCTGGTGAAGGTGACAAGCCCAGTAGGTGCTATGGGAATGAGGAAGAGAGCTTTTATAACTGAGAAATAAATACTGTTAGTACATTCTGCAAAACTATTTAAAGTATCAGGTAAATGAAATTGAAATAAGGCCCTTTACGTTTTTCGGTGACTTCTTTGAAATACCAAAGAAGTGTTTTCAGCTTCTCTACTTTTTTGGGTGAGGAGCCTTCAAACAATCTGAGGATGAGAGAGAGAGAGACAGAGAGAGGGAGATATCAGGACATGGTCAAGGAAAATATCAAAGCTACTGTAATAATCATTATCATCAGTTGATAATGTATTGATAAACATCATTCATGATGACAGACACCCCCTTCCAAACTAAGATACAAAACTGAGGTTACTTTTTAGTGCAAAAAAAAAAGTAATTTTTTAGTCCAAAAAATTACTTTTACATTATTTGATACTTTGTCAGGGACCTCCTACAAAAACAGAGACAGAGAAAGACAGATCATATTTTTTATTTTGAATCAAAATGTGTGCATGGACAAACTTAATTTAATGGGCATGAAGAATATCTCTGAGCCCCCAACTCCACTTCAATGATGGGCACACTGAGGAACAGCCCTGGGCACCTTGGCACAAAAATGAAGAGTGTGTGTTTGTGTGTGTGTGTGTGTGTGTGTATGGGGGGTGTGTTCACTCATGTGCCACTTGACAGCACTCACACAAAAACACACACCGACAAAGAAAAGGACAGAGAGAGGGGGGGAAAAGGAATAATGGACAGAGGGAGAGAAAGAAAGAGATGAACATGAGGAGAGAGAAGGACCGGGGGTGGTGGAGAGAGAGAATAGCGTGAGCGGGTAGAGGAAAAAAAGAGAGAAGGAGAGAGTGTATTCTGAGCTTTCAGCCTTGGGGTACATTAGCAAATCGAACAGTCCTCCTTTTTAGAGGAGCCCGCCAAAGGTAAAAGAAAAAAAAGCTCTCTTTTGCCATCACAAAGATAAAGGAGACAAAATGAGTGTGTGTACATGATGTGTGTGTGTTCTTGGGTTTGTATGAGGGACAGAGAGTGTGAGAGCACATGGGCACGCTTCATGTGTCGGGCAGAGTGCCAAGGGGTGAGGTAGCGTGTTGCGGGTGTTAAATGTGCTGGAGTGTGTGTGTGTATTTGTGAGTGAGACGCTGTCCGAACACATAGATGGTTATGTATATGCGTGTGTGTACAGTATATGCATGCATGATGCAGGCCTACAGTGTGATTGTGGATCATCTTGAAAAGTGGTGGTTGTGTGTGTGTGTGTGTGTGTGTGTGTGTGTGTGTGTGTGTGTTTTCTGGATGAGAATACTGAGCCAGACAGGTGTGTGGTAATGGGACAGAGGCAGAGGCCAGGAATGTGTGTGTGTGTGTGTGTATGTGGGTATGTATATGTGTAAGAGTATGTATGTGTGTGTGTGTGTCACTGAAAGCCCCTTGGGGAGGAGCGAGAGCTCATTCATCTCCGGTCCACTCCAGCTTTCATCTCTGCTCTCAGTCATGGACGCCGCAGGGCGAGAGGGGACGAGGACGGGAACGAGAGCCAGAGCGTCACATTGGCCCAGGAGAGGAGAAACGTGCCTCTGACATGAACTACTCCAGTCCCCCCACCCTACTGCATGGGCCAGTGGGCAACTACATCAGCATAGAGTTCCTGAGCATTGTGTGTATATGTCCGCATGTATGTTTGAGTGAATGAGTGAATGAATGGATGGATGGATGAATTAGACATCCATGCATCAGAACATTACATAACGTGTGTTTTTAATTGGCAAGAGAAAAAGGCAGTGAGGAATGCATGGTGTTCAATTCTGACAAAATATTCCCATTTAAAAGACTTCACTTCAGATCCTCAATTAAATTCTACACATTTTATGCACCATAAAACTACCTGTGAATACCTTCTGAGTACATGACACAAGACTGCACTAAAACAGTTCACAGATGGAATTCCTGGATCAAAATATAACTAATAAGACTGCATGTTGGCTCTCTCACCATCACACTGGATATCCATATAAGGCCAACACTTGCACAGTTCTAACTAAAGCAGAGCCAGACAAACACAGACAGAACCACAAAAAAACTGACTGATTCTAGATCAAGTTAGGACAAGGACACACACATAGGACTCCAAGATCTTAAATCATTGTGATATTAAGAGTCAGCCACCCCCCCCCAGACGCACACACACACACACACACACACACACACACACACACAAAGCTGGCCCAGCCCCACCACTGTCAGAGCTGCTCCATCTGGATCAATGTTAATTTGATTTTCTCCTCCATTTCAGTAATCGCAACAAGGGGAGCTGTGGAGACGACGTGCCCTGGCGCCTGCCTGTGATTGGTGGCTGTGCGTGGAACGCCACCGCTGCAATTCCCCTTCAGATATTACAGGGAGTGGAGAAGCTGCATTCCATTACCCCTCTGCAAGCGCTGCCATATCGGGTAAAAGCACTCTTGGTAAAGGGTGGGGTGAGGCCAATGGATAGATGGAAGGATTAATGGATGCATGAATGAACAAATGATGCATTAGACAACATGAATCCAAACACCATCATCCATTTTTGGTTGTTCAATGTAAAAGATTGAAATTCTCCAAAACTGAAGGTACCCACAGACGGCGCTTGGGAGAGATGAATGAATGAATGAATTTGATGCATCATTAGATAACAACCCAACCACTGATACATTTGTGGCTGTAAGACTGAAAAGTAAAAATTTCCAAGTACTCCCACGGCTGAAGGAGAGAGGGATGACTAGATTCATGTAAGGCCAGATGGCTGGATGGATGGATGAATGAATGAATAACACTACATCAGACAACAATCAAACCACAAAGGAGAGGGGTGGCTAGACGAATGGATGACTGAATGAATGAATGAATGACAGCGACTACATCAGACCAACGACCCAACCACTCACCATTTGTGGTTGTCAAATCTTAAAGGTCAATTCTGCTTCTGCATAAATAATCCAACGCATAACCTGGCTCTGTTTATCTGTCTGAGTTAGACATGAAGAAAACCTGGCAATTGCAGCAAACTATAAATGAACAAATGAACGGATGACTGAAACAATAAATGCAATGAAATGTGGGCAGCTTGCCATTGTGCCTCTTTTGCTGTCAGATGCTGTCTTAAGCTCCAAAACCTACCAATATTTTGATGAGGGAAAAACCGTCACAGTCATTTTCAAAGAAAGTGCCTGAATTCTCTCCCCCTTTTCCATGTGTGTGGTGTTTGTCTCTCTCTGTCTTTACATGGACTATAATGGACCTTGCTGAAATGCAGCTGACACTTGATACATTGTTGGGGATCAAAATTAAACAATGATATGCAACTTTCTTGTTGATTTTACATTCATTTCTGTATATTGCATTTCAATATACAATTTTAAATGCTTCATTATAAAGACTAAATTAATTTATGACTGATTAGTTGCTTTATTAATCATTTGATAGCCCTAATGAAGACCTATTGGTAAACCCAACAAATATCCGCTTTAAATAGACAACACAGTGGTTCTTCAGGGCAGTTCATGAGAGGGGAAAAATCAATGAGCTCTTTAAAGAAAGTCTCGCAGCAGGAGTTCTTGTTCCTGGACCATCATACACCCTGGGGCCCTACTCCACTGTCTGTCCACTAGAGGTGTGTGTGTATGTGTGTATATGTGTGTGTGTGTGTGTGTGTGTGTGTGTTGAGGGGGGGGGTCCACATCATAGACAAACACATGCAGGATTACATTTACCTTTATGCATTCAGCAGATTATTTTATCCAAATATACTAAATGTATATGTTGAGTGAATGTAGGAAAAGTGTGTTTCCACTACTGAGTTCAGAAAGAATTTTACTAATTTTTATGTCAATAAATGATCTATATCAGTCATAACACACACACACCAAGCAGTGGCTCCCAGTGTTACCTGGAGAAGCTGATGTTGAAAAGTTGATATCTTACTCACACACACAAGCACACGTGCACACACACATACCAAGCAGTGTCCCCCAGTGTTACCTGCAAAAGTTGATGTCAGGGTAATTGACGTACTCAGACTTCCTGGAGTTGCGTCGGGGGAAGGTGCAGAAGAAGGCGTTGGCCAGGAGACAGGCCACCTGCTTCTGAGACAGCGTGATGGAGTGGCTCCGTCCGGCCTTCAGGAGGGGCAAGGGCTAACAAGAGATAACATCAACATAAGGAGGGGTCAGCGTATGCGTGTATTTGTGTGTGTGTGTGTGTGTGTGTGCGCGCGCGTTTGAGTGTGTACAATACATATTGTGTGTATAAGGTTGAGTGTGTGTTCACAACATGAAGGCCTGGCTAGATTACACTCTGTGTGTGTATGTATGTGTGTGTGTGTGTGTGTGTGTGTCAAGCAGTTCTGTCTTCCTGTATGCACTTTCAATATGCACTGTTGGTAGGTGTGTGGCGTTTGTTTGGAGTGATAAACTGATAAACAGAGGTCAATGTGTGTGTGTGTGTGTGATTTGTTTAGGACCACGGAAGCTTTAATTACATTTGGGCTAATTAGCAGGGGAGCTAATTGGTCCCCTCTCAGGGGACCACTCCAATCAGATGGCTTCATTACCCCCTGAAGGATCCTCGTAGTCGCCCACTCTCCCAACCCCCCTCTCTCCCTGATAAACCATCTCTCCTCTCTCTCCCTTTCCCCATCCCCCTCTCTCTCTCTCCTCCTCCCTCTCTCTCTCCCATCATCTCTTCCTTCATACACCACATTTCGCTCTCTCCCTCTTTCTCTCTCTCTCCCTCTATCTTCCCCTCTTCTCTCCTATCTCTCCATCCATCCTTTCCCACTCCTTCTCTGTGCAACCTCTCCCCCAAAGGATAGCATCACTGACCAGAGCCAATCAGATAACTGATGCGGATACATGTGACAGGGCTTTTGCTGTCGATCCCTATTAAAACATTTAGTGATTTGCACTAATTCACACTAATTTTATGCACTCCTGGCTCCGGCGACCCAATAGTTGGGCTTCCTTCCTTTGCCTGGCTTGGAAATTCTGTTTGAAGTAAGCAACCGATATGCAGGGCAGGATACTCACACACACACACACACACACACACAGAGAAATGTGGGTTGGGCAATTCATAAATTAGAAAAGCTCTTTTACACAATTCATGTAATAAGTACAACAAACATTGCCTATTAATGCATTACAAAGCTGCCAGACCAGCATCTGCAATGTAATGCATTACATAAGCTGCAATCAATTTAGAACAAAACAGCTGGTGACATTCTACACAGCTGAAATCAATTCCTGCAGCCACAAAGTGGACTGTCTACCTGCGTTTGACTCACAGAAAACCAGCTTTGACAGTGGAGGCGATATTACACTAATGACTTGCCAGGGAGTGTTGAAATGAGGCAGAGAAGGCATTCTGCGATTTTCCTCCCTCAAATGGCAAAGAAATCACAGGATAGAAAAAAATACCTTCACCAAAGCCCTCATCTGTCTGTAAATATGTGTGTGTGTGTGTGTGTGTGTGTGTGTCTGTATCTGAGACAATAGCAGACTACTCTTCCAGCACATCTCACTGCTCATTATTCTCATTACCTGGCTCTCCCTGCTGAGACAGGTGCTCCATACTTCTACTGGGGCATTTATGTATGGCCTATCAACACTCCTCCATGCTCACCCTCATAACCACGTGGTGGCCAAGCTACCTATAACTTTAAGACGATCATGAATTGGCCAACATATTACACTGGACTGAGGAGAGGGGTTGGGGGGTGTAATCACCTGGATTGCATTTTCAAACAAATCTGGTAGATGGCTTGTCAAGACAACCATGAGAAAACATACAGAGAACCAATAGAGGACTCCAAACTAGGAGATATCATGAGAATATGAAAATAGTTCCATTCATTCCTACCATGTTAAACACAAGTCACATCAACCCACAATCTTGAGAGCTATGCAAATGCAAACACTGATCCAAAAGAGTCAAATATATTCCTGACCAATAGAAACCAACCCTTCTCCCATGTCTGTAGGGTTTGGGTTTGCTTCACGAGGAAGTAAAGGCGCCTAACTCTTCACTTTCTCGGCCCACAAGGCACATCAAGACTGCATTGACTCTCTGAACTCAGTTTTAATTACCCTTTAAATGATCATTATTTTATCTTGATTAAAAGTTGCATCCAACTAGGGAAAACAAATCAATATTTATGCCCGTCAGTAGAGAATCTTGGCAATTAACACATGTAGCATTCGGCTTGCATCATCATGTGTTTGATTCCCGGCATCTGGAGAACGGAATGAAACAAGTTGAAATATCGTGTTCCGCCGAGAGTAGTGTTGCAAGATTAAAGGGATTAACATCCTCGTAAACCGGGGGAAATAACAGATTATTTATTTGTCTCCCTTCGGACATCAAATGCTTGTGAAACAACTGGGCCATTGGTGGAGCCAAACTTCACTTGCCTATAGCTCTCATCAGGGAGTCTTCATCAAAATGATGTGCTTGTGTGTGTGCGTACATGTGTTTATATGTGTGCTTATGTGTGTGCGTGTGTATGTGTGAGTGTACGGATGTGTGTTTGTGTGTGTGTATGTTTGTATGGTTGGGGGGTTGTCTGACAGCTGCTTGGCTCAGTGAATGATAGATCCCCTCCCCTCTGCAGTGTTAATGAGTGGTTGGTTGCTGTGGAAGCTGTCCTTCATTGTGTGGACTGTGGCTGTGTATGTGCAACTGTGTGTGACTGTGTGACTGTGTGACTGTGTGTGTGTGTGTGTGTGTGTGTTTTGCTCTCTGCCTAGGATGACCAATAGGACCATAAACCCAGCATTGACAGCCAAACACCTTGACCCCGTGACTGGTTCACCAGATATCATTTTTTAACCTATATCAGGTTTCCTAAACAATCAATCACCGTGAGGTCCAGTTTATAGGGAGGGGGTTAAGGGTTTGAAGGCACTATGATCATTTTTACCAAGTCACAACAAAATGGCCAGAGGGTCTGTTTATCCATTTCTTTAAGAGCTACTGACAGTTATTTTGATGTAAATATTTGATTGTTAAATGCCTTTAACAAAACTACAAATCCATTCTAAATGATGTGAGAGCATTGACAAATGATTGTCTTCTTTGAAAGAAAAATTACCAATTTGCTTCTTTTATTGGATTGACATACATACAGTGTCACTTTGTTGAGTTCAGAAATGAGCTGAAATTATCTAAATAAAATGAAATTCATGAATACTTAGGTTGACATGAAGGGCAAAACTGACCATAACTCAAATAAAGTGGGGAGGATTGAATGTGAGAATGCACCGAAAGTGTGAATGCATACATGTGTTTTATCTGAAGGTGTAACTGAGTTATGACTGTTCTCTATGTGTGTATATGTGTATGTGTGTGTGTGTTTTAGCCTGTGTGATGATCTGTTGTGTGTGTGTGTGTGTGTGTTTGTATGTATGTGAGTGCATCTGTGTGTATGTGTGTGTATATGTGTATGTGTGTTGTAGCCTGTGTTGTACCCGTGTGATGATCTGTTCTGTGTGTGTGTGTTTGTATGTATGTGAGTGCATCTGTGTGTGTGTGTGTATGTGTGTGTGTGTGTGCATATGTGTGTGTTACATCCTGTGGTGTACCTGTGTGATGAGCTGTTCTGCACTCAGAGCCAAGCGGGCGATGTCAGGCAGGAGACACCCCAGCAGCTGCTGAGCCTCTTCTGACTCCAGACCCTAGAGGAGAGAGGGGGGGGGGGGGATGAAAAGAGACAGGAAGCGAAACAGTAAAAGCGGGACAGAGGGAGAGAGATAAAAGATAAAAAGAGATAGATAAGAAGTGTGGGATCAATGGATTCAGATGGCAAGAGGGGGACAGAATAAACGACAGCAGAGCAAGCAGTGAGATTAATAAGGAATAGAGTACAAGGCAGACAGATGGACAGATGGATATATACAGATGGATGGATGGATGGATGCAGGGGATGTATGGAGAGGTGGAGGAAAAGATGGAGTGGTGGAGGCAAAGACAGTAAACAGATAGGCAAAAAGACATGTGTGAGAGAGCGAGAGAGAGAGAGAGAGAGAAAGAGAGAGCGAGAGAGAGAGAGAGAGAGAGAGGATGGTTGTTGTTAGTTTGTCTAGTCAAACAGTAGTTGGCAGCTGGGTGCCATTCCCCCTCTGCTCAGCCCTTCCAGCTGTTCTGCTCCGGGCACTGCCTCATGCCCGTGCCGTACAGATGGAGCAGAGACACACACTCTCACACACACACACACACACACCACTGACAAATACACTGCACAAACCACACCAATTACACACAGAAACATATCAAGATTGGCAAACACCCATCATGTCACACACCACACAGCAACATGGCAAGACCAGGGAGCACTTTCCGATCTTCGGAAAATGTCTCTTTAAAAAAAAAAAGCGTAGAAAACCCTCTTCTCTGAGCAGTTCTAACTGCCATGATCAATAACACAGCTAAGAGTCAACACTGTACTCAGTGGAGACGTGATGCGGATAGTGAGTAAAAAGGAAAATTAGTAAGAGGAAAAAAAACACACACACAAACTACAAAGGGATGTATTCCAACTGGCAGCTGATATAATGCTAACTACATCAATGCATTATGGTGACTCCCGGACAAAGTGAGCCTGCGCAGTATGACGCATATGTGTCTAAAACAAGACAGTAAAAGCGTTGATTGACTACGAAGCCTGCGAGCTGTGTCCAATTTCCCAATTTAGATTCCCGCGTAGCATTTAATGGCCATCACTTGCAAAGCGAGCGACTGGAGAGAAATACAGAGGCTAGCTAATGCACAAGATTTATCTCCGCCAATATTTTTTTTCCTTCGCTATACATTTATTTATGGAGCTATTGGGTGCCAAATGCCACTGTGATCAATCGCAGGGGCAATTTCATCAGGGCTTTTTGGGGGATGGGTTGAGGGGTTTGACGGAGGAGGGGAAGGTGAGGGTGGGCGGGCAAAAGGAGAGGTCTGATTAAATGGACTTCCTGGAACAGATGCAAATGAGAGTTCAGGGGCTTAAGGGATGGGGCCCGAGTGTTCTCGGACAAGACGCCCTGACGGACGATTTTAGTGTAGTGTGCTATTTTTCATCTTTTTCACACTCTGTAGGGCTTTTTTTTTAGCCCAATCTTCTACGTGGTGCTCGCCGCAAAAACGGGATGCACTGGCTGACTAAACTGCTGTCATAAGTAATGACCGGCCTGACATCGTAAAGCGTCGCCTCCACAACCGCAGAACGTGCTAGGTTAATGAATGGAGCCTGACACACACACAGGCCTGGATGCTGGAGAGAGGGAGTGAGAAGGAGATAAAGAGGGAAAGGAGAGAGAGAGAGGGAGAGAGAGAGAAAGAGAAAGAGAGAGAGAGAGAAAGAGGGGGATTTAGCTGAGGTTAGCACTGTGGTGAGGAGGTACTATATCAAAAGGTGTGACGGTGCATCAAATCGGCTACGCTAACTGACTGACGCCTGGCTAGATGAAGGGAAACGGGTCTATACATCACATCAAAAGTGACAAAGTAATCAAGAATGGATGTAGTGGGTGGAGAAAGAGGGAGAGAATTTACAGAGCTCCCCTCTCTCTCACACACACACACAAAGACACACAGGAGCACTCCAGATTTACTATAGTGTATCTTCCCCATCTCATTCATGTCACCCTCCACCCCTAACCCCACTCCATTATGAAGGGTTCCCTAAAGTCAGCAACTCCAAAAGAGCCAACTCCCCCTGCCACCCCTGCACAGACACATTCAAATTCACATCCAGAGTGTCTCATCTTTTGGGGATATTTTATACATAGTTTTAGGTGCAACAACATGACCCTCCCCCGCAAAGTGGCTCTGTCCTGGCTAGGTATAACGAATGACTCAGTGACTTGTCTCATGTAATATGGGTATGTGTGTTTCTGCAAACTAAACAACATTTTATTCTGCTCATCTTGACAAGAGACAGGTGTGTGTGTGCTAGAGAGAGAGAAAGAGAGAGAGCGTGTGTGTGTATGTGTGTGTGAAACACAGACATTTGAAGCTGTCACAAGTCCGTGTTCATTAGAGATGTCACTCCAGGATTAATCCATATTCAATGCCAGTGCCCGAGATCCCAGCCAGCCTTTGTCCTGTTAGTCAACAACTCCTGCAATCTGTCAATCCGAGCCATCAAAAAGGCAACTGCCTCCTCTCACCGTCAATCACCGAAAGTGTAAATAAAACAAAAAGGAAGGTAAATGAGCCGTTTATTCTTTCCAAAGAGTGGCAGGGTAGTTCCAGGACAGATTTAGAGCTCACCAAGTAATTTCAGTGGGAAAAAGAATGAGAACATTTGATACAAGATAGGCCAAAGAGCAAATTGGCAGCTAAGACTAATTGAATGGGGCGCAGAAACTCACTTTCAATTTCGTTTTCCTATGGCACATTCAGTCAACATTAGCTGTCGGTTTGCTATTCTGTCTACGTTGAATCAGAATCTCTGGTTCTTTTTTCTACAGACAGCACTTGATAACCTCGAACAACAGGACTGTTGATTGATTCACACTGGATTTCCTCTTCAATGCAGGTGTGCGGTCAGTGAGCTCTAGAATGATTCCTTCAGTGAGCGAAATAAAGTCTGCTTCCCCGACTTTGTTGCTAATTTCCTAACTGCCAAAACAAACTGTTTCAGCTAGAATTGCAACGTCACTATTGATTCCAAGGTCAGGGACTTTTTTAGACGTGTTACAAACCTCTTTATCATAAAATTGCAGGGGCAAAGCTTCTAACAGGCCCCTGAGAATTTATAAGGGGTGATATTTAGATTGTGCTTTGCTGGACAACAACTATTTATTCTTATGCAGGGACTGCAGAGATATCACCATTTCTTGTATCAACATTTTATGAAAAACATCTTTTACAGTTTTTTTTTCTATTTCACAAAGAAAACAATAAGGGTAGGAAGAATCCTACCATGGAATGAGAGAGTCAGAGAGTCAGAGAAAGAGAGGTGAGAGTATGCGTGTGTGTGCGTGTGTGTGTGTGTGTGTGTGAGAGAGAGAGAGTACGCAGGTGCACTGTATGGCGTCAATGCTTCAGCAGTGGAGCTGACATTTATCGGAGTGCTCTGAACCCTGACACATTCATTTTAAAAGAACAATTGGGTCCCTTTACTAGACACACACACACACACAAACACGTTAGCAACTGCCATTCACAGCTTTACAGCCTTTACGCCACAGATGTGTGTATATGTGCGTACAAGTATTTATGTATTTGTTTGTGTCTGTGTGTATCTATGTCTATTTGTCTGTCTCTGTATGTTTATGTCTGTGTGTTTATATGTGTGTGTGTGTGGTGTGTGTAAGAGAGAGAGAGAGAGAGATATGATTCTCACTGCCTCTTACATCTTTCCGGAAGAAAATAATAAAAAAAAAACGTCCTCCCAACGATGGGCCAATTTTGGAAGGGTATCCAATTAGGTACAGAGACTTTTACGAGTTGGCGAGCTGTCACAGTAAAATATGCACACAATTTCACTCCCCCCCTCCACAGACTGTTGGGAGACGGTTATTTATTGTTTGTGAAGGGGCTGGAACATGCTTCTCCACTTTATGTAATGACTCACACTAATAAATATAGACAAGCTAATGAATAAAGACATTAAGCAAAAGGTATACTATAGCATCTCACAAAAGCCCTAATACCTCCCCCAACCATGACGATCAACATTGAAACAACCCCTATCAATCACTTTCTCTCGCTAGATGTTTTGAAGAGGAATGCAGTAGCTCTCATGAAAAGAAGAATCACTCTGTTTAAATAAAAATCTAAAAAAACATGGATTACAGGATAATAATTACTTGATTCTTGAAAAACATTTCTCATTAATCTAAGATTATCTGTGTTTGAATTGTGGCAAATCACATGAAAAATCTGAAAGCTCAAATGTAGGTGATGGTGACTTGTGTGGATAATTTTGCTGAATCACTACCATCAGTCTTACTAAATTAAATTAAATACTAAACAGAAAATAAACTAGACACTGAGTAGAAGCGTGTGGGTGACTGGTGCGCTTAGGAGAGCTGATTCAGTGCTGTCGTAGTCACTTTGGCTGCAATGTGCAGGAGAGATGCTTCATTGCTTCAAAAGAGCCCCAGGTCACTGAGGAAGTTCCTTTGCAGACAGACTAAGAAGATAATGGCTCTTCTGTGTGTGTGTGTGTGTGTGTGTGTGTGCGTCTGTGTGTGTGTGTGTGTGTGCGTCTGTGTGTGTGTGTGTGTGTGTGTGTGTGTGTGTATGAGTGTGTATGTGATGTGTGAGTATAAGAATGTTGAATTGCGTGTGCGTTTTTTATATAAGGCATGAGTGTGTTTGGAGCTGCATGATCTGAATGTGTGTGTGTATGTGTGTGTCTGCATAAGTGTATAAGTGAGTGCTGGCCATGTTCCTGTGACTACTGATCGTTCCTGACGTGCTTGTCTCCATTGGAGCCTGTGCAATTATAATAAGTGACCAGCCTTCTGCACTCTCCCCTACAGACAGGCATTTACAAGACTTCTCTAAAATAGAAGAAATCTTCTTTATACTCATAAAAACAAACTTTGGCCGTTTGGCTGGTTCATAGTTGGACATTTGATTACTGGATGCTGGTTTGTATAAAAACCCTAAATTAAACAGGTCTACGTTGATTTGTTAAGCATTTGTTAGATGGGCACCTGGGAATGCGGAGGTAATTTTTTCACTTTAAATGTAAATACGCAAATTATATCGGCTGATGAATGATGTTGTCCTTGAGGTCAAGTCAAATCATTGTGTGAGTGTCTGTGTCCTGATGATAAATATGAAATGCTTCAGAGACCCTGACTGTCCTTACATAACCTTCTCTACGACCAATAAATAGACAAGGTAGACTGATGGAGAGTGTAAAGAGACAAAAGCGAGGAGGACAGAAAAAAAAGAACAGGAAAAAAAACAAGGCACGAAGGATAGCAGAAAGAAAAACAGAAAGAAAGTGTGAAATGATGCTGAAACCAATTCAAGAAGACCAAGGACTACATTGGAAATAAGAAGACCAGAAGAGTAGCAAAGAGGAGAAGGATGTGAAAGAGAAGGAGGAGAAGGAAGGGGACGAAGAAGAGGAGGAGGGCAGGCCTGCGACAGCAGAGAGAACGAGTGCCTGATTAGGGACTCTGCACTCTAGCTAATGGCTGACATTAGTCCTTATATAGATTGGCCAGCTCGCACTAATTCAATTAGACCAGGCATAAATATTCCTCCGACAAGATACTGACCCAGCAGAAGAGGAGGAACAGTCTGCGAAATAAGAGATTACATTGTAATTTTAAAAGGTTGGTCAAACTGAAAAATGGATCGTTCCTAAGATTAAATGGAACAAGTCTGTAGTGTATCCCCGCATTCCTGCAGCAGTTACAGTAGGGAGAAAAAAGCTGGCCAAATCTTACCTTCTGATGTCTACTGGAGATAACGAAAACCAGTGAATCAATTTTACACAATTCACACAAATCAATTTTACCACCACACATATGACATATCTGAACAGTTACTATAAAAAGCATCAAGCGCAGATTCTAATTTACAATCTGACTTTGCTTCTAATGACTTGCTTCATGTTGAGAGTGAGCACAGCGGCCTTGTGTTGTCAGAGGCGTTAATGGAACAGGGCCAGTGACGGCGGAAAATGCTGCCTTTCTGACAGGCCGCTAAACGTGACCTTTGAATGGCAGATTGCTTTGTTTTACACCACCCTCACAGTACAGAGAGAACCCACAGAAAAATATATGCTCTGCTCTGGCATTTATGGGTTGGTATTAACTGAAATTAACTGGAATTCCATCAGAAAAAAGGCTCACAAAATTTCTTGTGACGTCCACTTGGCTGGCTTTGACAACAGCGGATTTAAGCCTGATTTCTATTACAAAGAGTCTGGTGTTTACCACTGATCTCCCGTGCTGAGGTCAAGCCAAGGGGAAAAGAAACACACCCTTCCATATTCCTATGCACTTTTCTACTGCACTTCTCTGACACAGAGATGTTTTCCACAGGACTAACATGTAACCCTATTGTTTCAAAGTAAGAATAATAAGGATACCAATCAACTGGTAATTAAGCTCTTAAAATAAATGTAATTTCACAAGTTCAACAACTGAGACTATCACTGCAACTGTCCCAAACACAGTGAGCATACACTTAAGAGAATTAAATTGGCCTGTAACAGAGCAATTTACAACAAAATTATGAATCATTTAATATTCGCAGTTGGTGCTGCATTTCTTATCATTAGCAGTAATCTCAACTTCCTGTTTCTCTCCTTCCTTATTCTGGGTTGTACCATCTAGGTTGGGTTTTTGTTGTGAATACAGTCATGTATTCTGTGTTTATACAGTAACACTCCGATGCCACACTGCCAACTCTGTGAGTCACGTTCACCGTTCATCTTAAGTTCATTTGGATGAATGGGCTCATTTTGTGGTTTATAGGGACACCTTGAGGACAGACGTGGTAATGCAAAGGCAATTGTGAAGTGAGTTATTGTCATCCAGACTCTGACACAGGCAATTTAATTTCAGTTGGCATGAATCGTGGGCAGAAAATCTCTAATGAAGTGCGAAGCTCACCCCTTAGATTCCTGATTTACAACCAACCTAAATACCAAATTGGCTTTAGTAGCTTCTTTTAAATTCACACGTTGTGCATACTGCTACATTACAATAACCAATTTTCATCCTTAAAAAGGATCACAAACTATTAGAAAACACATAATGTCATTCACAACATAATTTACATTAACGGAGAAGAACCACGATGGAGTTCAGTACTGCCGATGACCACTCACACAGACCTTGACTACAGGTTCAACAGTTGACTGCTTACCCTCACAAATGCGTGGAGAGCAGTAAAGTCCCATTTTTTGGCATGAGCAACATTGTACTTCAGTATGGCATCCTGAGGGAACAAAGGGGAGTACACATTTAATGAAAAGTAACTGGTGATACTAATACAAAAACCTCTCATGGCACTGTTAAGCAAAAAGCCTTTTCTTACTCTTCTACATTTTAAGCCAGGTACTTCCAGGTAATACATGGTACGGATTAAAAAAAGCTTTGGTGCCATCTCCTGGACTGCATTTGTAATAGCATGTCAAATACAGTGTATAGTAATACCGTAATAAATGAGTAATAAATACCAATAATGCATACATAACCTTTGATATATTGAACAGCTCATATTTATGAACTACAGACTTTTTGTACTTGTGTGGACCGTATAGTTTTGGATTTAAGTCTTACAGACTATGTCAGTTACAGCTTCCTCTTCTCATTAAAACTGATATTTCTATTTACACTTCTTGGAGAAAAGTAAATTACCTTCACATCCCGAGCGCTATGGAAAGTTTGACTCAGAGTTTTCTCAATCAGCACCCATCTGCTTTGAACTCCATCCTGCAGAAAAAGCACAGCCAGCTGAAACAGACATCTATGATCCAGGAGACAGTAAAAAGGATTTCACTACGCAACTAAAATAGGACAGATGTTGACACACAATGTCCTTTGCAATGTCTAACCCTGATTTCTATTCAGAGAACCGTGCCAAAAAAAAGTCACACTTTTTTACTAAAACGGTACGTGTGCCAACCAGGGGGGTTCATTCCAGATAGGCAACATAGTCTGTGGCCATCTGTAAAGTGGTACCATGGCCACTGAAATGAATAGGGATGGAATGGAGCTTACTCACTCTCTCCAGGTGCTAACAATACTTCCCTGGTGCTAACATTTAGTTGAATAAAATGAGTCAAAGATGCAAGAGATAGAAGTCACACCAAAGCTGCATAAGCTATGAAGTTCAACCTGCTGTGTATTGTGGGTGTGTTACCTCCACAGGAAAGAGGTTCTTGTCAGAGCACGGCAACTTGACATGAACATCATCCCAGGCATCTTTGAACCTTGTGGGATAAGGCACAGGCACTTCACCAGGTCTCAGAAGGTCCGTCTGATAGAAACAAAAGAAACATATGGGAAGTCATACCAATGGGCTGAAATTTTAAGCAGGGAAAGGTTTTGAAAGCCTCTTCCAATCTGAAAAATAGCTGTGTGTTCTACAACACCTGGCAATAGCTAAAACATAAAGGACCCTTCGTGAGTTTTTGAGTGGTTTAAAAACTTAGAACTTAAGTGACAGATGATCAGATGAGATGCATCTTAGAGACAATTCAATGCTGAAATCATACTACTTGTAAAATTAACAGTGGGCACATCGATAACTTGCTCCATGATACATTCATGACTCTACAGTACTATGAGAGACTGAATGACGTTGAACCTGGGTAGTCAAAAACAAAACTACTAGTTACAACATCTGAGTATGCACCCTGAATACTGGGCACAGAAACAGAAAATTGTTTTTCAGAAACAGAAAATTGTTCATTTCTGCTCAATGCATCTTATGCTTGTGTCTAGGTAGAAAATTGGTCAAATAAAAATGCTCTAAACAGAAATCAAATTTTGATTTGAATATTTTAATATTTTAAATTAATATTTTAATTATTTTAATATTTTAAAAATTTGGGATTTAAAAGAAAATCCTATGTGACCAGCAGTGGTGTGCATCCTCACCCTTATGGTAACCGTATGCGTGTCTGAGGGTCTCAGCTGAGGTAGGGCGGCACTGCAGTTGGGGGTCCTCCGCAGTTGAGAGATGGGGGTACCCAGCCAAGTGGCCCCGACATCACCACCATCCTCATCGTCCTCTGAAGGCCCCTCGCTGCCGCTGTCACTGATTCCATCCCCATGTATGCTGCGCCTTTGGCATTGTGCGCTACTCGTGGGCAGAGACAAGGCATCGTGAATCTCTTAACTGACACCGCCCATCAAGACTGTTGAGTGCTGTCCTGGTTTCAGAGCCTTAACGTTGACTATAAATGAAATCAGCACCCAGTCTAAATTCATACAAAAGTGTTAAAGCACAGCATTATCTGTATCTCTTTCAATGGCCACTGCCAGCATTACTAACACAAAGCATTGCAGATGCAGATGTCAACAACACCAATTATTGTACCATCCGTTTATAAAGTCTAGGCTATTCAATCATTCAGCTGATCAATCAATTCTAGATTCATTGAATTTTGAAACATAAATTTAATCATACTCTAAACATCTACTCCATATCATAAGCATTAACAAAATACAGTATATCATTTTGAATTGCAAAATGGGATGGAAGCAAAGATAACAGAAAGGAATCAAACAACTGAATAAAAACAGTAACAGCAACAGAAGATGATGCACATTGACTTGGATAAGTTACTTACGGTAAGTGTGGAGTACACCTAAAACCCCAGATGGAATGCAACCAACGCTTCCTACTTTGTGACCTCTCAATTCCATCATTCCATAACCGGGCCGAGTATAAAGACAGCCCCATTACAGACAGCCCCGCAAACAGTAACCTCATGATCTGTTTAACACACAACACCCAACACATGCAAATCTACAGCACAGCTCCACTGAATTGGCCCACTCTCAAATCTGTACACAATGGGTAAATGTCTCAGAGACAACAGAGCTACCATAAAACTGTTCAGGTATTCATCACATGAATAGAGTCAAAGTCATTTAAAAGACACTTCAACAAAAGTCAATCACTAGTGAGATATAAACTACAACACAAGGCAAAACTAGTCAGACATTTAAGGAAAAACACTGTAAAGACTTAATCCAACCTCACAGACCTTTACAAATCCAAACCATACAGCCTGAACCGCCAAAACAGCAGCATCAAAAATCGTTGGTCTCCTATTTGCATAATTGGGAGACACTTTATTTGCGTCCATAGTCTGCTTTGATAAAGTCTGTTACCAAACTGTAGGCTAAAGTCTGCATGAATCAGATACACTTGCGTGAATCAGAAAGACTTTCACTTTCATTTCAGGCAAGATTGGCTACTAAAAATGAAACTCGCTATACCTGCTCTATTATTTACTATTTGGAAACCAGATCAGTTACTAAGTTTTGACAACTAACGTTATTACACACGTCGTTCTCGTAAGTAAAAAGCCAAACGCTGCCGTCTATATATCTATCAAAATGACCCAGCGGTATCCAAATGTCAAAGCCTGGTGGTTGCTATGCCCGCTCTTACCACCTGGGGTCATGTAGCCACCTTCACACCGTCGGGCCGGGCCAGGCTAGGCTAATAGCCCGTGCTAGCCGCCCCACTGAGCCCAAACCGGTTTTGTTTCAGACTTGTTAGGCCGATAGCTCCTGTCTTGTCCTCATTCCCTCACGCAAAGTTGCCTGAAGCGAACTCACCAGAACTATCGGAACATGTCCATGTGTACTACATGAATGAGAATCTGTCGGGCTCAAAGTCTAATCTCGAGTAACGTTATCAGCATTCCACTTGGGGAGGCTTGTTAAACTGCATTGCCTTTTTCTGCTTTTTTTTATTATTATTATCCCTGCGCAATCTTTTTTATCAAGAATTTGATGAGACACTGAAGAATTTGATGAGACACTGAAGGTACCACACTACACATCTGTGTATTTAAAATCTCATAGCTTGTGCAATTTAAAAGCGCATTCATTTTGAGCGGTACACAGGTTCAAGGGGCTTGGTGGAAAAAAAAGAAAAGAAACACAAAAAAAAAAACCCACCAAAACTATTCATAGATTTTATTTATTTCCCAAGTTAATAAGATAGTAAGATATTTACAAATTCACAAAACGAAATGTACTGTGCTGGAACAGTTTAAGAAGAGACTTGGCCAGCACTGGGGAAATTTCAGTTTCAATGTGTTATTGAATATAGGGTTTGCAGCAGACATACCTTGTAGAAGGGATTACAGACAGTGGTTTGCAGAAGTAGTCTGTGATTTTGGTACCAGGTGTATGGCCTTTCTGTCCAGTAGAGCTCTGCTCGGGCTTGCCTGACTCTGTGCTGCTCTGGGTCTCCATCATGACATCCTCCCCTGCCCGATCCAGCTCATCTGGGTCCCCTTCAGTCAGGCTCTCAGTCCAGGCCGTTGTATCCACCGACTTGGCTGAACTGACAGCAGCATTTCCAGTGTTCTGAGATTGGTTCTGAGGAACCTCCTCTCTGTCCTCACAGGCAGCTGACTGGAGGATGGGCACATCAGGACTCTCCGGGCCCATCATGTCAGCATCCATTTGGGCTTTGGGCTCTGTGATGGCGGGCAGGGTTTGGGGCTCTGAGGACAGGCTAGGCCTCTTCATCAACCATCCTTCCAAGGAGTTCCTATGTCGCTGTTGCAGGAAACTCTTTCCTCTGCGAGCCACCTGGCTGCGGGTTTGTCCAGGCTGGGATGCCTCTAAGGACTTCCTCACACCCAGTTTTCCAGGTGGACTTGACCTTACAGGCTTCTCTGTCTCAGCAGGTTTCTTTTGGCTATATATATATAAAAAAACACAGCTTTCAGTACAAGCTCATTTTATCTCTGTGAGGCACTGTTTAGATCGCAGATTTGAAAACAAACTGAATTCAAAATTTGCCCACCTATCCTCGCTGTTGTATACTCTGTCCATAATAGTAACACCAGTAAAGGGACCTTCTTCCCAGGTAGCTGAAATATGCATAGAAAACATCTATATTATTTAAATTCCGTTTGATGGCTGTATGTATGCGAAGTGCGTTAAGTTTCAGGTTAAATGCGAAATGCGTTAAGTAAAAGGTCAAAAGTCTGTAGTGTTTATCTAGAGTATTTTTTTAAGAATTCAGAAAAAGGCTGTGCGCCCTTGCCTTTGTTTTGGTCTCCCTCTCTTGCAGTGTTGGGCGATTTGGTCTTGAGTGCTGATTTGACACTTTCAGGGGAAGAACTGGTGTCAAGCCTCAGTTTCTTTCTAACCGGCTCGACATCAGACTGTGTATTCATGCTTTACACAACATTAAAGCATCAGAACAAAACACCGTAAGGGAGCTGATATAAACAACTCTACAAGTACTGGGCAAACATTATACTCACAGTGAGAGACTCGTAAGGAGCAGAGAAGCGGTGAAGTACTGATGTTGAGCCGGGTAGTGCTGCAAATAAAGTTTTTTTAACAGTCGGGCAAGTAAGCCTGACATAAAACTACCAGCCATAAGATAGCGATAACGGGATGAATTCGTGATTTTCGACAGTTAGAAAAGGAAGGATGACCAATCAACAAAACGTGTATTGCTGCTTCCAGAAAATCACCAAAGCTAACTGACATGCTAGTTAGCTAATGTTTGGAATCAGCATTTTAGGACATTCTGCCTGTGCACCTTGGGAACTTTTTGTTGTCTTACTAAAGACGAAAGTCGTTAGAATAGCTAGTTAAATGCTTGTCAAAATAAATACTTTATTAAGTAGCCCCCATGTTCTTATCTACCAAAAAACAGCAGCTGAAATATTAGCTAAATGCTCAAAGCTTTGTTGCCTCATAACCCCACTCTAATTTAAACTTCCGGGTGATTTCGATTTCAGTGTATCAAAATACAAGCTCCTAGTGTAGTGCTATTATCATCATCAAGCTAATTTGACCACTATGCAAAGTCTTTACAGATTTTTTCTTTCAACCAACGATGTATAAGATACAGCTCATCTGAAATTGGTAACGGCAAATAACAAATACCTTTACCATGGTAGAGTGCTATTCTTCATGTTATTCACAATGTTCCCAGCATTAATAAACAGACTCCTAGGCAGCTTTCAGGCCACACAAAATATAATCCTTGATAATAAAAAAGGGGCATTAGGAGCAAAAACTGTACTGTACTGTTGGTGGGTCATGCCACTCATCTACTCCTGAGTACTGTCTTGTGACACTGTGTGACACACAGTTGTTACAAATCTAACCAATAGGACCATGGTAAATGAGTGCCACAAGACAGTATGACTGGCACAAGACAGTAAGCTAGTGGCATGGGACAGTGCACAGGACAATGAGAGAGTGGCACTAGACACCAGCAACAGTACAGTGCAGTGACAGTAGGTAAGTCACATGATACATTGGGCGGGTGCCATATGTATGAGTGGTGCAGGACAGTGCATAGAACACTAAGCCAGTGGCGCAGAACAGTGCACAGGACAGTAGGCAGGTGGCACAAGACAGTTGATGAGTGGCATGGGACAGGTCACGGGACAGTTGTTGAGTAGCGTGAGCCACTAGCAACAGTGCAATACAGTTATTGCTCCTACTGCTACTGGAATAAAACCTGCATGCAGAGCAAGCAAACGACTGCGTTGACTCCAATTATGAGGCACATTCATTCATTAGTAAAATATGTTTTATTGCCTGAGAAGTGTGTTTGCGTGTTAAAGCACAGAAGATTTCTGTTGGAAGCTATACACTGTATATAATTTATCAATTTTTAAATCTCACATCTGATTTCCTGTAATGTTTAAGACTTTCATTTCCTGTTGCATGTGTTTTTGTAGGTGTTTGTGTATATATAGGTGTGTGTGTGTGTGTGTGTGCATGTGTGTGTGTTTAGTCCACAGAGAGTAGCCTAACAACCTCTAGGGCTCTCTGTATTCTTTTTTGCTCGTCTGTATTTTGCGACGAATCTCCTTTGTCCTCTTTGATGATGGCCTCAGCTTTCTGAATGGTGACGTCCCGCGCAGCCCCACGCAGATTCTCCAGATACGACAGCATGATGGAGAAAGATTCATCGGGTACCTGATCAGGTAAAAACAGAGAGTGAGAAAATAAGAAACAGGGCAACAATTAGAGACAATGGACAGAATGAGCAGACAGTTTGTATGTATGTGATCCAGGTGCATCAGTAAACATCAGTAAACAATCCAGTGCTCTGACTGCAATTGGTCTCATAGAAAAAAGGTGCAGACCTACATCTGAGTGTTAAGGACCAGTTGGTCTGTCTCTCCCCTGCGTCCTGTGGCAAGCCCATAATGTGTATAGAAATACGTGATTTTTGATGTTTGTTTCTGTGTGTAAGTGTGTGTGTGTGTGTGCGTTTCATTTACCGTTTCTGAATAATACATGTGCTGAAGAAGCCAGGTCTGTCTGATCTTCTTAAACCTCCACTCCGATCTCCTCTCAGACCAGCTATGGCAAATACATTCACAGTTGTGTCAAGCTTGTAATATACAACATGAGGATGCACAACATGAAAAAAGCAAAGCATATATGTTGCTGCTATATGTAATAAAACTGACACCATTATAATGAGCCTGAGTAGAGTTTATGTACGTTTGCTTGTCTATGCACAGGGGTCAGTATAAAAGAGAGAAAGAATCAGGAAGTAAGAGTGAGGGAATAGAGAGATGGTGTGAGGTATGATGAAGGGAGAGCGGATGAAGGGGGAAAGTGAGAGGGAGAGAGAGAAAGAAGGGTGTTTTAGGAAGGGGAAGGCAGAGAGGGGAAAAGAGTGAGATGAGAACTCTCCACATGGAAGTAGAGAGGGAGAGAGGTGGAGAGGGGAGAGGAGGAGGGGTGAGTTAAATGAACAGAGTCAGACAGAGACAGGAGAGAGAGTGGGAGGTCTACCAGCTCAGATATTCCAGTGCCCTCTCAGCTGCTTTGCTCTGGTCCTCCTTCTTGTCCTCTCCGATTCCCTCCTCTCTTTTCCGCCTCTTCTCCTCTTTCTTTAGGATCTTCTTCATCTTCCTCTCCAGCACCCTCCTCTCCTGAGAAAAGCAGATGACACACTGTTACAACTGAAAACTCCTACAAAACTCCTAGACAGAGACAGTAATTGAGTGAAATTTGTTAATTGACCTAATTGGTTTATGCAACAGTGGCTTCTTGAGGTGGAGGAGTCAGTCTACGACAATCATTATAAATAGCCTCAGACGGCACCTATGGTTCTCGATTTGTTGTCAGTGAGAACAGTTCTCAGAACGTGGCCCCCATTCTCCATCACTGACCCAAAACACACACACTCTCTCTCTGTCTCTCTCACACACACACACACCTATCAATCAACGCCAACTTCAGCTATACATTAAAAACACATCAGAAACATTTGAACAGGCTTGTTCTTTGGTGAATATTCCTCAGTGACATGCCCTTATTTTAGAGCACCATTTCTCTTCCACATCTTCTGCTTCAGGGTCCATTTTAATCTGCCTCCATTTTGTTTTCAGTAAACTTCCAGTCACTACATTACCTGCAAGACACCTTCACCTCCCTTACCTCTGTTTATATATTTGTACATTAGACACACACAGAGAAACACGCATACATTCACACACACGGTACAAAAATATAAAAACGTCTTCCTCAATAAACCAGTGAATTTTACAAACCATCACTGCATCCATTGCATAAAATGCATTCTTTTACATTACCATAAAAACAAATACACAATACATATGACCCAACATGCTGTTACATTAGAAGTACAGTGCGTACAGCATTATTTTGCATTGTTACCTCTGCCTGAGTGGCTATGCTTTTTGGGACTATTTGGTAGGTGATTTGTTTGTTTCTGTCAGTCTAAGGGATTATGCTAAATCTACCAGGTCAGATTTCTTGAAGCCTGGGACACAGAAGGGAGAATGGCCCAGGAGGAACTCATCAATCTGCTAGTGTTCCTTCTACACTATCTCCCATCTTCAGACTGGGCCTCATATGTAAAGCACCACAGACAGAGAGAACAGGTGAAAGGAAGCTGAAGTGGGAGAGAGGGGTGGAGTTAGTTTCGGTGGGTGACAAGCAGATACTTAGAAGACCAGATGACAGACAGGTAGACCAGGAGTGTGTAACAAAGAAAGATCTAGAAATAATTGCAGTGTAACAAAGCAAAAAAATAGGTAAAAAGGAAGACTGCCACTTGATGAATGGTTGGAAAAAAACAACTCTAAGCTAGAGACAACAAATTAGACCACAAGGATATAGATCCAGGTAAGAACTGCATCTGGTTTCTGAGTCCCATGGTTTTTATAAATAGGTTTAAGGAGATCTGTATTCCATGAGAAAGTGATTTGTGCTTGGATGACATAGAATTGGTAAGAAATTCGATATTTAGAAGCAATCTTTCAAATGTGCCTGTACCAAAAACCTCTCTGCAAAAGATTATAAAAGAGACAAAAATCCAAATGTGTGGAAATTTTGGTTTCTGTAGACTGGAAATTAGAGACACAACTTTTATAATTAAAAGTAGCCCAGATCTGTCCACCTGCTCACAACTAGGCTAACAGAGTCATTAGCGGTAGGGGACAGGTGTGCCTCCTACCACCAGCATGCATAATAGCAGTTGTTACACAAGCCATCTGTCATAAACTGTTATAAACTACTTTTCTTTGATAAATATCATAAAACTTAAATGTAAGGATGTACTTCTAGGGATACAATCTTTTTAAAATCAGAAACAGGTCAATAAACAGCAACACCTGTTGACATGGTAATTGTTATGAAAGACAGAAAAACTGCACAGAGGCAAAATGAGACAGAAAGAGAAAAAAGGAGAGATAGAGAGAGAGAACCACTGTCTAAGTCCTCTGTAAACACTGCAGCAGCAAGCAGGCTGTGCCTGTTTTCACAAATGACTGTCATATGACCTTTCTATGAGTATAGATATGTTTACAGTCAATAATATTGCATAGCATAGCATCGCCCTCTAATTTCAATTTCTTTATTTCACCGTCAGATATTCCACATTCAGGATTAAGACCGTGGATATTATTGAAAGGAGCGGAAGCAACCTGCACAGACCTGTTACCAAAGACTGCAATCTGAGCACCAATTTAGTCATCAGGATGAATTTAATGAATGACACAGACACTGATACACACACAGTCTGACACAGACACTGATACACACACGGTCTCTGTCTCTCTCTTTCTGACTTTCCCTCCTCACAGAGGTCCAAAAAAGTGTGTGTGTGTGTGTTTGTGTGTGTTGAGGGATATCCAACCAACAAGCTGAAAAGAGGTGAACAAACAAACTCAAGAGACCAAGCACACACACACACACACACACAAACACACTTGCCGAGGAGAGGGGACAAAGTGAATACACACAGCCACCATGTGACAACGGACGCAGATGTATCTTGATGGGGAATGGAGCTTCTGACACCATCCCCAAACAACTCTGAACTGTACCTGTCGCTCAGCAACGAGACAGCAGCCCAGAACACCTTCGTGGTGAGCCTGCTTCTCTCATGCCTCTACACAACCTTCCTGTTCCCCCTCGGCCTTCTGGGCAACATCCTGATCCTGCTGGTGAACCTTGACCCCTGCTCACGCATGACCTCGCCTGACCTGTACTTCACCAACCTGGCACTTGCGGACCTGGTGCTGGTGCTCGACTCACTCATTGAGGTGTTCAATGTCAGCGCCCATTACTATGACAATGCCCTTCTCTGCACCTGCATGGCGCTGTTTCTGCAGGTGAGCGCAAACATGGGTCTGACCACCAGATTTATGGGTAACTTTTTCTTTCTGTTGACCAAACACGTGCCTTCGAGTGGCCATCGGTCATCATCTGTCAGTATATTAGCAACAAAAATCCCTGACAGTAGGTGCCGATGAAAATTTGAGTTTAATGCTCTTCATCCCTGCAGTTCCAGAACTCATTGTGGAACAGCGAGCATCAAGGGAACACTAATATATAAAAAATCAAGATAATCTGCATTATATCTGTTTATAACTAAACATGTTGTAATGTATTACTGTATCATTCTTTATCCAGGTGACCAACCTGGAAAATTATCTTTGAGAACTTCTGTGTTCATAGCACCACATTTGCACACGTACTACACAAACAAACCACCCTTTTGACCGCTGATTGAGCCTGCTTAAAAGGGGGTGCTGTGCCTTTTGGGTCAGTGCTTAATTGACATCAGGTCTTGAGACACACACAAACTCTTGCCCTCTCTCTAGCCACTGTCGTTTCACCATACCCAGATTCACTTCTGACCTAAAGCAATGGGCCGGTGGAACCAAAAAAGTGACTTGAGGCCAGTACAGAATGCATTGTACTGTCAAAAATCTGCAAACATCCAGTGGTGGACGCACATCCACAAGAAGCTAACACACATGGACACACGTTACAAGAGGCTAAAAGATAAAACAGGATATAACTACTTGGACTTGGATGTAGGTATGTTTGACTGTGCTTGTCTTTCAGGATAATGGGTCAGGCATTTCTCTAACATTTACATTTATACATTTAGCAGATGCTTTTATCAAAAGCGACTTACATTTGTCATCTATCAATTACATCAGGGCCAGTCTCCCTTAGAGCAACTTTGGGCTAAGTAACTTGCTCAAGGGTACAACGGTAGCAGCCAGGATTCGAACCCACAATTTTCCAGGCTACTTGCATGCTAGCCAGGTTCCTTAACCACTACACTACCACCACCCTGCTCCCGACAAGAGTGTGCGCATTTGTGTGTTGCATGTGTCTACTGGTGAATCATGTTCATCAAGAACATGTCAAGATCATGAGTATTATGTCCTCCCTGACAAGGTATTGACCTTTAAACCCACTGCACTGTGTGTCTGTGTCTTACAGGTTAACATGTACAGCAGTGTCTTTTCATTGACGTGGATGAGCCTGGACCGCTGCATGGCACTGACACGCCTCTCAGGGCGGGCACTCTCCTCCAGTGCCAGCCTGCAGCAGGCCCGGCTGGCCTGTGCCACTATCTGGGTGGCAGCAGCTCTACTCACCCTGCTGCCATTCGCTGCTGCACACGCCAGTCACGGCTGGGGCCACGGCTTCTGCTTTGCAGGCATGGCCGAGGTCCAGTGGCTGGAGGTGACTGTTGGCTTCCTGTTGCCCTTTTGCATCATCTGTGTGTGCTACACACTGATTGGACAAGCACTTATGAACACCCGGCTCTCGGGTGTGCGGCGCCATGGGCGTCTGAAGGCGCTGCGGATGATTGTTGCTGCTGTGACAGTCTTCTTCGTCTGCTGGCTGCCTGAGAACGTCTTTATCGGCATGCACCTGCTGCGCGGGGCTACCGGTCCGTCCCGGCGCCGCGGCAACAGCTCGCTGTGGCAGCAGTACCCTCTCACCGGTCACCTGGTGACCCTTGCTGCCTGCACAAACTCTTGCCTCAACCCAGTGATCTACAGCCTCATTGGGGGGACGTTCACTCACAAACTGCGCCTGTTCATCAAGCACCATGCACGCTGCACACATCCGCAGGAGCATGCTCATGGGGACCATCAGGCCTGCTTACATCGACATCATGAGGACTTAAGGAACAGTCATGCACAGGAGGGGACGCCAGAGCGAGAGTGTGCATGCACGAGGCAGCCAGAGAGCTCTTCAGACTACAACTGATGTGTGTGAGAGCAAACAATCCTTTGAACTTATACTGCAATACAGAGCAAGACAGCCTTGCAAATGAACTGATAAAGTGCACTGAACAAGACAGAACAGACAATATGCAAATAAAGCATACTACTTTAGAAATAAATCATGTACTATTTCTAACAGACTGCTAAATGGGATTTGTTCTGTAGGGAAAGAAATACATACCAGAAACCAGAACCAGAAACCAGAAATAATTGCTTTCGCAGCCTGAGAATGTTAGACTTTTTCAGGACTAAAACAGACACTTATTCTAATGCAGCTAGAGTAAATGATGTACCACATCCAGTTGCTGTTTCCAAAATGTCAGTACCTACATACTGCGTGCAACAGGTATCCTATACACATGTTTAAATCTTCATTCGGACAAATTTCGGAAGCAGCAGTGTCTGACATGAGACATGAATGGTTTGAGCACAGCTCACAGCTGGCTCCTCTATACAGAAGTCTTGCTAATACAGACAGCAACGGTGCAAGTGGTTCAATGAACCACAAACAAAACTCATTTTTGATTTCAAAAACAATATGCAGTAGTGAACTCAGTAGTGAACTCTAACCTCTGGGGTCAGCTCCTCTTCATCAATATTGTGTGCCTGTTCCTCTAGTTCTGCTTGCACCTTCTGCTTTTTAAACGTTACAGGTTCAGTCTCGGACGTTTGCTGTGGAAAAGCAAAACCACTGACTTTCAGACAGATACACAACATCGCACTACTATCAGATACAGTTTGGTACTATGTCATTACATATTCATAAATACAATTCAAATACAAGAGAAACTGTTACCCACCTCACTGTCTATCTTCTTTCTCTTTTGTTTTACTGATCCATTGAACTTCACTCCTCCTTTGTTTTTCGTCGTCTTGTTTTTCTTCATCGCTACAACAACCATCTATGTACAATTTAATGTCTGGTAAACTTACGCTGTGATTAATTTCACAGCCCACGAGACATGCGACTGCAAAACGCTAACTACCAGTGGTGGACACACGTGGGGGAGGAAATATCAGGCTGCACCGCAGTCTCTTCACTGATTGGTAGGACGTATGTGGGAGGAGGGCAGTTTTTGCCTGCAGAATGATAATATTTTTTTCTAGGCATGCTCCGTTAAGTATATGCATCTAAGTTTGTTTTTTTAAACACTGGACAACATATTTGCTATTCGTCAACGAACTTGGATGTCTGTGACGGTAGGAATAATACATTCTCACACCTCTTTAAACATTACGTCATTCCCTGTGAACTTTCCTACAGGTGGCGTTCCAGTTTAATTTGCGAAATTACGAAAGCAAGAAAGTGCTAACCGTTGTTTCTTCCGGACATTTTATCATGATGCACCATGCCTGTTACATGACCTGACAGTACCTGGACAGTACCGACTTGGATGAGATGAGAGGACTTCACCATGTCAGCAAACGGATACCGTCTGCTATCTAATTTTGTGCGTTGTCATCGGACGAGTCGAGGGATTTTGTTACATGGTGTAGAAACATTTCCAAGGTGAGGAACATGTAGCGAAGCATAACGAACTAACCGTAAGAGTGTTGAATGGACTGTCATGTGGTCATGTCTGATTGCTAGTCCTGTCGTAACTGCCTTTGTAGAAAAGGCTTCGACAGGCTGTTTTATAGAATAAAGGAACTGTGTGTGACTTTGAAGAATGTCTAGAGGTAACTGTTATGAGGATTTTGCCATTACAGCTGTGAACCTCATTTGAAAGTAATAGTTCCTGTGTATTTTTCCTGACCTTGGAGATTGAAAATCCGTAAATCAAAAAACTGTGTACGTATGTAGAACTATGTAGATGTGTTAGTGCAGTAGTTTAGTAATTAGTGGACCATGCTTCCTCGTCTGCGTATACGTCCCCAGCATCACATCACAACTCGTCGGTTTAAACTTGAAGTAACTTAGGTAACAGTCTATCAAATCACACCGACTGTGTCGCTTGAAACAAGTCATACATTGGAAGGCCATTTTACACCTGTCTGTTTAACAGTTTGTGTAATATTGTTATACGTTGTCCATAGTTACGTAGTTATTATCTTTTATTGTAGGCATCCCGAGTCTGTGCGCGCGCTCTCCGTTTCTCAAAATCTGTGCGCGCGCTCGAAGAAGCCGCCCGAGGATGAAGATGATGTGCCTCCTGAGCCCATCAAGTTCTCTACTAGTAAAGCCAGTCATCGGACCTGGAGTGTGGACCGCTCGCTCGGCAGTAGTCATCAGCGACCTTGGTGGAGGGTGTTACCGATCAGTGTGGTAGGGGTTGCATTCCTACTGTGGTGCATCTTCAGGAATGAATCTGAGGTTGACGAAACGCTGGAAAAACAGCTATACGAACATTTGCCTGGCTTGCTATCCGATGAAGAAAACCCGGAGAAATCTAGATAGTGAATGATTGAATACTGATTATGAAATATTTATTGTTTCCTTCAGGATGAGAGCAAGCGGTTGGAATACTTATTCGTAGAATTGTGTCTGCGAAGATATTTTGTATTGTCAGTCCTCACAGACTGTACGTGTTCGTCGCAGAGTGGACTGTAAAGAGTGAATACCACGCCTTCACAAATCATTTGATTTATCGTGCAATCTTTATAATCTGGACTGACAGATTAGACTGTCAGATAGAAAGGATTTTCTGTCAATGCTTTGGTTGGTTTGTAATGTAATTACTTGAGCTTTTAAGTTATACATTAAACACGCTTTTGTGATAATTGCAACGACTGGCTTCTTTGTATAAATTTACAGTACTGTTTTGCAGTTAGATTTCAGCTTCACATGCATCAGAAACCCCAGTAAATGTTTGCATTTCTCATCAGTCTTTTTTCAAAGGCCTCGCTTACTCAACAGGACTAGTAATCTAGTACAGTCAGTACCATTTACTACAGCTTTTGCCTGTGGAAATCAAGTTTAAATCACCTTTATGAAAACAATTGACATGTAAAGCATTCCTCAAAATGGAATAAACCAACTTCAGCAAGGCTCTGAAGTGTTTTGTGCCTTTGTTGCTAGTCCACTAGTTAAGGAGTTTTACACACTCCTTAAATTCATCATGATGGGTGAAGTCAAAGGACAAATTAGACTTTCAAGTACTTGGGTTCTGGGCTGGAACAAAGTTGTCTTGACATGTAATTTAGTTTAAGACATGAGGCACCTACTGGTTTTAAACTGTATATAGGTAGTCTGCCTGCACAAGAGCAAAACTCATTTGACCCTATAGATTCCTGTTAACTGGGTTAAGTGGAGAAAGGGCTGCATGTTCAGAACTTAAAGAAATGCTCAGAGCAAGCAAACTGGCATGCACAAAAACCCATTTGTTGACCATGTTGACATCATGATTTTCAATTTGACATTCAACATTAGACACTACTGACAGAGCAGCCAGACAAGCAGAAGTGAGGTAGTGAAACGTTTATTTACAACCAAATGGCCACAATGGAGAAAAAAAATAATAAAATGAGACGATCCAAGTCACCATAATTCATGCAGACTAAAATTCGGTGGCAGAAGTATACCAAAAGTCTAAAATAGAAGTGTAAAATCCTGAGAGGAACTTTAGGAATGTTCTGCACAATGCTGCCTACTTTTAGAACTGAAAAATATATTTATATATACCCCACAAGTTCCCATTGTCCCCCTACCCATTCTAAGAAATATTACAAAAAATTAAACGCCAAAAAAAACACACTACAAGAACAAGCATTTGTAGTTCAGATTTAAAGACTTACCCCATCTGCCTTCCCACCCCTCCCCCCTTCCCAAACACACACCAGCCCATCCTCCAACCCCCAAACCTCACCCATTTAGAGGAAAAAAAACAAAACAGGAGTACAAGAAAGTGTTTAAGCACGCTCCCCTCGGATTCGCCGTGCCAGCTGGATGTCCTTGGGCATGATGGTGACACGCTTGGCATGGATGGCACACAGGTTGGTGTCCTCGAAGAGACCCACCAGGTATGCCTCGCTAGCCTCCTATAGCAGATAAGAAAAGAGGCACAAAAAAAAAGTTACAAATTTACACAACATACCACGCAATGATGATTAGTCACCACAAACACACTAGTTACCCCCAGTGACGCCCCGATTTAGAGCCATGTTAAAGTATACATGGTCTCAAGCCAGAAGGCAAAACTAAATCACCACTGCCATTCCTCCAGTTTCAGCTTCAAACCTTAACTGTTCTGGCCTGCACCTGAATATTGCAGCTCGGTACCCAAGCGCTGATGCATAGATTGTTTGCCTCAAAAGGTGAAACTGATACAATACTGAGCATGCATGCATTGTGTACACACACAGTTAAGCATTGTGGGAGCAGTGAAGCATAAGCTTTACCTGCAGGGCCCCAATGGCTGCGCTCTGGAAACGCAGATCAGTCTTGAAATCCTGAGCGATCTCACGAACAAGACGCTGGAAGGGCAGCTTGCGGATGAGCAACTCAGTGGACTTCTGGTACCGACGGATCTCTCTCAGAGCCACAGTTCCTGGTCTGGAAGGACCAACGTGTTTTTTGTAAATGTCAGTTACAGTGCAGTACAGAAAATTGAATGCAAAATTCTGGGAAAAGGCCCAGATAAGGTGAACAGTTAAAGAGCACAAATTCCTTCATATACTGCAAAATAATCAAATGCATGTTGTCATACAAGAATGAATGAGCTGGCAATTAATAGGTCTGTGGCAACTTGCCGGTATCTGTGGGGCTTCTTAACGCCACCGGTAGAGGGTGCGCTCTTCCTCGCAGCTTTTGTGGCCAGCTGCTTACGCGGAGCCTTGCCTCCGGTGGACTTACGGGCGGTCTGCTTGGTACGTGCCATGGCACTGTCGCAACTGGACTGCTTTCAGCTATTAGGGAAGGAACCCAAATGGAAAATATTAGCATGTTCGACTAGTGACAACCGGTTGGATTCTAGTTCTATGCCTACTACAGCTGTTGCAGTGAAGTTATGTAACTCAAAACGACCTCAATGCCTTTTCGTTTTGTTCTCTGCCGATTATCCATTCTCAGCGCGGGTGGGGAAACTGCGCTCCTTGGCAGTGTTGCCAGGCAAAACCCCATGACAACACACGCACACACTCTCCTTCCTATTCGACACACATATGCCTACACACACCAAAAGCGGGCGGATGGCGCTATAGAGGCAACTAGCCGAATGTAATAGCGCATTAGCGTAGCCCTAATATAAAAAGTAAACAAGCGTGAATAAACTCTTGCGTCCACGTGCGACTCTGCTCTGAAATACAAACGGGCAGTTGTGTTGATCGTGATTATGGTGCATCTTCAAAGCATATGGGTAGAGCGTGGTTGGCGTCAGTGTTCTAGCTAGTATAATCACGGTCACTCAAATTGTGCTTGAGGCAACTTGGTAGTGTCTGCCAAATTGGAAACGCTAATGTTACGCTTAGCACGTTTCACTGACAAATAAGAAATTCCACTGACGTCCACTAGAACCACGAACAAAACCGTAAAAATTTGGCGGGACAAACTCCAGTTAAAATACCAACTAAAAAGCTCTTGCTCCCTTTGGCCACCATTACACGACAACCAACACACACGTTTCGCCTTCATTCGCTGGGATATTTTTGTAACATGGCGTCCTCGCTTAACAATCCCACTTCTTTGTCTGACCAATATACATGGAAAGCAAAATAGTCCCGCCAACAAAACACTGTCCTTTTCAAATGAGTTGTAAAACACATACGCATGTCAACGTGTATTACATACAATCATAAAAACACATGAAAACATCGAATTTGTTTCAAGAAAATAATGCATAAGGTCAGCTAATGAAGAGTTTAACGTTAGCCGTTTGAGGCCATCCAGCTAGCCGACTAGCTTTGTTAGCACGCAACGTAGCTTGAGTTAGCTCTCAAAATAAACCTTTTCTTGATAAAGTTAAGACGCAAACATTGACAATGGCAATAATTTTACTGCAAATAAAAATAGATTTACATCAACAAAGTTACAGCACGCGAAGAACGCGTTAAATAAAAAACCGCGATACATCGGTTGTCAACTTACAAGGACTTGCTCCGGTCAATCCGAACACCCAAAACAAGCTCTGTCGTTCAGTGGGTTGCCGACTTCCCCGTATTTATAGCTACAATTACGTTTTCACGTAAGCCCCACCCATACGATCATTTATTGCGTCGGACTGAACTCTGCATCTACTTGCACTGTCTACCATTGAGCATTACATTTTACAATACAGCATTCTGTCTAAAATTGCGTGGGGCCGTCTGACAATACATAACACGTCAGTGTTTTTATTACCTATTTTGAGAGATTTGGCAACACTTTTCCTCACCTTCCATAGCATACGGACCCTTAATCAAGCGGAACCTTATACTAGTAAACGATTTGTAGGAGGGAAACTTGTACTGTGCACCAGTCAAAAAAGCCTGTGCCGCACGATGGCCATGGGATCTGATGTTTACGTGTTGAAATGTAGGCCATATACCTACAGTCGAAATATTTTGTCATTCCAGGAATGCTTTATTTTTAAGAAACTCAATCGTTCCACGAGGAACAAAATGCTTTAGTTTGTTGAAACGTTAAACTAATGATTCACAGTAGTGTGAACCAGTCAACAAAAGTTCACTCCGTTTTTGCACTCTTTCTTTCGTGTTTCTACAGATAACCTAAGTTAGGGTGTGAACCTTGGTTAACTGGGTACGGGAAATTGTGCAATCAGTTCGTCAGTCCTCCTGTGCAACACCGAATGACGAAGACAGAGGAGCAAGGTTTGTGTGTGTCTGTGTCTGAATGCTTTTTTTATGTTATTTATGTTATATTTATGTTGGTTTTTTTTAATAAGATTTGCTGTCATCAACCCATGCGCTGCTTAACCATGTCTACACGATCCACAAATTAACGTGTGCAGACTTTCACTGGACACGCAGTGACAACTCCTTCACCTTCAACTTCCTTCCTGAAGTAACCTCTCCACAGACTGAAACCGCAACTCTTCCCTTGGCGACGCCGCCACAGGCACCATCGTTCGCCTTCAACTTTCAGATCCCAGCAGAATTTACATGCAGCACCATGGAGACTGCACCAGAGGCTGTCCTGAATACAGATAGTGTATCTCAATGTACAGGTGAACCACCACCCTCCAAGTCCAAGAAAAAGAAAAAGAAAAAGGGGGCAGGAGGAGGTACATCCAACACTGAAAAAACACCTGGACCTCCTCCAGAGACTCAAGAGGAGAGCTTTGAGTTGGTATGGCTTCAAGCAGTAACACACACAAACACACACACGCATCAAGCATCCCAGTTGCCCAGTTGTCCAAATTGAGAATGGAAAATTGTGTGTGTGTGTTGTGTGTCAGACACCAGAACAACAACTAAATCGAGAGTTAGACTGGTGTATAGAGCAGCTGGAGCTGGGGCTACGGACACAGAAAACCACACCAAAGCAGAGTAGGTGCATAATGCTGTTTGTATGCATTCTGTTGTATGCTCCTCTTGTCTGTAGTTGTTTGTGAATAGTGTATGTGTCTCAAAAAAAAACTGTATGCAGTCTGTTCAGCAGTGATGGATGGCAAGATACATTGTAGATGTAAATTGTATTACATTATGAAAATGTGTTTGTGTGTGTGTGTGTCTAGCTGAGGAAGCTGTTCGTGCTCTGAAGACCCTCCGCAGTCCCAAAGCCCCCCTAGTTAAGAAGAGGCAAGTGATGCGTGCAGTCGCTGGGGACTATCGCAGCAAGATGGAGCAGGAGAGAGACAAGCAGTTTAAGATTATTCAGTCTTGTGAGTGAAATTTCTGTAAAGTTTAGCACCTCTCCACAATCACAGTGTTATTACAGTTGCAAAGTAGAGTTAGCCTGGTTCTCACACACACTGTTCTACAAGGCATATCACTCGGGCTATCTTCACTTCTTCCTGTTCGCCTGAGATAGGGAACCAATTAAACACTCACTTTTACCTCAACATGATGGAGACGGGCTTAGCACATGTTTCGCTTCAAATTGTGATGCATCCCACTCACGTTTCTCCTCAATTATTGGTTTGATTGGTTGTAGGCATATCCTATGTCTGCAGAGGCATTTTGATCTATGCCTGTTAATCCTGTCTTATGGAAGCTTGAGATGACATGAAATTGGCCCGACTGATATACATAGTAGATCAGTATGTGAGTACCAACTGAATGTACTATCAGCCTAATGCAAATCACCATTTTTTCCTAATTAAACTGTTTCAATGAAAATAATTGGTAAAAAAGCCACAAGTATTTGGGATCATGAGTAGTTCTGACTAGATGCCCTTGTTTTTCATCTTTTTCTGTCAGCAATCAGCTCAGCACGGGTAAAAAATGTATCTGAACCAGTCCGGAAGCCTGTGTTCCATCGGAAAGCTGGGCCCAAAATTACACAAGACCACACAGACACACAGAGAACACCTGCTGCCCAGATACAGGCCACTGAGTCTTCAGACAACACAGGGGGACATCCTCAGGAGTCACAGAGTTTTGTATTAAAAGCCTCTCAAGAGGAGTTCTGCTTCAATTTTTTATGACCTCATAAGTGCCATAGAATCAGAGAAAGTTTTGAATTCTATTGCTAGAACCAATGTAAACAATCTGTCTCTCTGGTAATTAAAAAAATAAATCAGAATTCAGGTGGTTCTGCAAAATATTGCATGTGTTGCTATGAAGGTGGAGTAGAATTTCCTGGACCCATTCTGGACTGATGACTATAGGCTACATAATGTTAAAGTCATTGTTCTGGACTTTTTGTCTTGTCTGCATGTTTCGATGTGGTTGAATACCCAAGAACATTTGCATATGAACTAAGAATTTTGTGACCCAGAAGAATTAAAGCAGACTAATAAACACAATTCTCCAGCACCATAAACAATTTTGTACATTGTTAATTTATTTTTTCTATCATGACTAATCTATGATAAGATCCAATAATCAGATCCAACAAACTTTTTTTTTTATCTGCTCAACCACTCCCCGATTGCGGATGTTGCTATGGTGATAGACGATATTGCGCAATGAACTGTAATAGCATCGTTAGACGGTTCGTAATGTTGTCTATTTTTAGGGCATCTGTGCCATTGATAATATGCTGATATTTTTTGTATTTTCATCTAAACCTAGGCCCAAAATGGTGTTTTGTAAAGTCAGAAGAGCTGAATCAAGATATATAATCAGCAGTTTTATGGTGTAAAAATACAGATTGACCTAGAGAGAAAAAAAAACATAAATTGGAAACCAACCTTTTCATTGCACTTCTGTGTGCTAATTAAACATTCAAGCTATGAATCCAAGTCATAAAGTTTAGGAGAGTATCATCTAGTGGTCCATTGCGGAGCAAAGATTCATGGGAACTGTAGTGTACAGTCACATCATTGCTTGCAAGGATACTGACCGCTTGAAACCAAGAACTACAACTACCAGATGTTTGGTCCGGACTTTCTGCAACAGAGGTGCAACAACTTCGACATCATCAAGCACAAGCCCCTGCTGATAGCTTACTGACTTGATATCTGGCAGAATACGGTCTCCTAAACAAACATCACAGTAAGTGGTTCTTGTCTGCTTCAACACTTAGTTTTTTAGTCATACACCGACTAAACCATTACATTTAAATATTTTTTCACCGTTGGCATTAGGTTCTCCACAATTAGAAAGACTTTGAAAAATGAAGAATCGCTAACTTAGCTAGCTGCCTAATGTTTTGAAAATCTTTTTACATGGCCCCTCAGCAGTGGAAGAGGCATATCCCCGGGCAAAGTTATAAAACAAGCCTAGTTATCCATCCTTGTTGTAGAAGACTTGTAGTCAACGTTTAACTGAGGACCTAACGTTACGTGGGCTGTTGTTCAACTTCGATAGAAGCAAGCCAGTGTTTAACGTTACTTTTTTTAAAACTCTGATCTTTACATCTTTTCGACCCTTGTTGAAACAAAGTAATAACCACACATCTAAACAGTTATTGTTCTTTTAGATTTCTCTTTGTCGCTGGACGACATGTCAGGGAGTGATGAGGCGAGCGAGTCGGAGCAACTTGGGTCGAGTTTGTCTGTGTGGCTCGGGGAGAGCGGTGGCGCACTTATCCGGCCCGAGGAGTTGAACGTGCCGCTGGACCTGCACACGGCATGTTCCATCGGTCAGTACGACGTTGTGGCACAGTGTATCCGCAGGTAAGTAGGCAGAGGGTTGTTCAAGGTTAGAGTAGCACAACTGTGTTTAAAAAGTTGTTCTTCATGAATATCAGTTTGTGTTTACACTCCTTTCTTGCTTTTTGTTTTGTTAATGGACACATGATAAGGTCAAACTGAAATCAAGCTGGCAGGTGTGACAACACTATATGTAAATGGTGGTTTGTTGGTTTGTTTTGAGATGCCACCTTGCTTTGTGGTGATTTTGTCTGCAGTAGCGTTCTTCATTGTCTACTTGTGACTTGTGTACTTGTGTTATGTCTTGCCTGTTTTCTGAAGAGATGTCTTGTATAATGTATCTCTTTATAATGCACCTGACTGGAATCTGGAAAACAACCATTCCACACTGAACTTCTGCCTGAGTGGTAGAATGGAATATGCACACTATATGCCTGACAAGAATAAAGAAGAAAAATATATGTAAAACATATAGAGCTTGTGTCTGTGTCCAAAAGTGGGGAGATGGACCTGGACCACAAGAATTTTGGAGGATGGACTGCCCTGATGTATGCTGCTTACATCGGTCACGACAACATTGCGCGACTCCTGCTGGAAAATGGCGTTAGCGTTAATGCTGCCACATCCAAGGGCCTAACCCCACTCATGCTTGCTGCTAGCTGTGGGAACGAGAGCATTGCCAGCTTCCTACTGCAGGTGAGATGGTTGCTGCACTGAATGCAAGAAACAAAAGGACAGTCATATGCAAGATCCACCAACTTTGATATAATATTCCCTTATGTTCCTGTTTTTGAAGCGAGGGGCAGAACTTGAGCGAAAGGATGCCCATGGTTGGACGGCTCTGTTGCACAGCACGAGCACAGGACACCAGCAGATGGTGAAACTGCTGCTCGACAACAATGCTAATGCCAACATCAAGTATGTAACGCACACACACACACACACACACAACCTTTAAACAGACATTCAGACCAATGAAATTGAATACTCACCTATACGTATATAATCTGAAATTTTGTGTCACCTGTCTTGACCTTTAACCTTTAGGGAACCAGGTTCCGGGTTCACTCCTCTGATGGAGGCAGCTGCTGCGGGCCATGAGATCATTGTTCAGTACCTGCTGGATCAGGTAAAGGCTGAACCATAATCACATCAATCAAAATATACCACAACCTTTTAGACACAGTGAACCACTAAGAGCCATACAATAGACGTGTGTGTGTGTTCAGAGTGTTTTGGTTTTCCTAGTGTGTACATATGGTATCCATGGATACAAGAGAAACTTACTAGTCACTATGTGAATATAGTAATGTGTCAGTCTGAGGTATATCTACCATAAGTTGATGGTGTCTGTGTGTGTGTATGTGTGTGTGTGATTTAGGGTGTGAGAGTGAACGAGAGAAACTCGAAGGGAGAAACGGCTAGAGTGCTAGCTATGCTGTATGGGCACACCAAGATTGCAAGTCTTATAGACAAACACTCTCTCAAGATGAAAGGAGGTAAGTCTCTCTCTCACACACGTGAGGCTTTGAGTGCTCATAGGAGTAGAAAAGCGCTAAATAAATGCAGTCCATTTACACACACACACACACTTTCTAAAAGATTTTTTAAAAATTAAATTTAATTAAATTTAAGTTTCTTTCAGTTATCTCATACATATTTCATGAATGAGCTTTGAATTATTCAGACCTCATGATCACATATGGCACATTCTTCTTATTACGTTTATGCACCTTCTTCTGTTTTCCTTTCTCTCTCTTGCTCCCTCTCTCCTCTCTCCCAGGTGCTCATGAGGAGTTTAGCTCTTCAGAGGAGGACAGCACAGGCTCTCCTCGGGCCCGATCTGGACGGCCCAGACCCCGTGGAGGACCCAGCATCCATGATGGCCCACAGCACATAGCACTGTTCCGGGTCGGGGGGGCAGGGACCAGCCGACAAAGTGGTACTAGCATACTCTCCCCAGGATACGCAAACACACACATTACTGCAGATATACCAGTGAGCACAGTCAGATAGAAGGAGGATCAGAACTCAAATAGAAATAATTTTTTTCCCCTCGTGTTAAAGCAAACCTAACCTATTGTGTTCACGTATTGTGTGTATTATGCTGCAACAAGTGTCATTAAATGATGTGTTATTGATGTATATACTTTGTGTTATTATTTATTTATTTGTTCTGTTTTTGTGTACTGTTTGTTTGGCAGAATCAGCAGCACCCCCACCTGGCTACATGACATTCCAAGACGGGTGCGATACTGCCGACAACATTTGTAATCGTGATGTCACTTCCCCTATCAATGAGCTGGATGGTCAAAGCAACAGCAGCAGAGGTATGTGATACACACACACACACACACACACACACACACAGTCCATAAATTTCATGTTTGATGTTCGATGTGTGTGCTTGTTTTTATGTAGATGGCTGATATTTACCTGCTCTTTGTGTACAATTGTGTTTGTACGTGAGTGTGTGTATGTGTGTGTGTATACAGATGACTTTTTTGATAATAACTCACTCTGCGTGTGTGTGCTCACCAAACTGACCCTAGGTGTGTTTGTGCGTGTGTGTGGGTGCATGTATCAATCACATCTTGAGATAAAAATATATCTTGTGTTTGTGTATCCTGATGAATCTTAAACTGACTCAGCCACTTGTGTGTGTGTGTGTGTGTGTGTTTTTAGATGAGTTCTTTGATAATGACATGCCAACCATGCGCAGCAGCAGCAGCAGTAGCGAGTGTCTGCCCCGTCTCCTGGGTCTCAGCCGCGAGGCCTCCCTTGAGAGCAACGAGGTAGGTAACTATGCCAACCAGTCACCACGACAACTGTCACACTCACATCACAAAGCTAGCCCGCCATAATTTCCAGCTGTTTCTTCCACACCCTGAAATAGCATGAGAGAATATGATTGACATTGAGAAGGCCATAGTATCTTGAATGGTATTAAACCATAGCCATGCCTGTATTCCTGGTTTGTTTACAGAAATGACACTACAGGGTGTTTTTTTTTTTTTTTTTTTGCAGTTCCATTACCATACCATTAGTTTAACTAGTTTGACTTAATTCGAAGTCCTAATATGGGTGGTGGTAATAAAACTTAGACCAGTATTGACAAGTTTATCTCCTGATTCTTTTACCTGGAAAACCTGTTTTCTGCTGCAGATTTTTAGCTTGCGGTGTTTGCTTTTGTTTGTTGTCGGATTGTTTTCCGGAGCTGCTAGATTGCTATTACCCTTTTTCAGTGCACCCAATTACACTGCTATAGCAGTATTAGCACAGTCAGCAAAACTCGACAGGAAATTACACATTTCACTGCAAAACTTTATTTTATTTTCTTGATTCCTGCATAACCTGTAGAGTCTCTTTCTCTCTCTCTCTCTCTCTCTCTCTCCTACTCTCTGTCTCTCTCTCTCTCTCTCAGGACTCAGATCAGGCCAAAAGGAGTTGCCCCCGACGATTAAACAAACCCCATCACTCTAAGGGCAAGAGTCGCCATGGCAACAGTGAGGCAATCCACCCAGGTGATACGGGAAGTCGTCCACCGGCGTACCCACCCTCCTATACAGGCCCTAAGGTGTGTGTGTGTGTGTGTGTATGTTTCTCTGTGTATCTTCTGGTGTAAATATTTTTCAAAAGAGAGCATAGGTCAGAATTTAAACCTTTTATGTCTTTGTGCATATTGGATATTAATATTAGAATGGTTTGAATGATTAGGATTTCAAAAGAATGCAGCTATTGGTACCGATGCACCAATCATACTGTGCAGTTTTGTCATAACCTGAGAATTATCTGTGTGTGTGTGTGTGTGTTTAGGACCTGTCAGAATTTTTGGAGCAGATTGGCTTCCGTAAATACCTGCCTCTATTGGAGGAGCAGGACATCGACCTCAGAATCTTTCTCACTCTCACTGAGAATGACCTAAAGGAAGTGGGCATTACGTGAGTGTCACACACACACAGACACATACACAGACACATACACAGACACACGGATGTGACTTTGCGCTAACCCAGATTTCAGATCATATGTTGCAGCAAGTTCCATGTATCTCGGTTACAATTACACTCTCACACACACACACACACTCACACACACACACACAGACTTGCTCTCACTAACAGACTAGCCTTAAGATTGTATCTCATATGCAAATGTCACCTGTCGTTTCTGTCCGTCACGTCTCCTCTCCTCTCTCCCTGTGCAGTCTGTTCGGCCCCAAGCGTAAGATGACATCTGCAATTGCTCGATGGCACAGTAATGCACGTCCCCCGAGTGATGCTCTGGAGCAGGCCTACGCCGACCAGCTGGAGGCTGAGATGCAGGAGATGGCCATTCAGCTGCACAAAGTATTAGTCATCATCACAACACCACTCCAGTCAAGACCGCTCACTAACTAAAGACACATGCTGACCTGTTTTGTTACTAATGTGTATCACTAATAGGCATGCATTTTTGTGTGTGTGTGTATGTTCTGTAACTTGTAATTGTGATTAATGTAGATTAATGTGGTGTGTGATTGTTCGATTAATACTTTTGTAAATGCGTGTGTGTTTGGAGCATTTGTTTGATGCATTCTCAATTTGTATTAATGATAAATGTGTGTGCGCGTGTGTGTGTAGCGCTGTATGGAGGCAGAGACGCTGCAGGGCCAGGTGGCCCAAGAGAAGGAGCTGCGCGCTGTGATGGAGGGCTGTCTTATGGAGGAGAAGATGGCCTGGAGGAACGTACAGACCCAGCTACAGGAGGACTTGCGTCACACCATGGAACTCGCCGGAACGCTGCACACACTCCGCGCCTGCCAGGGCCAGCTGCACACACAGCTGAGTGCTGACAGGACAGGTGGGTACACGTTTGTGTATTTGTGTTTGCATGTGTGTGACACGTTGTGAGTGTCTTTCTGCGTGTTTCTTTTGTGAGTTTCTGTTTGGGAACGGAAGTGTATCTGTGATCATATATGTTTTGTTTCATGTTGTGTGTCTTGTTTCTGTGTGTGTGTGTGTGTGTGTGTGTATTCGGTGAGTGAATAGAGTGACAGAGAGAGGACAGACTGGCAGTAATGATTCCACTTGGGGCTGCTCAGCTCAGTCTGTTGTCTCTTGAAGTGGCACTTACACTCTATTTTAATTGACCAGCTGTCGGGCTCATTAAAAGAGATGGCCTAAGGTGCTTCTCTTTCATACTCTCCTCTGATTGTGCCTTATACTGTCTAAGTAAATGACTGAGAACAGGAAAGAAATGTTTGAGTAATGATTATCTTTCTGCTTAAAGGGACTCTATTCAGTTACTTGAAGTTGAGGAAGAAACTGAAGTGACAATGATTTTAATTCTAACATAGGTGACATTGTGTGTGTTTTCACACATAAAAAGGGGAAGCATTGTGAGTACCCTTTTGTCAAGTGTTTGTGTTTGTTTGTTTACTGAGCTTCTGGATTTGCTATTGGCCTGTTTAAGTGCACTCACAATTCCACTGCCATAGGTGAATCAACAGTCACTTGAGAACTTGAGAGGAAATGGCACCTTTTATGGCATAATTCTTTATTATTTCATATATATATGTTTTTTTTGTTTTTATTTGTTTTTGTAACGTGTTAAGACCATGGTCTGTGGTGATTTGCTCTATTAACAATAAATTGATTGATTGATTAATTGACCATGCAGTTACAAGCACTTGCAGTTTGAAAACGCGGGTCATGTTAAACAAAACCTAAACTGAATGAAACCAAAATCACATTTAATACATTGTCAGTCAACATACAAAAAAATCAAAAAATGATCATAAGTGGTTCCAATGCTTTGGTTTGCAAGCAAATCCACATGGATTGGTGAGAATGTACAATGCTCTTGCTATTTTAATCTGCGCCTGTAGGGGAAGCTCTGAAGGTCAAAAATCGCAGGCGTGCATGGTACCACATTAATAAATAAATTAATTAATTACTTGATTGATTGATCGATCATTTTTACATGTAATGCCTTGAACTCTCTCTTCCAGACAGCCTCAGTGAGGTCTTATCAAAGATGGAGTCTTGTGAGGAGGACTTAGGTGAGTAAACCTCTGAGTTATTTGTAAGAAATGGTGCATAATTTAAAAGTATAGAACAAAAGTACAGAACAAAGTGTCTCTCTCTCTCTCACACACACACACACACACACACACACACACATAGACACACACAGACTGATGGTGATCATGTTGCTTGTGAGAGTATTAAGCAGACTTAGTCTTAGTATTATGATAAATGAGCAAATGATTTTGCATCATTCAGACTAGGGCCCATGGTATGAATGAGACTGTGTGACACATTTGACTGTTACTGTGTATATGATACATTTGTGAGGTGTCAGGAGGTGGGAAGAAGATCACAGAGGATGTGACTCATTATGTGTTTGTGTGTGTGTCATAGCCCACAAGCTTCAGGCACTATCACAGAGCCTTGGGCGTCTCTGCACAGAAAGACCACGGAGTTTTGAGGAATCCTAGCATGAGAAGGTACACACTGAGTGACAAACACATACAGACAAATACACACACACACATATATACACACAGCTATAGGGTTGGGTATTGATTGGGTTTTATTTTAAACTGATGCTAAATGGATAGTTTTAACGGCACCAGTAGCTAAACGGTGCTTAAATCTGTACCTTAAGAGAAAAAAACCCCCAAACCAACGGCTAGTTCTAGAAGACAGGCAAAGTTACACAGACACTTTCCTCTTTCAAAGTTGTCAATATGCCCCCTCATCATCCTTGATTGGACATGTTCTTCCTATTCTAATACTTTTTTTCAACATGTTATACCCAGGGTTTGAATGTGTACAGGCTGTAGGCATTTCTGTTTAGGCTACTGTGGCTACCTTCTGTCAGGGCAAGTGAACTAGCCATAGCATGTCTGTGGAGATTCCCATTCATCCATTGCATAGGCTTTGTGATGAGCATGTGAAAAGTCTTTGGCAGCACAGGAATATCACAGTTACAGTATGTGTTTATTTGTGTTTTATCAAAATAAAAGAAAGCTCCGACATTACAATTCTAGCAGTCTGCAGCACATTTAGCGAGATAGGCTAAGCTGAGCAAAGTATCCCATATTTCGTTAAACAAGAGCCATGAGAAAATACTTTACTTGGGCTACATGGAGTGAGAACACGTTGATACTCATGTTACATGTTTCCGCTTTAAATTTTAGCTATGGAAAGTGTAGATTCTTGAAATTAGAGTGGAGACGGTGTAACTTCCAGAGACGCAACCTGCAGTGATGCTTCTGAGCTCGGTTTGGTTGGACATTCGGTTTGGTTACTATCGTTTATTCTGTCACCGGTTCCGTAGTTGCACCGCATTGGTACCCAACTCTATGCAGCAATCGTAGACTCATAGTGTAATGTAATATAGTGTAAATATACAACATACTCAATGAAAAGGAAATACTGCTCGTTGGGCCACTTAACGCTCTTTTCCCTTTTTATGTAGGACCAGATCTTCTGCGAAGGTCTACTTACTGAGGAAGATCTTACCACCCTACACACAAAAGATGGAGTGATGGAGAGAAACCTAGGAGGCTGAGGGAGAGAGAGACAGGAAAGAATGAGAGGACCATCAGGAAGGAGACTGGGAAAGCAGCCAGTGACAAACAGGTAGACGGCTTTTCTGCCCTCTCATACCTGTGCACCTGTAAGACAGGATGGACCAATCACAGTGAGGGCAGCACCCTGGCCGTGTGGAGAAAGGACCAATTGCAGTGAGCCATCATATAGAGGAGGTGGGACCAATACAGCTCCTTACCAGTGAGAAATTGAGACTTGGAGAGACCGACATGAACACTAATACATACACACACACACACACACAGTTCTGCATAATGAAATCAGCTCCGTGAGAATCAGTTGATGCTAACTCATGAATTGTTTTTTATGACTCGTATTATAAATGGTTTAAATCCTAAATGTGTTTTTAAATGTGACATTCATGTACAATGATGAGTCCAGTTCCAAAATCTGAAGCATGGAATCATGGAAACAGTAGAAAAATAAAATGAATTGATCTTTGATTGTTAAAAGCTTTGTTACAGCTGTGAGGCCTGCCTTCTCAAATGAATTCAGTTCGATTCCGTTTTTTATTCAGCCTCATACGAGTATCTCTAATGGTGTTTTAAAAAGCTCAGCTTGAACTTGATGACCCAGACATAAGATCTAAGTGATCAGGGTCAAGCTTAAGCTCACTTACAGGGAATAGTATGAATGATCCTGTAGACAAGTCTATCAATCAAACTGTAAGGTTGGGTAAGTGGATGAATGAAAGGTTTTTAAAAACGGTTGCAGTCATATGGAAGTTTGCATGTTGGCAGTCAGTATTTTTTATACTTCATAATTAATAAAAAAAATATTGTTAAATTGTGAAATTAGTAGTGGAACAGTATGTATATATTGTATGTTTCAGCATCTTGCTAATTCCAGTTAATGTGAGGTCAAGATAAAATTATAATCATTTTAGGAATTCAGAATTAATCAATGCAAATTAGTACTTTAATTATTGCTCTAAATGATTGATTTTATAACAGCTGACATCCAACTATTCCATAGTAGGCTCGAGAGAGTGCAGAACACTCCAGGCAGTCTCTCTCTGCTTAGCATTTGATTATCAATCTGTCACCAGCATAGTTAACTTGACTGGAAGTCAAATAAGACATGCTGAAAGATATGTGACCATATATGTGCAAGTGTCCATGTGCATGAAAATGAGTCCCCATCAGATGGCTCTCTGTTGACATGTACCACTTAGATCCTGTGGTGTTTTGGACAGTGTGTGTGTGTGTGTGTTTTGTATTCAACCATTCCGCAGACACACACAAACATATACACACACATGCACATTCTTCCCTTCCATTCCCTTCACACTCAAAACATGTATTCATACATACCTACACACACATCTTCAATTCACTATCAGGTACTTATTTTTTCCAAAGCATTCACACATACGCAGGACCATACAAGAGCAAGTTGGCAAAGACTGCAGGGTGTGTGTTTGACAGTCTAAAGCCTGTTTTTTTTTTCTTTCAACTGGGAATCCAACAGGGTGGATTCAGTTTTGGGGATTGAAATACGAAGAACTTGCTTATTTAGAAGAAAGTCTTTTCTTTCCAAATAAAATGGGGGGAAAGGCATGGAGGAAGGGCACGAGAAAGATTATAAAAAATCTCACTAATATTCATTATTTCTTACTCTCCCTTTTATCCAATCAGAAGCCAGCAGTAAACTTTTCAGATGGTGGGCTTGCTCCACAGAAAGATGATGGACAGCAAAAGGAAAAGTTTATTACACATTATTTTCATTTTAATCATCATCTTCATTTAGGAATCACATATTTACATAGAAACAGCTTCACACATCCAAGGCAAACAGCCGTCTGAGGTTGGGCATGTAAAAACACATACCAGTCAAAAAATAATAATAATATATATATAAAAAGAGCTAGTCCCTTTCTGAGGTGATTGGCTTCGGAAGAGATTGTGTTTGATAAAGTGTGTATAATGTGTGTGATGTGTGCTAGAATAACATGTACAAGCGTGTTGCGGTAGTGTGTGTTTGGGTGTTTTATGCCGCAGTATGCGTGTTGGTATCTGTCTGGTAGTGTGTGACGGTAGAATGTGTGTGGAAAGTATATGTGTGTGTGTGAGTGTGTTTTTCATCCTTTATTGTCCTTAAAGAATAGCAGCAGTTATTCCCAAAAAAACAGCAACAGCAGCATCGTGATAAACCAACTTCACACCCCTGACCATACAAGGACACGCTTTCCAACAACGTCTACTACACACACACGCTTATTTGTGTGTGTGTGTGAGTGAGTGAGTAAAATGCCATATAGTCCAAATCTTTGCATTAAAAAAAGTTAACATTTAGACTGTATGGCATTCTGTGTATGTGTGTTAGGTGTATTCACAGAGGTGTCCGCAGCCCGTGGGGCAGTGTGTGTTATCCCTTAGCCAGCTTCTCATATGCTCCAGGTGTCCGCCGTGCCCACAGCCCTGGCACCATACAAACAGACCCCGCACCACATGGTGGCATACCGCACACACGCTCGCACACTGGCGACACCTACAGGCAGGGAGGAAGAGGAGGAGGAGACACACAGAGGCAATAGAATGATCCTACCTATCTGGCCAGTTACTGAATTGGAACAGGCAAACTAGAGTGTACAAGACTGAAAGTCTAGAAATATAACATATTTTACCATCCCTAGTACCAGGTGCTGGCTGGCAAGGTGCAGCATGATTTGAAACAGTAGATGGCGTGTTGAGCCACTTTTCAAACCATGATTTATTATTCAGTAAACAACAGACAAGGCCACATCATGAGACGGGTCAAAATGTCAAGTTTTTTCCAAGTCTGAAAAAACTGATAACAATTCTATCAACCAATCATACATTTCCAAATTTTTATTTTTTTATTTTTTTAATGATTTTATGAGAATACACTGAGCATGCTGCCTTTGAAATATGGTGGGTTTTGTGTATACACTGTTGGTGCAAATACACTCACCAAAAGATAGAAACATTACTAAAGGGCTGTTGCGTACTAGTACACACTTTGGTTTCAAACAAACAGAAGCTGACCAACTCTGAGTGCAGCAAAACGTTTGGAGATTGTCCCCAGCAGGGCCTGCTATCATACTTACCTGTCACAGATCCAGCCACGGTTGCTCATTGGTCGCTTGCAATTGCTACAGTTGATGTGCAGTGTGGTGGAAGTCTGGTTGAGGCAACTAATGGCTGCGCACGTGCTCAGTTTGATCACCTCATTAGACACGTTCCACAGCTCAAAGCGCTGCAGCAGGTCAATGTAGGATGTGTACCAGTGCTCCTGTGACACACACACACACACAAAACTGAGCTTTAGTGTAGCAGATCAATGCAGAGCATGGTCAGTCATGAGTAGTCATATGCGACTTCAGGCCAACATGAAAGATGTCCACCCATACACACACATTTGCATATAATACCACATTTCAACTGCAACAACAGCAAAACTGACACCAACAACAAAAGACACACACACACACACACCTGCGTGAGGTCATCAATCTCCTTGCGGATGCGGTCGCCGAGGACGATGAGCACAGACACAGCCATCTGCACGTCACCCTGCTCAGCGTAGTGAGCCAGCATCTCCTTGACGACGGGGTTGAAGAAGGCGGATGGCAGGTGTGGCGGGAAGAGCAGCTGCGAGACGGAGATGAGGCTGACCGACTCAGAGGGCGTGAGGCAGGTGCCACCACCGCCTCCACCGCCACCTGTGCTGCTCTCCGCCTCGCTGCCACTCACATGTGGCGACTCTGCCTTCTCCAGGAGCTCGGGCGCTGCGGGCTGCTCCATGATCTCGTGCCGCAGTGCGAAGGCCTCCTGGGGGAGGATGTACTCAGGCTCCTCTGGGGGAGGACACAGTGTCAGAAATGTACACACACACACACACACACACACACAGACTCTCACATATTTGTACACACAAGCACGCACGCACGCATTCAATAAAACATATATACATCAGTGATACATGTTAACACAAAGAATTAACTCCAGACTCACCAGTTTGGTTGTCATGCTCCATGGAGTATAGGTCATCATCATCCAGCTCTGCATCTCCAAACACATACTCAGCCTGACCCTCACTGCCCTCTGTCTCCTCATTGTCCACTGATAGACAGATGGAGGGAGAGGAGAGGGGGAGGGAGAGAGAGAGAGAAACGATAAGACAGGATAAAACAAATGCAAAGCAATTAGCTAGGTGAGCTCATCAGTGAATGAGAGAGAGTGGGGACATGAACAAAGCAAGTCAAACATAAGTGTGTTTCTTGTGTGGTGTTGTGTGAGCACGCGTGCGTGTTTTGGATGTTTGTTATGAGAGAGTGTGTGTTTGTGTTGGTGTGCGTGTTACCATCATTGTTGTTGATATTGGTCTCCATGTTGTGGATGTTGTCTTGTCTGCTCTCCTTGTTCCGCTCATTTAGGCCAGAGCTCAGCTCCTTCATATTGAAACTGACACACGACCAGCACAACATCAGTGGCTCAGAAACACTTCAGTAACATTCAAAACAACGTTCCTTATGATATCAGATACATTTACTACAGTGACAAAGGGACAAAGGTTAATATCACCCTTTTCCACGAAAACAGTACCAGCACACTGCTCTGTGTTGAGACCTTGTCTTAGCCTAGCAAGCTAGCAGGCTAAGGGCTAATAGGCTAAGGGCCATACCTGGCGAGAAGGGGCAAGGTTCCTAGTTTGCTGATGTTGTGATTAGCTGAGCTGCTGAGGTTGGCCGGCTCTGAGAACATAATCCTTAGCATGGTCCACGTGGTGGAAACCTACATACACACACACACATACATATATTACCTATGGGCAGGCATCATGTTCACAATGAATCAAAAAAACAGCTGTACAAAACAAGTATGCTTAAGGAAACAATAACGAGTTTTGGAGTGAAACTATCGAGCTAGTGACCTAAAATGAACTGACTAGTTAGCTAGCTATAAAAGGCTTCTCGAACATCTCCTAGAGCCTTCTTGGCACTGCTAGAACTGCTGTTTGTCATCAGTAAAGTTGTGTGTGTAATTTTTAAGGTATTTCACCTTGTGCACAGTACTGCATAGTGCATATCCTGGATGGATAACACCCATTTTCATCTGACCTTTATAGGATAATACCATGGAAACTGATTTAAACGTGACACCAAAATTATCTGAAGGATACCTCTTTGAGGCAAACCGTCTATAATTTGAAAAAAAATACTTTTATTAACGCGCGCCCACCCACAAACCCACACACACATACACACCTGAGGTCGGTTGAGTTGCTTGGCCACCTTGGCATTGTGGTCGCACAGCTCGGCAAAGGGCTTCCCGCTCAGCAGGTAGAGCCGTGCCGTCTCCACAAACCAATCCATGCGGCTCCCCGCCATGACCCCTCCCCCAGTCAATCCTCCCCCAACCCCAACCCCTCCTCCACCTCCCACTAGCGCCTCAAACACGTTCAGCACGCTGGACACCTGGGCGAACTGCTCGGTGACGTCAGGCTTCTTGAAGAAGAAGATGGGGTAGCGGCGGTCGCCGCCCGGGTAGCCTGGCTTGCGGCCCGCCTCTCCCGCCATCAGGCTCTCCTTGGCGGCGAAGGCCAGGTCGCCCAGCAGGCCGAAGCACAGGCCCTCGGGGTTGGCGCGGTCCACGGGCCGGCTGGCATCCTTGAATGCGTGCTGGTACAGCGTGCTGTCCTTGGAGCCAGACAACAGGACCTGTCGCATTAAAACAGACACAAAGAAGATCGATATGGAGATACTGTGTGTGTGTACACACTCTACATACAGTGTGAGTATATTCCAGTGCATTTGTGTGGGTGTATGTGGGTGCAGTGACCGTAAACATTTCAATGTGCATGTATGTTTGTTTGCGTTGTGTGTTTGCGTTGTGTGTGTGTTAGGGGGTTTAGAGGGTGTCTGGTGCAGGATTCTCTACTACTGGTATACATTATGGCTGAGAGTATGAATGGATGTTTTTTGTGTCTGCGTCTGCTGGCTCGTGAAAGTGTGTGTATGTGTGGTTTTACATATGCAAGGAAGGCGTTGTCTGTGCAGGGATATGTATATGGCATCCCCTTGAAAAGAGGCTGATGGAGCGTGTTGTCCTTGGAGCTTCAAAACAGGACGAATAGAACGCATAGGTGACAAGTGTGCATGCATAATGTAAATACCTTGTGACAATGTGTGTGTGTGCGAGTGTCCGTGCGTGCGTGTCTGTCTGAGTGAGTGTGAAAGATATAGAAAGTGTGTGTGTGTGTGTGTGTGTGTGTGTGTGTGTGTGTGTCTGTGTCTGAATGAGTACGGGTGGGGTGCAAATGGCAAGGGTAAAAGAGCACATTTGTGTACTGCTACATTTGTGTGTTGCACAGATGTATATATGTGTATGGGTGTGGACGTGAGTGTGTGGGGAAGTGTGAGAGAGAGAGAGAAAGAGAGAGAGAGAGAGTGTGTGTGTGTGTGTCTCACAGAGAGAAAACATTTTAGCATTTCGCACAGATGAAACGTGCCATTGTGTTCACAGTAAGCAAGGAGGAGAGGAGAGGAGGAGAGGAGGGAGAAGAGGGAGCTCAAGCCTCCATCCTTAATAATGTGTTTCTCCTGAGGGAAAGCCCTTTGCTTCCAGAAATCTCCAAAATAATGAAACGCCTCCACAAACTCAAAGAGCGGAAAATAAACTGCAATACTGAATAAAAGAAAGAAGGAAAGAACGCTTTCTGGCATCTGAGGCTGCCTGCCAAAATCAAGCTTATTCATAGGAAACACTGATTTTGTGTGTGTCTAACAGTCTAGTCTCACACTGGACTCTGATCCACAACCTCACATCATCCTATTTAATACAACAGACATTCAACAGTGCGCGTGAGATTCATTGATGTAGCAATACTGGAAATGTAGGATGATAATCACTACAACTGTACAACCATGAATGTTATCTGTGTATCATGATGGGCTCACACATTTTATCAAAGAACTTTTCAGCAAAAAGTGGCAACTTCTCTCTCCCTCTACAGGCTACTCTGAGGTGGGTTGTTATACTGTATGTATGAATTATGTACTTCCTGGATTTCCTTGTATGGTTGACAAATCATTTGTCACACATTTATCACCTGATGACCTTCTAGAACAGATCATGCAATTATTGTATTACTCCACCCAATCATGACCATATTTGGTATTGTTGTAAGAATGAGAATGAGGAAGTACTGTCATTTTTATTTCATTTCAACCGAGCCTCTGGTATGACTCATGCCTATGTACTACAGATTCTTTCGATTCATTCTTCACAGAGCCAATCAAGTTATTCTCATGTCAGCATCTGCTAGTCTGCATGAAGAGTTTGCTAAGGCTAGTACCCAAGGGTTTAAGTGACGTACATTTTAGCCTGTAAGGGTGAACACACTCCACTGTGCAGACACCCATGCAGACTCCAACCAAACAAGACAGTGGAATGACAGCTATGCATTTGTGGTGTTCATACACATATCCTCATATACAAACAAGTCTAATCAAGACAAAACTAAACGCTCCCTGCAGCCATCAAAGGTCTGTGTAAAGTGTGTGTATGTGTGTGTTTGTTTATCTTGCCTGGGGGTCGTGCTGGTGCCTCCACACAATACCCGTGGTGACGTCCTTGTGCTCCTCAAAGGTGGCGAAGGGGATGTAGGGTCGTCGCACGTCCCACACGTAGATGTTGTGGTCCACCATCATGGAGCAGGTGGCCAGATGGTACTTCCTCTCGGGCCGCCATTTGACCCGCGCCACCGAGGCGATGGTCTGTACGCAGTACACCTCTTTCGCCCGATTGGTGGTCATGTCCCACACCTTTACCATCTTATCCCGCCCACCAGTGGCCAGCCAGCCCCTAGTGAGAAAGCGCGATATAGGGAGAGAGAGAGGGAGATGAGGACACACACACATGCGCACACACACACACACACAGTACACCCTAACACTAACAGAGCCCTACCTGTCTTCCGGGTGCCAGTCACAGCAGAACACAGGGCCCGTGTGAGCAGTGAACATGCGCTCATAGCGATCCGGGCGCCGAATGTCCCACAGCTGCACATTGCCATTCTCGAAGGATGCCGCAAATGTGAAGTAGTCCTTCATGCTAAACTGAACATCACGCACACTCTCTGACTGTCCTGAAACACAAACACATCAAAATTTGTAGACGCATGTGCCTGAATCTGTAAAATACAGACACTTTTTGTGTAAGTATTATATACATATATATATTGTAAGTATATGCGTGTATGTATTTGTGTGTATATCATTGGTGTGCATTTGATGTTCTGTATTACCTTCTGCCAACTAAAAAAAGGTCAAGACAATTCACATTTCTGCCAGTTTCCAGACACACAAACACACGTACACATTCACACTCTCTTTCTCCTACCTGAGAGGGTTCTGACAGTCAGGAGAAGTGTGTATGTGTGTGTGTGTGTGCCTCTTGAGAGGGTGGGAATAGACCACTTCTTGTGTAGGTTTTCCGTACTTCATGACGCACTGTCAGTGTGTGTGTATTAGTACACACAAACACTTTATACTCACTTATACACACACTCTTCACTCATCTTAGAATCTGACAGATTCCTACTGGCACAGATCAAAGCACTACATGAACGGGTCTCGTGGGTGTGTGTTATTACATCTGTAGATATATACACATTTGTGTGTGTGTGTGTTATTACATCTGTAGATATATACACATTTGTGTGTGTGTGTGTGTTTGTAAACATTCACCAACCCACCTGAAAAGGTGTTCATGGAATCCTTGTGCAGGTTAAAGCACTTCACAAAGCAATCTCACAAACAGATGTGTCTACTTTGTTTGTCTGTCTGTGTGTGTGTGTGTGTGTGTGTGTGTGTGTGTGTGTGTGTGTGTGTGTGTGTGTGTGTGTGTGTGTGCGCGCACTATCCCTGGCAACCCACCTGAGAAGGTGCTGACAGACTCCTTCTTGCGCAGGTCGAAGCACTTCATGAAGCCATCCTGCGAGCCTGACAGCAGCATGTGGACCTCGGTGGGGTGAAAGCACACCTTGTTGACAGTGCGCTTGTGCTCGGTGAAGAGCTGCTCCTGCTTGTTGCGGCACGGCCGGCCCAGGTTCCAGGTGACCACCGCGCCGTTGGTGGCAGCTGTGGCCAGCAGGTTCTCGTCCATCTGGTGCCACATGACGTCGGCGCAGCTGAAGTTGAGCGAGGGCTTGCGGCCCACACGCAGGTTGAGCCGCTCCACAAAGCCCTCCTCCTCCAGTGCATAGATCTTGAAGATGTTGCGTCCTGCCACCACCACCTAGACAGAAAAAGAGAGAGCGAGAGAAGGAGAAAGCGATGGAGGGAGATATGGAAAAGGGTTGGAGACAGAGAGGAATAGAGATAGAGATAGAGACTGACTGACTTTTAACATCCTTTTATGGGAACATTAATCTCAGGTCATATCACATCTAGAATTAAAGTACTTCATCTATTACAACATAAAACGATTATAGCTAGTAGAGAGAAAGAATGAGAGAGAGTGATAGACAGACAGATAGATGATGGATAGAGAGAGATACTGTATGCATCAGAGACAGACAGACAGACAGACAGGCAGACAGATAGACAGATAGATAGATATGGATTTCTGAATGCAAGTAATGTTTCTAATTCCCATCTTTTGAAAGCATCAGGTCTATTGTCTAATTTGTGTGTGGGAGTGGAGTTCTGAGGTGGAATGAGACTATTGAGACCCAAGTCTCTATTTTACCATTTCTCTCTCAATGTTCTCAGTCTGCCTCATAAAAGTTTAAGAGTTGGACTTCTTTAGATTCACAGTCTAATTGTGAAAGGGTGCGTGATGGGTGTGTGTGCGTGCGTGAGAGAGAGAGAGTGTTGCAGACCTGAGCTGCATCTCGGCACACGCTGATGGCATTGGCGGGGGCATCCAGGTGGCAGAAAATGGTCTTGCCCCCGACGGCGCCGCTGCTTAGTGACGTACTCACGCGCGTCATTTTCTCCATCACCACCTGAGGGACAGAAAGTGGAAGACACACACAAACAGAGAGAGAAACACCTTTTAAAAAGCCTGTTTTTACAATGTATTACACGTCATTGAAAACCTAATCAATTCAATGAACAAAAACATCAACATATTTTTGCATCCGTTTTCACAACTGCATTTCTCATCTCATTTTCATTTCTAATCTCATTCTGCACTTCCCTACTATATATGACTTCCTTTAGCAAAATCATAAACAACAGGCCTTGCTGATTCGAATGGCATGAAAAGAGAGCGTTCATTAATCCAATTAACTTCACAAGTCAACATCTGTCATTCAGTGTCTCTGCATTCTTTCACCGATTCAGGTCAACCAAAACTAACTGCTAATGCCCTGAACAGCCAAAAACACAACAACTAAATATAAACAACTAATTATCTTCCCCATCATCCATCATCACTTCTCCTGTGATCAATTCATTCATTTACTTAAAAAAATTAATGAAATACTCGACCATGTTATGCAGTCTGTTTTAGTGCTATGCCCTTAACAACCCAAACACAACAACCAACAACAACACCGAACATCGCCAACATCCCTTTTGCTGAACTAAATTCAGTCATCCTCCAAATATGGATTCAAATGAATAAAAGAAAAGAAACGGAGCATCACTCTTGGGTGTCTGAATAGATAGTTTAACCCAGTGCTGTTAGAGAAGCGTCCAGTGCCTTGCGTGACTGAGTTAAGTTTTGCCTGCCCGGTGGGGAAATTAACTGGGACACGGCCGTCTTTACATTCTGTGGGGAGATGAAGTGAGCCAGGGAGAGAGTGAGTGTACGCATGTGTATGTGTGTGTGTGTGTGTGTGTGTGTCAGTGTGTGTTAAAGGGAATGGGAGGGCTACATTATGCCAGCCAGAATTATTTATTACACACAGGTCTGTTCACACAAACACACACACACACACACACACACACACACACACACACAGACAGAAACTGTCCATGACTGCAGAAGCAATAACCAAGAGCAGAAGCAATAACCAAGAGCAGTTCCAACTACATCCAGAGGGTGGCAGCACTACAAAGCACTGGTGAGAAATGCCTTATTTTACAGGTCACTCCACAAAATTACCTCAGGTTTACACACACAGTTGGTGGACAAATTAATTTCATTAGCATCTAGAACAGCTACGCTTCATGTAGGGTGAAGCTGACCCAAACACTTTCTACTCTGTCCCTCTTTAGGGGCAAAAAACCTACAGATCAACTGTAAACTTTCTAAGGATGCTGAGTGACTGCTATAAATGATTTTTAGCTAAGGGCCCCATTAGATGTGGATTGTCCTAACCATTTCACATCTGTAACATCAACTGGCATCTCCCAGATATAGACTACCCCCTTGGCATTAGTGAAATACCAAGAGATGCCAGGGCGTGTAAGTGTCCATGGGTCTTGGAATGTGAGGGGGCAGACACATTTATGTGGCATTCCAAGCATTTGAACCACAATGGCAAAAAGAGAACAGCACCCTCTAATCTAGAGTTCCGTCCCTGGCCCATGAACATGCAACTGAACATTCATATTACAGGGGTTTTACAAGATGACACAAATATATGTGTTTGAGAGAGTAGCTGTCAACATGGCAGCTGTGTGTGCCTATGCGTGCGTGTGTGTGTGTGTGTGTTGTCTGTCTGTCTGTCTGTCAGTGGAGTGCAGAGCCAACTAGAGCTGCAGTAAGAGAAATGCTCAAAGGACAGCAGAATTCTCTGTGAGGATTTGATACTACCCACACCGTGGCTCAGTAACCACAAACAAATGGAGAAAGCATGCTTAACAAAACAACAAAATGCCTACAAATCTGACTCCTTGAAGCTGACTCCTTCTGCAGTAACTGTAAATGTAGTATTCTGCAGTATATGTTCTGTCACATTCCCCGCTTCTCAGGTCAGTTTCATAAAGCGCAGAGAAAACGGGGTGCAGAGCAGAAGGTATGTGACACTCACTCGTTCCAGAGGAAGTCTGGGGGGACCCCCCTCAGCTTCTCCAGCCAATCAGTCGTTCCTGTTCAGCCCCCTGCAGCCAATCAGCTGCTCCCTCAGGTATCCAGTGCAGAGTGCTGCTGGGAAATGAGTTCAAGAGATGAGCTGGCGTGTGCTAGTTTCACTTCTCAGACACACTGCTCTACAAAGCATATGACCCAGCTATGAGATCAGCAGTCCCTCTGAGCTAAAGAAACCATAACTGCCCTGACCATCAGCTCTAAATAAATTTAAAAAGATGTTGTGATTAGCATTTGAATCCAATCATTCAGGATTTAAATATCCTTCATCTAACACTTGCATCAATTTTATCACTAATGGTACATTAATATATGCATTCGTATTGTATCTGTTCACAGTAACTATGTTTTGGATCTAAAAAGTCTTGTTTGGGTTTTGTTGATAACCCTGCTTGCTCTTGGACTAGGCACAGGCATTTACATCCTTCTTAGCTGAACAAAAGTAAAACATAAGCCAGAGTTAAGTCCAAATCCTCGGTCCTGTCAAACTTTGCTAGCCTTTTAGATTGGTCATGTCTTTAATAATTTTAAAGACCATGCATAGTGCTGTTTTCCATTGTAAAACTGCAGGAAGGATGGTGCTATTAAAGTTTAAGATTATGTTACTGTCATCAGGTACAAAACCTTTGACAAATACATAAATAAATTCACAATACTTACCGTATATTCAAATGGTCGTGTAAAAACTGGATAAGATTATGCTTCTGGTATCGGCAGCACATGACGAGGTGCCCTCACGCACTAGGCGGTCTCCCGTGACCACGCGCTGGGGCCCTGTGCAGCGTTTGACATCTTCAGAGAGGATAACACCCTCGTGCTGTGTTTCAAGCTAACACAGTAGAGAGTGTGCAGAAATGCCGCGCAATTAAAATCATCGTCAAAACCCCATCCTCCTTTAAGTTGAAATGTGCAAAGTTCAACCAACATAAAACGTTTGGATTTGTTTTAAGATGGAGTATCTTATGTTTTAAATCTAGATATGAAGCTCATAGCTATTCCTGTATGTAACGTTACTATACAGGCATGCTTAATGAGAAGCGTCGAACATGTTTATACATTTGGTACAGTAAAAATAATTCATACCTATGTCTGGAGAGTCGAAGATGTTCTTCATATTATGGTCTCACAATGCATGCATAAAGCTAGCAATATGCTTAAACAGGTGCAACGCGTACACAACTTAGGTGATTATTGATTGGGGTAATGAACAATTAAGAAAATGAGCAATACTCCTACTAGTCGACTCTTCTGATGACTCTTAAAATGTCATATAAGAAAACTGTGTTTGCCTCCAAGTAAAACTTTATGCTGTCACTTAACATGTGCTAGCAGTAGGTTAGCCAACTTACGTTGAGTTACTGAAAGTGAAACATAAACAAATTGGTTTGATAGCTAGCCAATTTAGCCGTAGCAGCCATTATCTGGCACACAGTGCATTTTAAACGTTATTTTCCCGATAATTTGTCTCTACCAAATCCAGAGAAAAAGCCAAACAACTACTTCACTGCCAGCTCGGCACATTCAGGCGCACTAACCTTCTGAGGCAAGCAAAATGTTGTAGACTTTTTTACTGACAAACCGGATGTTGTAACTCTATTGCCGCAAATATGTCGGCATTTACGACAGTAATAAAGGTAGACGACCATTGAGTGCCTGGCATGTTCCTGCCGTTGCTGGTTGTGTGTTAAATGCAGAGTAAGTTGTGATGCACTGAACATAACTGTATTTTTAAGTAAACTGTAGTATTAAAAAACGTAACCATGATGAAAAAGCGTGTTTTTCATCCTAGAGCCATAAACAACATCTCCGCAGAAGGAGTGTTCTTTAAAAGAGTACTGAAAAAGTCAGCCACTGAACTTGTGAATTGTGCAGGGCAATCCTCCTGTATCTCTTAGGATGGCAGCTGATGCAGGTCTGTTCCGCTGCTCTGACCCAGCAGTATGGAGACGTGTGCGTGAGAAATACTGGGCAGTTGTGGAGGTGAAATCCACAGGGAAAGGCAAGGCTGGAAAACTGCTGGCTCTGGATAAGTGGTGCGTGCGCACACACACACACATACACATAGAGACACGTGCCATGTTTCCTGCATAATGCAATTGATTTCAGGACCTCTTGTGATGAGCATGCAAATCACTTGTAAAGTGGATGAATCAGACTTAGGATGTGCAGTCAATGAGAGCTGTCTAGACTTATGTGCAGATGGTGTGTATGTATGTGTGTGTGTTTATGGCTAATCACAGCTCATATTTCTCACAGTGAAAGCTTGACATTCTCTCCTGCAATACACCATAACTGCAATTGTACTCACCTTTTTACAATTCAACATTATCAAGGCTGTGATTCATGACTATCAATTACACATTTGATTTCACAGTGAGATCACTTTATGATCACATAAGTCACATGTGAACATCATGATCTTCCATAGAGCAAGAATCTTCAGAATGAGGTTATATACTTTGATCTCTGTGCAGGTACCAGGAGGAGCTGCCAAAGCACATGTCTGCCAGGTCACAATGCTACATCAACCGTGATGAGCTGAGCAAACTTATGGAGTGGAAACTAACAGTCAGTATAGAAATATGAACTCAAATCATATTGCCTACATTTTGTGTAAATGTTTCCATGTTGTAGGTTATTGTGTATTGTTCTTGTGTCAGCTTTTATTCAGCTAATATTAAAGATTAATTTTACTAGTTCTATTCTGAAATATCTAATTTGTCTAACATTTGCCAGCTATTCCACAATTTTTGTGTTTTTTTGTTAGAGGGGTAAGTTCCGACCCAGACTACAGCAGCTGATTGGCTCCAACAGCGAGGAGGCAGTGCAGAGCTGCAGCACCAAGGCATTCAGTCTGTTGCCGGACATTCAAGCAGCTATCACAGAGCTGAGCACCCTCAAAGGGATGGGCCCAGCCACAGCCTCAGGTCATTTACATTTACATTACATTTAGGCATTTAGCAGACGCTTTTATCCAAAGCGACTTACAAAACATAACATAACATTCAAGCTACAAAGAACTAACAAAGAGTGCATATTACTAACATAGAAACTGCACTATTTTAAGTTGAAAGTGAAATAGTGTAATACAGTGCAGAGAAATTAAGTTAAGTGAATTCTCAGTAATTTACGCCAGGAGATATTCTTGGAAGAGCTGGGTCTTCAAGAGTTTCTTGAAGGTGGAGAGGGTATCAGTTGATCTGGTAGCACTTGGAAGGTCATTCCACCAGTGTGGAACCAGATATGAGAAGTCTGGATTGACCTGCACAAGGTGTTGGCCGTGCTAGAAAACTCTCTTAGAGGAGCGAAGCGGTCGTCGGGTGACATAGGGCTTCAGGAGAGTATTCAGGTAGGTTGGAGCAGAGCCATCATTCACCCTGTAGGCCACCAAGTGGCTTGAATTTGATGCGAGCAGCCAAGGGTAACCAGTGGAGTTCAATGAACAGAGGTGTGACGTGCCCTTTTTGGCTGGTTAAAGACCAGATGTGCAGCTGCATTCTGGATCATCCGTAACGGTCTCACCGCACAGGCTGGTAGGCCTGATAGGAGGACATTGCAGTAGTCAAGACGAGAAATAACCAGGATCTGTACCAGGAGCTGGGTTGCATGTTGGGTTAGGTATGGCCTGATCTTCCTCATGTTGAATAGGGAAAAACGGCACGACCGAGCCACAGAGGCAACATGATCTGCAAAGGTTGATCTTGATACTGATGTTGTGATGTATGGCTTGTTTGGCTGGAAGGACCAGTATTTCAGTTTTGGAGAGATTTAGTTGGAGGTGATGTCCTTTCATCCATGCAGATATACTGTATCAGAAAGAAAGCCCAAGATCTGTGTTGACACCATGGAGTCGTCAGGTGGAAAGGACAGATAGAGCTGGGTATCATCAGCATAGCAGTGGTAAGAGAAGCCATGGGAGTGGATGATTGAGCCCAGCGAGGTGATGTACAGGGCGAAGAGAAGGGGCCCCAGCACAGATCCTTGGGGTACTCCTGTGGTGAGTTGGTGCGCCATCAATACCTATTTTGGTCAACTTGTCCAGTAGGATGCGGTGGTTGACTGTGTCAAATGCTGCTGATAGATCCAGCAGGATGAGCACTGAGGATTGACCTGCCACTCTGGGCTCTTTTAGTGCTTCCGTCAGACAGAAGCGCCGTTTCAGTGGAGTGGCCACATCTGAAACCGGATTGGTTGGAGTCGAGGAGATTGTTCCGAGTGAGAAATCCTGTGACCTGTTTAAAGACAGCTCGTTCAATGGCTTTGGAAAGGAAGAGAAGAAGAGATACAGGCCGGTAGTTCTCCACTTGAGTGGGAGCAAGGGACGTTTTTTTGAGCAGCGGTGTTACCTGGGCTTGTTTGAAGGTGGTGGGAAATGTACCCCTAGTTAGTGAGGCATTGACCATATGTGTGGTTGCCCATGCACACATCCTATACACTGTATATGTGAGAGATGCATGACAAAGCAGTATGCATCTTAAATCTTAAAGTTCAGTGTATGACATTCTGTCATCAATACAGTTATGCCAGTTATAACATCTAAAGGCATTAGCCTTTGTAATACACAGCCCAATGTTTATACTTGAGACATCTACAGTACATGTTATATTCTATACCATTGCACCATATGCAGAGGCCCATACCTACACTCCACACCTATGTAACGTGTAATAGACAAGTATTCAAGTTTTAGAAAATAATGCAGACAGGGATGGTAAAAGCCATTGTACCATTGCAGCAGTGTATTGCTCAGGATGCATGTACAAAGTGGCACAGAGAACAAGAGAAATGTCCCAACTGTTCTTTTGCTTCATTTGTTTTAGTGATGATTATGTGGTCCGTGCTTTTGTTAAGGATAAGTTAGTTGCGTGTAACTCATTAATTATATCCCCGTTTTTGTTTGTATCTCCAGTTCTGTCATACCTTTACCTCCACACAGGCTTTCAAACAGTGTTTCAAAAACTATTTTTACTGATAGATTCATCTGATAGATTAATGAAACAGCTTCAAAGGATGGTATTTTGATGCAGTCTTTCCATCCCTCCAGCGGTGCTAGCTGCAGGGGCTGGGGAGGAGGCGGCATTTATGGCAGACGAGAGTGTGGAGAGTATCCCAGAGCTCTGTCCTGTGCAGTACACGGCAAAACACTACAGCCTCTACCTGGACAAAATCACTCAGAAGACAAAACACCTCAACATGGGTAAGGCACACATTTATGTGTGTGTGTGAGGGCAGGGGACGGGGATCATTATAGCCAGTCGCTTGTATGCTTAAGTGAAACAGGTACTACATACTGAACAAAGATAATTTCAATTGATTTCTGTATGAGTGTGTGTGTGTGTGTGCTCACGCATGTGCACAAGCATCTCACTCCCTCTTACCCTCTCTCACTGCCTCTCTCTCTCTTAGTGGACAGTCAACAGGATTGGACTCCTCATAGGGTAGAACTGTGTTTATGGACATGGGCAGTAGCCAGTAAGCTACAACCGTCTCTGTTGAAGGAGTTTAGTGACCTTAAACATCAAACCAGTCAAGAGCCAGTTAAGAGATCCGCAGCCAATGACAGAGCACCTAAGAAGCAGAGAACCTAGTATTGTGATGAATAAACAGCTATTTTGAAGTACAATTCCTTCAGGCCACATACCTCTGCACCCGTGTTGTGGCCTAATACACACTGTTTAGTTTGTTCATGAGGGCCGATTTAAATGTAAGACATTCCAGTGATTTCTGTAAAGATCTTTACACGTTGTTATTTTTCTGTCCCTACGATGTATGAATAAATATATTTTAAAGGAGATTATTTTGTTTTTGTTGTTTTGAGTTGTATGCATTGTCTGTCTTTGATAGCAGGGGCCTTTACAACTAAGTGAGGTTACTGGTTAACCCTCGATTGAGCATCAGTTGTTTCTAAAGTGACATGTTGTTTTTAGATCAATGGTTATTCCAGAAGTTACCCTTAACCAGTAACCTGGCTTCGTAGTTTACCCCTCAGAAGCAACAGTGTTTGCTTGTTTTCAGAACTCTATCTTGCATATAAACACACGTATACACACACACACACACACACACCATTTTCACCAACGTATTTAATAACTAGAGAGACATGGATAGGCCAGGCCACATTATCGCTCTTTATTCTTATTGGTTCTAAATGAAAGCAGGTATAGAATGATCAGTAAAAAGAAAAGAAAAATGAAACAGCAAATTCAAATCTATAGAAAATGGCTCAGAACATCTCAAACAATCCATATTTACATATTTGTGTACTTTTACTGTAACTTAATCTGAAGGGGAAAAAAATGAAAATTTATATAGTTTTTAAGATATACTTTTTGAAAGCCTAAAATTGTAAACGATGAACCTGCATGTCTTGGACATTTCTGTTTGTTCTTGGCACCATATTTATGGATAAGGCCAGTTAGATTAAGATGCTACCTCGGGTTTATGTCAAAACTGTAGAGCTCTTTGAGCCTGTGGTGTGTATGCAACCTTGTCCAGGCACTGTGAATTTGGACAGTTTTCTTTCTATCTATGTTTTGTCCATCTATGACTAACACTAATTTGTAATTGTTTTCCCAACTTCTCACAAATCGTATGAGCTCTGGAAAATAATTACATATCAAGAAAAGTGGTCAGGTATTTACTGTATAATTTTCACAACAGGAATAAGAGAATTTAATCCTGACAGTGTGTCAGTCACATGCCTAAACTGTTTGTAGTGGTCTTTTAATGCACAAGGCAAGACCTCTGATGATGGCAGTCTCTTTATTTTAGCTGAATTTAACTGCTAAATCGGTATACCAAATTCATGACTCACAACTACTTTACCAGAGTGGTAAAACAAATTAAACTTTGCATCTCTTCTTCAAGAATATTAATAACACAATCATGAAGAAATAGCAGGATTTCTACTCCAGCAGAGAATCTCCTTTATGATAGAGAAGGACCATTACAGTGTTAACTATGTTCAGTAACAAAGTAGTTGTGTATGAGTCTTAGAAGGAGCAAAGGCTTGACCTCCCCCCCCAGCCACCCCCCCCCCCCCCCCCCACACACACACACACCTTTTGACTTCAGTCAGTAAAGCAAGAATGCTTACTTTACATCTCCATCTTTATCTACTCTCTATGCCCTAACCCTAGCCAAATCCATTGCTCACAAATCGCTGACAAATTACAGGCACTTCCCTGTTGACAACACAATTAAGCACCAATCCAACTTGGATATTTAGATTTTTTAAAAAAGGCAATGCCTTGTCTTGTTTGCAACCCCTGAAGCACTGATGTCACAGCAAATCAAAACATTCAATTATTATTTGTGTAAATTTAAAATAATTTAATTGTAATTTCACTGGAGTTACAAATGAAATATGCCACAGTTTGTTTTTGCATTTTAAGACACACAGATTAAGCCACATGAAAATGAATGTCATGTTACACAGAAGGAACTGACAGGAAATTTCTAGAATGTTACTGACATTATAGCTGAGAACACTTGATTCAAAGACCACCACTGAAGTTATGGCAGGCCGGAGCGTACTGCATCCCACTGTTGGATGGCTTTCTTCTCTCATAGGATCTGCACAAATCTTATGGAACAGTATGGAATGGGAGCAAGCAATAGGCTATGGCTGATTTACTGACAACAATACAACCTTTACAACCTTTCTTGTCTCTTTAGAGCACTGGCCTACAAATTTGCCTCAGCCCTTCAATGGACAAGCTGACTATGTGAAAATCACCATCACCCTCAATCTGAATACTCTTAAAGTAGCCTCTCCTTTGGTTTTTCTTTATGCAGCAAGCTCATTTAAGCATGTCAAATGAAATGGCATCATGATTTATGTCAGCCTACACCTATCAGTTATGAAAATCGATAGCTGCGAAGGACTACAGGAGAGGTTTCGATTTAAGTGTATTGAGATTGAAACATAGCCAGGCACTGAGTGAAGCTACAAGCCTTATAAGGGTCACTGACAGACTGGGACAGAGTTCTATTCTGTTAGAGGTTAGCATGGAGCTAAAATATCGAGCTGCATGCTCAATACAGATCAGTGTGGAGCTAACACACTGAGCTAGCTACATGCCTTGTTTAGCACAAGGCTAATGCCAGGAGACTGTAAAAAGAGAGTTAGCATGAAGCTAACACATGGGGGACTATTTTGTCAGCAGTGCTGCCATTTTAACAGTACAAGTCTAATGAGCTACACTAGCCTGCTGTCATACTGCACATAGAGAACATGCTCAAGTAACACTGATCATACACACACACACACTAGCAGCCCTCCACATGTCAAATGCCTTGTTCTGTTCTTCTCGTTTAGCCAAAGCTGCAAGTTTGATCTGTACAGTGGCAGAACACATAAATTTCCAGAGTCACTAGGCACACTTAATTAGAATGTGGAGTTGGCTTCTGCTCTGAAGCAAGCAATGACCTTTTCCTCAAACCCTCTCTTTCTCACGCAAAGGCACACACTCACACATACATACATAGCCTACATACATACACATACACACACTCACACCATGATGTGTGAGAAATAAATAAACAATTTTGGCACAAGAATGAACAGCATCAGCACGTGACATCACAAAGCAGCAGAAGGCTCGTCATAGCAACCTGACCCCCATAACCCTCACCTAAACTAGCCCCACAGGTCAGTCTGAGATGGACAACATGAAAAGTCTTCACAAGAGAGTCAGAAGACATGGCCCAAAAATGTCCTCATGAATCCGTCACGCAAAAATACACACTGCAGGAAGTGTTATAAATGCTCAGTAGATTCTGCTTAAGATTTCAAGTTAACAAGAGTTTCAGCATCATAGAGAATATTCACACCATAACAGATGTTTTTTAATATAACAGCAAAACAAAGTAGAGATTTCTTTTCTTTCCTCTCATTTTGGCAACTTTGACAATATCTGGCAACCCCGCGACACTGAAGTGAACAGCTGAATTCACAGAAAAACAGAACACATAAGCAAGGATTACCTGTGGTCACTTCAGCAGTGCTCCCCTAGATAATCATTGCAGAGGCAGGCTATTACATGAATGATGATGTCACTGACACCCCATGGAAGGGGTCAAAGTACAAGCTATCAGAGGTCATGGGTCAATTGATTAGGGTTTGTTCCTCCTGACTTTGGTGTTGTTCTGGCAATGCAGTTCTTCAGTGGCGGGGCTGTAGAGGTGCAGACAGGTTTGTTCATTGTTTCTTGACTCGCAGGACTCGAGTGGTGTACATGCGCACATGTACATACACTTGTCCGTTCGTGCCCACACACACACACAGACCAGAAAATGTGAAATAGTGGACCAGTAAAAAGTACATACAACTAACTGCAGAGAAAGAGACAAAACACATCCAGTTTAAAAATGTATATTCCTTCACATAACACATCTTGTCCTGTTCGAAGAGTAGCTTCACAACCTCTAAACTGGGTCAGTTTTAGCATTTTGATCAGACTGAACTGGACACGGTGCATGTCTCTGGGTCTGAGCATATGTGTATGTACCCATGAGATTTTGGCAGGACTTTTGATGGCAATATACAGCCGGTTGTGTTTTAGGTTTATTTCATTGTTTGTTTGATCTGGATTTTCTTTTAAAGTGTATGCTGAGGTTTATTTTTCAGTCTCTCTGTGTGTGTGTGTGTGTATGTGTGTGTGTGATGACATGAGTCAACACATTACAAAACCAAAGATTTTTGTGTCTATATTAATTGTTGTGGATGTGTGTATGCATATAGCTGCCCAGAAACACCAAGTAATAACAGATTTTCATTGTTTAAACTACACCTCTTTGCTCTCTTTCTCTCGCTCTCTTTCCTCTCTGTCTCTCTCTCTCTCTTTCTCTCAACCTGGTGGGGCTTTTCACTTGTTTTGATTTTTGGGGGAAAAACATAAGGGTTTTTGGTAGGATGTCTGTCTGTGATTAGCTGAAACCAAGGAGGAGGAGGTGCACTGGGGGCTTGGACATAGTGACACAATTGGTTCCTCCCCACGGCTGTGCGTCAGGGTGGTGGTGGGATCTGAACGCCGAGCAGCTCGTAGGCAAAGATGTTCCAGAAGATGGCGAAGAGCAGGAAGGTAATGAAGGAGAAGACAAGCACCCACCAGGAGCACTGTGTCTGCAGGCTCTCCTCGTAACTGCGAAGGATCAGCAGACCCATGCTGATGCCCACCACCGCGCCCGACAGGTGCGCCATGAAGCTGGGCTGCGGCCCCGATGATGGTAGCGGTGGCGAGAAGCGCAGCCACACCGCACGGCCAACTTCGGAACTCACTGGAAGGTGGGCCGAGGGGTTTGGGGAAGAGGGAGAAAATTAGAGATATACTATAAGCTGCAGTGGATACAAAGATAACAGATTAAAAGAGACATAAACAAAGGGAGGGCAGAAAAAGAAGAAGACAAACAAATGGAAAGAGAGAAGAAGATGGAATGAGTTAGACTGATAGATCAGACTCTTTCACTTTACTTTACTCATGCAAAGAGTCTGGACACTCTCAAAAGGCATACGTTTTTGTTTTTTGTTTTTCGAAGTGGGTGTGCACTTTGTTTGAATTTTAAACCTATTGGTCCTGCCCTCAATTTCTGTTCACTGATTGGTTGCAAGAAAATGTAATTGGGGAACCTGAGACCACAGGAGAGTACCTTGATGTAGTACTGCAGTGGAATACAATATTGAGTAGACGTGCTATGGCAGTGCTGACCTGGCTAGGAATTAAAAAAGGGAAAGAGACTAGAACGAGAGAAACATTGATAGAAGTCTAGACATGGAATTTGAGAAAGAAAGACAAAAGATAGGAGAGAAAGAGAGAGAATATGCAAAATAAAAACAGAAAGAAAAACAGACAGTGATGAGAAAGAGAGAGAGAGAAAATCTTAAGGTTGTATGGGCCACCGAGCCAAAGACAGCTCATGCAACAGAGCACGTTGTACACCCAGTGGGAGGAACGACAAAGAGAGAGTCAAGAGAGATGGATATAGAAGAGGAGGAAGGAGAAGAAGAAGAAGACAGCATTACACCCAGGAATACTCTGAGCTGGCTCAGATGACCCATCAGAGTGAAGGGCGGAGTAAAAAAAAAACAAACACCACAACCGCGCACTGACATCTGATACAGCTGCTGAAATCACTGGAGTACTCGTATGACTAATCCTCTGTATCAGTATTTCCAGTGGCTATGTTATATTGGATGTTAATATGCTAGGTAAATAAAGTCTTTTGGCTCTGGATTATGATACAGCACCAGCATCAACACCACAGAGACTCACAGGTCAATAATACAAGTAGCACAATAAAGGAATTCCTTATAAAATAATTTAAATTCATCTCCCTGATCGGTAGGGCCATGTAACACCCCATGGAATTAAGAAGTCCTTAATTTGGTACCACCAATTTGTCCTTAATTTATTGTTAATTTGTGTGTATCTAAAAAAAACAATCTCAAAATCTGAAACTATGTGCAAAAGAAAGGCAAAAAAATAGTTTTAATTTAAAATGATCTAGATCTATCTAAAAATAAGCCTAAGTGAAATGCTTTTGACGGACACCAGCATTCATGAGTATTAGCCTTCATGAGTGCGTCCCATCTTAGGAGCTGTGAGTTTACTGAGTTTGAGCCTGGGATTACACCATGCAGTCAAATACAAGACAGGTACTACCTACACAAAACTAAGTAATATTGCCATAAATAAATCACTATCTGAAGAGCTTTTAGAATAGTAGTATGTACTTACTGCAGACTAGGGCTAGGATCATTCGCAGCAGTTTGTAGGGGCACTTCATGCCTGCCCAGTTCTGTAAGAAAGACAGGCATGATTGTAGTTCATATGCTGTTTGTGTGCTTGTTGGTGTGACTGATTTGATGCTTATAGCTTGGAATTAGATTTTAGCATGATTGACTGGTAATGCCCAACAAACCAATGCAGTGTTATGGTCAGCTGAACTGTTTATGTGTGCATTTGTGTGTATGTATGTGTGTGTTTGTGAGAGACTGTGTATTTAAAGGTGTGGGGGCTGCATGTTTGTTTCTCTCACTCTCGCTGTGTGTGTGTAAGTGTGTGGCTGTGTGTGTGTGTGTGCACTTGGCAGCATTCATGGCTGTGTAAGAATAGCAGGAATAAAAAATGAATGTATGTGGAGTGGAGTAGTGAATGTGGAGTAGTGGGTGAGAGGAGGGTTAATATGTTTATGCCAAGTCTTATCACAAACATACATGCCCTAGCGCACACACACACACACACACACATACACAGAAGCTCTCCTCCTGCTGGAATCCTTTTAGTCCAACTGCCTCCAGCTGCCTGCATCTGTGTTTGTGTGTTTGGCAGTGTGTGTGTGTGTGCGTGCATATGTGTGTGCATGCGTGCGTGCGTGCTTGCATGCAAGTGTGTGTGTGTGTGTGCACAAAAGCTTTTTTTTTCATTTAGTAGCTTTTAGGGTCACCCGATCACGGATGAGAGTGTAGGGGAAAATGGTCTACTGACACAAACACACACACACATACACACACACACACTAAGCGTACACACACCCAAATGTGAATTCATGCATGCCCATGGGCTGTAAGGCATGTCTTATTTAAACTCTATAGCAGTTGAGTATGAAAGGTAAAGTTATGAAATGTAAAACGGGGAAAGGTAAAAAAGGCTCTCCAGGGAGAAAAGGTGTACATTCACGATGGGGTAAAACACTTATTTATAGCCTATGCACTTCAGCTATATCCTCCATTCATTCCCCTCTCTCTCTCTCTCTTTCTCTCTCTCTGTCTTTCTCATGCTTTATCTCCCCTGACTCACTTCATCGTACTAAGCATCTTTCCCTCTACCTTCCATCCTTCCCTTGTCTCTGTCCCATTTTTGACTTTTCCCCTCACTTTCTCTCTCTCTGTCCCTTTCTTTTACTTCCTCCTCCCCTCCACCCCCCACCCCCTCTTATTGACAGTCACAGTGACAAGAGCGGTGGTTACCATGACAACGTTGGCAAGATGGGCAGAGCAGAGAGCGTAGACCCCCCCGGAGCCTCCCACCACAGGAGCACGCATATCAGTGATTGAGACTGTTAGCGAACCTGAGAAAGAGAGGGAGAGGGAAAGAGAGAGAGTAGAAAAGTGGGTAGAAAGAGAGGGAGAGCATGACGGAGAAAAAAAGAATGGTGACAAAGGGGTATCCATAATGCGTGTCCTTCATAGGCACACACAGACAAAGACAAAGACACACACACTCACAATAGAACCAGAGTGATGCACATCAACACTGGCATACACACTGAGTCACACACACACTCAAACAGAAAAATACACCGACACACTCATGCAATGAACTGCACGGGTCAGGGCAATTAGCCACAATACTTAATTAGAACACAATGAAGGACATTAATTATCACCATGGTAACAAAGGACAACAAAGCAATTTCTATGGCAACACTGTTGTGCTGGTTTGGTTTGGATCCACATGTTAGTTGACAGACTTCAGGTTTTGGAGCACACTTTATGAGTATGTGCATGTGTGTGTGAGTGTGTGTGTATGTGTCTATGTGGTTAACCTCTGACAGATCATCTATAACACCCACATTGTACTGCTGCTGCAGCAAATAGCTTTGCTGTGATCAGCACTCCTCGGAAATACACCCATACCAACAGACACATAGTCTTTCCCACATACACACACACTCTCTCTCTCTCACACACACACACACACACATAACTGACAAAGATGATAAATCAAAGACTTGCAAAGGGCAACCTGTCCCCACCTCTAGCCACATGATAAACACTGCAATGACTGTATGTGTCTTTGAGTACATATCAGTGCATATGTGAATGTCAGAAACCAATAAAGTGTATGTGTGTGTGTGTGTGTGTGTGTGCTCCATAATGTCCTTGCTTCGTGCTGAGCTCTCCATTCAGCAGGAAAATCTCATCATATTTATGATCCTCACATCACCGTGGCAACAGCTAAATCAATATCCTCTGCAGAACCCCAGAAGACTAGGTGCATGATGGGAAGGAGTGAGAACCAACTTGGTGCACTCTGGGTAATGTAGTGTATATGTGATGGAGCCGTGAGTGGATAGTAAAAGAGAGGATTATCAAAACAACGCACACATACACACACACACACATTTACTTCCTCTCTCTCTCTCCCTCTCTCTTGCTCTTTCTCTCTCTCTCACTCTCTCACACACACACACTCATGTGCTCTCTCAGAGCCAGAGAGAGTGATAAAGGCAGGCCCCCGAAAAGAGGGGAAATGAAGCCAAGGTCATGCTTGAGCTTACAACAATACAAATACACCTAGAAACAAACACACTCACCTGAACAAACACATTTACACACTTGTACATACACACTATCATGTGCAAAATAAACAATGCACATAACAAGCTTATACATTCACTGAAACCACAAATACACTACCAGTACCAACACACACAATCAACAGCACTGCACTGCAGTCAAGTGTGTGAATGCTTATGTGAGAAGAGTCTAATCTTAGGATTGGTGATGTCACTACCTGTGGCTAAAACCACACCTGGCTTATCACCATGTCACACAGTAGGTAGTTTGAAAGTGACTACAGTTAGTTAAGGCCTGCTGCAAGATAATCAGGAGTTTGGTTAAGCAGGAGGTAAGTGATCAGTCTTTAAAGCACAACCAAGCTGACACACACACACATACAAACACACATTGAGTTACACTACAAAGTCTAACTACCAGAGGAGGGCTCTTAATTAAATATAACTTCTTAGACCATATAGCTTAGGAGATGAGAAATTCACACACACACACACACACACATTCACACACACACACACACACACACACACACACACACACACACACACACACACACACACATTACGCACTTGCCCTGAGCAAGATGCTGTGTCAAGGTAGTTATTTTTCAATACATTTTTACATATCTAACTGTGTCAACAACTGACAGAGCTGAAAATAAACACACAAACACACACACACACACACACACACACACACATACTAGCGGATACAAACAAAGACAGTCTCTCTCAGTCATTTTGTCTCTCACACACACACATGCACACACAGACACACACCATCAGATGACACACACACTGTCTCTAAATCACGTTCTTCCTTTCACACACTCTTTCTCTCACTCACACACACACACACACACAAAGACACACACACACACACTGACCTGCCACTACTCCAGCCATGTAGAGCAGACTGATACGGAGGATGCCGTGCACCATTTCTAGTGGTACCCCAATCATCAGCTGCAGCAAAGCATTGAAGCCCAGCTGCTCCAGCCTGCAAAACACACACACACACACGTTCATAAAACATCTGTGTGGAGATTGGTGTCATGAGTGTGAATGTTTTGTGTGTGTGTGTGTGTATGCTGCACCTGTATGTGTGTGTTATGGGTGTGTGTGTGTGCAACTGTGTCTTTAATTGTGTCTTCATGCATCTCGTCGGAAGATGTGTGTGTGTATTTGTGTATCTGTGTGTGTGCATGTGTACATGTGTGCTTGTCTATGTGTGTGTGTGTATTTGTGTTCAAGTATCTATTTGAACGTGTGTGTGTGTGTGTGTGTGTGTGTATTTGTATTTTTGTTTATGTGTGTGTGGGCACTGATCTTACCCCACATGCATGAACATGTAGCTGAAGAATCTCCACACCTGGGCCCTGTGTCCTGGGTGGTAGACCAGAGGGCTCTTCATGAAGTCCGGCTGGTATGTCTGCAGAACCCACTTATTCAGCATTACGCCGTAGCACAGGAACACCACAATCTGTAGTACAGGGCAAAACACACACACACACACACACACACACACAGATATATATGTTACATATAAGTTGAAATAATGAAACAATGCTGCATATTTGATTATGCTTCCAGACTTCATTTACTGCGTGTGCGTGGCTGTATGTGTGTGTGTGTAGTGTCTGTAAAGGTATGCATGTTCATGTGTTTATATTAATGTTATGCTGTTCATGTTTATGTTTGTATGTGTGTGTGTGTGTGTGTGTGTGTGTGTGTTACCTGTATGATAGTGATGATGGCCATGAACACAGGCGGTGGGCACAGGCGGTTCTGATGGAAGTACCACCGTCGGTCCGTCTCGCAGGGCAGAATCTCGTATGCTACGTAGCGCACAAAGCGCTTGTACACGCCCAGCCCCGTCTCATCCAGTAGAATCTCACGCTGCAGAGTGCGACGCCCATTTGCGATGGCTTTCCGGAAACTACTGCTGCGCTTGCTGCTCAGCTGTATTGGTCAGTGAAAGAAAGATGCGGATATATGACTAAAAAACATGACTAAAAAGTACGTGTGCTTTAAAAACAATAGATACAGTTATGTAGTTGTTTTTGTTGTTGTTGCTCTTGTCAGGTGGTGGTAGCGTAGTGGTTAAGGAACCTGGCTAGCGTGCAAGTAGCGTCAAAAGTTGTGGGTTCGAATTCTAGCTGCCACCGCTGTGCCTTTGAGCAAGGCACTTAACCCTAAGTTGCTCTAGGGTAGACTGGCCCTGAACAATTGATAGTTGTAAGTTGCTTTAGATAAAAGTGTCTGCTAAATGTAAAAGTTTTTTTTTTTGGCTTATTTGTAGTGTTTATTTGT
>JAIFZK010000002.1:10960000-11130000 GCA_027481765.1 Tenualosa thibaudeaui
AACAGGCACACACCATTTTTAAATCTCATACACATACCTACTCTCTCCTTCACACACTCTGAACAAACCAGCAAGAACTAGGAATACCAATGTTTGTAATGATTCTCTGATGTAAACCAGTGTAATGTCACTTAAGGGAATGCCTGCAGACACACACACACACACACACACACACACACACACACACACACACACACACAGCATGTGAGACAGAGAGAGAGTAAAAGGGAGGGCAGGGCCCTAAGAAAGATTATCGAACAACTAAAAAATAGAAATTAGGAAGATTAAGGATGAAAAGGGTGTGCACATACACTCACATGCACACACACACACTTACACACACACACACACTTGGCACAATGGCCGAAAATGCTGGCAATGTAGGGAGCATTCTTGCATCAGAGTTTGTGAAGTAACACACACACACACAAATCAGATAAACACATTTGTGCTTTGCAAAACCACAATTGCACAATCTCAGAGCCAAACACCAGCCCATACCAAATTACAGCTCTCCCTCTCTTCCACAGCTCTATGGCTGATGAGCAGGGAGGGCTTCAATCTTAATCCCCTCACCACTTCTCTACACAAAAGGAGCATTGAGAATGAGGCCTGCAATGTTAAAGCATCTGTAAATCTGTGTCAGTGAGAACTCTGGTTATATTTGGCACTGACTAATTGGCTATTGACTAACTAGCTACTAGTGGCAATAACTTTGCAACTAATACGTTTATATGCAAATTACTAATATGTTTGCAAATTACAGTAATATGTAATTTCATTCATTTTCTGCATAATGTAAAGTAAACTGAATACATCACAGCTGCTGAATTATTGATTATTATTGATTAATTAATTCACCTTGTGAGGTGAAGGGGCGTAAGTATATAAATAAAGAACAAAAACAATAACACCATACAACAAATATCATACCATTAAAAATACATGTTAATTTCTTGGACATAGAAGCAAGTTGGTGTAGTTAAATTTGTCAGTTTGAACACACGTACACATCTAGCAGATGCTTTTATGCAAAGCTCCTTACAACTTTCTTAATTATCAATTGTTCAGAGCCAGTCTCCCCTAGAACAACTTAGGGTTACAACTAGACAGGTTCCTTAACCACTACGCTACCTACCACCACAGCTCCATCAGACAGTTCCACACCTTTGTGCTTTCATAGGTTACAGTAAGAACCTCTGATGCCCTTAGTCCCTCTCATGGAGCTCCGTGTGTGGCCTCACTACAGAACTCTACAGTACAGTACAGTACAGTACTACACTACAGTAACTGTGGTTCCTCCTCTGGTGAGTGCTTGTCTCCAATGTGGATGTCTGAGGCAGGCTGTACTGTTGACTCCATACTGCCCTACTATGCAGCTCTAACCTGGGCCTCACTTTGGAGGTCTTTGGAGATTGTGTGTGTGTGTGTGTGTGTGTATGTGTGTAATAAAAAGGAGAGAGAGAGAGAGACTCTCAATGCAAAAAGACAAAGGACAGCTCCCTCTAGTGAAAAATTTCATGAATTTCCTCAAGTACAAATTCAGACAAAATAGTGGTACACTCGCACAATCAAATTTATAAATAAATCACTGTGATATCCTGATTCCATTCCGGAGAAAGACTTTATAGTAAAGATCTTTGAGGAGTCACTGCACTGAGAATTCAGAGGCAGAGTTGTGAGAAACAAATGTGCCCACTGACAAACACTATATTCATTCAGACAAAATAGTGGTACACATGCACAATCAAATTTATAATTCAATCATTGTGATATCCTGATTCCATGTTGAGGCCAGAGAAACACTTTGCAGTTAAGAGTCACTGCACTGAGAACTCAGAGACAGAGAAAGGAAAAGAGAATTGTGTGTGTGTGTCTGTCTGTATGTGCCATGACATCCCTGGTTACCTTCAAGTCATATCTCCAAACTCACCTGTTCAGAATAGCCTATCCCACATGATTTTTACCTGCCACTACCATTAGCCATCTTTGTATTTTTAAATTGTGTATTTAATTTAACTTTATACTGTAATTGTCTGAGCTTATCTGCTCTTCTTAGGACATGGTACTGTAATTAGACTATGCTTATTTTAACTTTATTTTTATTTGTTTTGAAGTGACCTTTGAAGTGACCATTTTTGAAAGATGATTCTAAATAACAAGTATTATTATTAGTGGTATTAGTAGTAGTAGTAGCATTGTTGTTGTTGTTATTATTTTCATTTTTATTGTTAGTGTGTGTATATATATATGTGTGTGTCTGAGTGTGTGTGTGAGAGAGAGAGAGAGAGAGAGACCTACAGCAATAACTGTGTACTGCGTTACAGGGTTAGGATTTGAACAAACATGAATCATTCTGTTTTTCCTTGTGTTCACTAGATTGTGAAAGCAACAGCCAAAGACTGGAAGTTGCCTGTGACAGAACTTGGAACAGAAGAAGAACAACATTCTCCAAAACAACCAAGGCTCTGGCCACGCATGTTACTTGAACCCGGCTAGACTACTTGAACATGTTAGGCATACATAACAAATTAGAGCTGAAACCACAACCACAAACTACATGTTACTGGTTACAGAAAACAGAATAGATTCATTACATTTTCATTAATACTAACATTACTAACATTTCATTGTTTGATGACATATTGGGCAAATGTCCTTTTAAATTAATAGACAGTTAATAGATGTCAATAACTTTTGTATCTTATGTGTTAAGGGTGTTGTGACAATGAATTTCACATCAAGGATACTTGAAGGACAGCTTTCAAATGAAACTTGTGATCAATGTTATTTTCACTCACTGGATATCAAATGATGACAAGCAATCTATTCTATTAAGAAATACAATTCTAATATTAGGTACCATCTCTCTCTTTCTCTCTCTCACACACACACACAGAGGTTTGACACTCAAGGCTTTTTGATACATAAGCCACATTATCGTTCAGCTCTGACTGAATAAGCATCAATAAGCAGTCTCATCTGAAATGTGTTACTTTTTAATTCCTTTCACAGGGAGGGAAGGCCCTCTGGTGCACTCTGCTGGTCAAATGTGGAACCAGTCATATGACCACCATGCCACTGACATATTCAAACATACACAGACGCGTGTCTGAGCAAACATATGCACGCACACACATACACAAACACACAATAACAAAAACCAAAATTAACAAACAATAATAAACACACCTTTCAAATGTAGAGTTTGAGTTGTTTCCTTTTCTTTCTTATTTTTTATTGTTAAAATAATGGGCTGGAATGTGCAGTGAGGACCTGGAGTTTAACCTACCTCAGGTTAACATCACAGTTCTGTGTGTGTGTGTGTGTTTTTGTGTCTGTGTGAGCACGAGAGGCAGAAACAGATTGTGTGTAAGAGGAAAAGCCAGTACAGCAAAGAGAAAGAGAGAGAGAGAGAGAGAGATTATGTCAAGCTCCTCATAACCCAAACTGACAAATGGCACACAGGTGTGTTTGCGTGTGTGGGGTGGGGGGATGAACAACTGTGACAGTTGGAATAGACTACTTACCTGTGGTCTGTGAATGACAGTCGTGTGTGTCTCTTTCAGTTGTGAGAAACAAATGTGCCCAATGACATACACTGTATTCATTGTGTGTGTGTGTGTGTGTTCGTTTGTATAGGGAAGCTTGTGCTGAAGTCAGCAGAACACTTGTCTCTTTCACACACACACACACACACGCACGTCGCTCACACATGTGTCGTTCATGCAGTCCACTCTCCATACCTCATCAGACTCGTCTGAAAATAAGCCTCATTTCACGGCTAAAGTTACGCTCTGGCTCAAAGGCTAAACTAAGCGGTTGGTGATTCTCTGACCGTCGGCTGTATATTTAGCTTGCATATAAACTCCGTCCGAGTCAGACCAATATGACTATCCAGTGTCCACCACGTCACTGTGATTTCTTTGGGATCCATAAGAGTAAAATGTATTTGAAATGTAGTCCTATCGAGTACCCCCAGAGTCAAAACACGTTTGAACACAAACGGACTAGCTCTTTAAAACAGTGACGAGGAACTCCTATCCCTTTGTCAGGATTCGTGAATGTCACCTTTGAAGTCATCGGCCCAGTATAGGTACTAGGTCGGATAGATAACCTATGATTTCTGTAAAAGCCTATTTAATGAACCCTCCCCACTGCCAGCAGAAGGCAAAGCGAGACGGATCCTTCCTGATGTCCAACACTGTTTCTCGTCGTTGGCGTGTGTTGGTTCTGACGAAACCCAAAGTCACCACATGCGCCCTTATTGTTCCGATGTTTCTAACCAGGGAGCATGTGCGCGTGCACGTGCACTGCAGGTGCTGTTTTCAGCACCAAAACAGTCTCGTCAGAAAATGCAAAAGTAGGCCTATGAAAATATATAAATAATGGCAAGCTGTTTTGCTTTTAACGCCCTGTGTTTGAGATCACGTTAATCCCGAACATTAATACAAGGACGGAGAACACCGTGTGCACCACAGATATCTAGAGCGCGCACGTACAGGGGCGCGCACAAAGAGTGATAAAATGTAAGGTTGAAGCTCTCTCTCTCTCTGTGACTGTGTGTGTGTGTGTGTGTGTATGTATGTGTATGTGTAACCAAGTGTGTAGTCTACGAGTTGTCTCTAATGGGCTTGTGGTTTATTTATATAGCCTATCATTTTATTGTGTGCATCTTTCACTCTCTCTGTGTCTGTGTCTATTTGTGTGACATAGATTAATTTCTTTGACATAATGTACTGTACATGCTGCAAGAGCAAGAGTCAACTTTAAAAACCCCATCATAATCAGCGCGTCATCTTCACCTTAGTCAATTATCATCGCAGACGGACTGGCAAAGGAGACAATACCTGACCAGCTATTGGGCCTCAGTTAAGATCTTAGACACAATCAACTTTGTAATTAGTTGATTCAATTAATAAAGGGAATAAAATACAACAATGACATAACAGTTATATTGTCTCTATGACATAACAGGCAGAGTGGAGTGACTATAGGCTGGTGATCTTCAGGGATTCAAGATGGCGTTCAGGAGAGGAGCCTGGCCGCTCTCGGTCAGAAAATTCTGCAAATATGCACAGAGACACTTGAAAACCAACAGACATCACGTACGAAACGTGTTCTCTGATTATTCTGAAATGCCCGATGGAGCACGAGCCAAGATCAGATCTCTTCCTCGCGCCCCCTTCTCCCCCGTCAGACGACCACTGAACAAAAGAATGTGGAGCGCGCGCCGTGTTTTAAATGATCACTTCGATATTGTGGGTGCAAACTATAGTAACCGCGGCCCGACTCTAGCTCTCCCCATGACACCGACACAACGACCTGTTCGTGTGTCTCGCCGTTTCCCCGGTACCGGTGTGTGAGAGCCGGTGTTTCAGGTCTTTGAGATGTTGGCAACTTTCCTAGCAGCGAGTTGCCCCGGCTGCAAGGCAGTCTTTCACGCACTTGTTTATACACTAGTTCACCTCTATAAAGCCCTGGAATAAAAACGCACCGATTCTGTTCAAACCCACATACATGCAGTAACACACTGTGTCATTTGCGAGCAACTTTCATTCACTCACATTTAATTTATAAAAGGTTTAACAGTAAATAATCTGGAGCACGTCACATCGAGTCGCCTGCCCGACTGTGTTAGTTGGCAAACTCTAACGGTGGATTAAAAACGAAAATGATATTATGCACGCGTCAAACGTTGAGTTTTCATTAGACTATTGATTCGGGTTTCACGTGCATGGTATGATTTGGATATCGGTTCCGTTGTTTTGGGTCAATTTCGCACGAATTCTGCAAAATCCATCTCCTCGCGCGCTGCTTCGGGTGGGTTTTCAAGAAATAAAAGTTTATCGGTCAGCGAATTCTCATTGGAACCGGGTATGCCCGTGAAGCCTGAAGTGTTTGCTTTTAGCCGACACGGTTCGACGGAACCGTGTGTGGCCCATCTTCGTAAATTCAGCGCTAGTTCGAGGAAGAAGAAACACAAACCGACCCGCGCGAGTTTCATGGAGCCTGCTCGATCAGCTGCTGGCAGTTGGTGTTCTCAATCACGTCCGCGTCGAGGCTTGATATTGTCTATGGGCGCACCGGGAGAATAATACACACTTACACAGTGCGTATCGTTGGAGTACTCGTCTTGTTGAGGATCTCGCTAAGTTAGGGGATTACAGAGGGATAGTCTGCAGTGATATTGGCGCTAATCCTTTGCATTCTACTAATTCCTAAAAAAAAACACTAAAGGGGTTCTGACTTTTGAACACTGAGACAGCTTTCCTGAAACTCATCCAAACACAGCGATATGGCAGAGACAGCAGCCGCCCCGGCACAGAAAGCCAAAAAGGCGAAAGCCCCCAAGAAAGCGGCGTCGCATCCCAAATATTCTGAGATGATCAAAGCTGCGATCCTGGCCGACAAGAGTCGTGGCGGAGCTTCCCGGCAGTCCATCGCCAAGTACATCAAGAACCACTACAAAGTGGGCGACAATGCGGACTCTCAGATCAAGCTGGCCCTAAAGAGGCTGGTGGTGACCGGATTTCTTCGACAGACCAAGGGCATCGGTGCCTCCGGCTCCTTCAAACTGGCCAAAGCGGAGGACACCAAGAAACCAGCCAAGCCCAAAGCAGTCGCAAAAGCCAAGAAGCCTGTCAAAGCCGCGGCCAAGCCTAAGAAGGCTCCGAAGCCCAAGAAGGTGGCCAAGTCCCCCGCAAAGGCGAAAAAGAGTAAACCGGCTGAGAAGAAAGTAAAGAAAGCTGAGAAGAAGAAAGCGCCCGCTAAGCCCAAAAAAGTGGCGAAGAAGACCAAGGTGGCCAAGCCTGCCAAAGCGAGCAAACCCAAAAAAGTGAAAACGGCCAAACCCAAAGCCAAGACAGCAGCAAAGAAGAGCGCTAAGAAGAAGTGAACTCAAAAAACGGATGAGATTCACTGACGGACATTTGACAAAAACACACCTTGTAAATAGACTTTTTGAGGAGGTTTTGGTATCTGTAATTATTTTTGTATGGTCTTGTGCGGACTTAAAATCCGACCTTTTTACAGTTTCTTCTCCACCACTTTTGCACTATGTTGTGATAATTAGATCCAGAAAAAACAGAGGATCTGAAATTGGAATATGTTGATGGCAACACAACTGCCCTAACTATTTATTTTATTTTAGCCTATCCTCTTTCTGTAGGCCTATCACTTGTAGCGCTAATCGACCTTTCACTTGTAATGGTAATCGACTTGACGGCATTTTTTAAAGAATGCTGACATGCCACAGAAAAAAGTGAATCAGTGGACGAGGATATTTATAAACAACGACTGTATTACTTTACTCTGTTAAAGTGAAAATGTTTAAGAACGCTTAACTAAACCTGACAGATTTTTTCTCTGGAAGGACAGCGGACTGTTGTATATTTTCAAGTTTTACCATCATGTTTATCTGTTGTCATGTCCAGTTATTGTACTCATAACAACTCCTTTATACTGTATGACAATAAAATGTCAACTCTCTTGTCTTCTCTAAACTTGTCCTTTATTATAGTCAGTTGAATTGGCATGAAAGTACATATACAGTTCGTGTGGTTATGTGTGCGCGCTTGTGTGTGGGTTGGGGGGGTCTGTCGCCATGGAACAGACCCCGAGAGTGGAACTTGGAAAGGCGTAGCTTCAGGTTTCTACATCCATCCTGCGCATGTGTATAAAGGTTGGGAGAGACAGGCCCAAGCGTTTGGCTAGGGACAAGATGAAAAGTGGTCTTGCCACAGGAGGGTGACTAGTCCTCGATCGCACTGTGTTCTTGCGGCAGGGTCAAACTGGTTCTGTTGCGCATATATGGTCACCTAAAGATGCTTTCGCTGTGCATTCCTTAACCAAAACAAAGAAAATACTTCTAATGGCCAATATAAATATGTTATTAAGGGTCGTATGATGTTTATTTCACCTTATATAGGGTAGATTTTAAAAACACACTGATACCCAACCATCACAATACATCGGTTATTCAAATTTGGAGTCCGAAATGAGCGTATTTTAGAAGCTCCGCCCTAGTAGACTACTACACATTCTCAAACGTGTCCACCCTTCTGTCGCTCATGCGCACGCACCGCCTTTCTATTTTTTTCCGACTTGACAAGTAGCCAAGAGGCCGCCCGTCACCTCTACTGTTGTTCTGATGTAAACACCTACTACTAATCGCATACCTATATAGCCTAGGCCTAGAAATTCCGATTTGGACCGGCCCTGATCTGACTTGTGGCAGTAACCTATACAAGGGGTAAAGGATTCAACCGCGCAGATTAACTGTTTAACTATTGATTAAGACAGCGGATCTCAGTCACTTGATTTAAGTCACAGCACAGCACAGCAGTGTATGTATAAATGCAATGTTTCTTAAAATATTACTTAAATTCAGGCTACTGTATTGTGTGCATCTTTATTACATGATGCATTCTTTGTTAGAGTAGGATACAGTAGGCTGTGTGTCTGAGAGAGAGGAGGGAGAGAGGACAGTGAAGAAGAAAATGTGAAATGTGTAAGCACTGCAGCAGGTTGCAGAAAGAGGCCCCTGGTCTTCCTTGTTGTTCTGATTGTTTAGATTTACTCATTGTTGTTGCCACGGTCAAAGCACGCCACCATATTGGTTATCTTATCACATGACACTCACAGGTTTCCCATGAGAACAAAAGTATCACAGAAGTGCAAGTTTGGCTTAATTTTACAAATGATTATTCCTCCTTTCCTTTTCAGTTTTGTCAATCAGCTGCTTGCAAAGTAGATGAGTCATCCTAACATTTAATAAATCCTATCAGAAAAATTCCTATGACGCATACATGGGAGATTCCCTGGTTTTGACTTGTATAGAAGTGATTCCTTTCTTTTTCATGAATTACACAACTAATTGCTTAAAACCCAAACATGCCAAGACGTGGTAGGTCTATTACCAGTACTTTTTGTCACTTTTTGCTGAGATGAGGTAGCATGTTCTAACCTCATAACTTCAATCTTTTGTTACTCTCTGCATCCAGTAGGTACTGCAAATATATATTTTTTATTATATAATAATAAAGAACATAGATTAAAGCAACATAATATTGTTTTGATACCATCTTCAAAATAATTTGGATGGCATGTAGTCATATGATGATAGGATAAAAAAAGTGTTATTCCCATCCTGGATTCACTGGGGCAATTCTAGGTGCACAGTAAGAAACCACAAAATAAAAGAAAACCTAAACCTAAACTATTTTTTTGAATCTGATTAAGATTGTTTGCTATCAGTGGCCAAAGCTCTTTGAGAATCTGAACAGGTGGATGAAATGCAGAGGACAAATTCCTGAAAGGCTATCTTATGGCCACTTAAACACTAATTATATCTTGAAAAGTAAGAAAGAAAGACAGAAAAGAAATGATCCATACAACCTCAAAAGTGATTACAGAGGTCACCACCTTTTGTAACACATGCAATACAGGGTTCTCCAAGCTGTTATGTTATTGCAATCAGAACTCGTTAACCTCCTTGCTCTGTAATCTGTCCTAATTAGGTTACTAACAGTTATGAGAGAGCTGGGAGCTACTGATTGGTAAAATTGTTCTCTGTGCCAGGAGGACATGGCCTTCAAAGTCATATTCAAACTGGTCACATGTTCTTCTTAGGAACCTTAAAAGAGAAAAAAATGGACTAAATCCCATAGCATATACAGCCAGTGTTATTATAAACTGTAACTACTAAAATTAGGACTAAAATAAAAAAGAGAAGTGAAAAAAATAATTTAGTTAAACTGAAATAAACTTGAATCTGCCTGCAACAGGCTTCAGAACCAAGACACAAGAAAACATGTTCAAAAGTTTACTGACTTCAGACCCGTGATGGTTGTTCTAACGCTTTCGTTACAACACACCTCGGATAGCCTGTGTTGTGGACAATGCAGTCATGCTTCCAATAAAATCTGCATCTAAAATGGTAATTTAGAATAGAATATGGGAATATGTCATTGCAAAATATGTGGCATATTATCAAACCAGACTTTAAATGTAATGCGCGTTTGTCTTTCTAATCTAGTGCCTGCATCAGCGCCTTTCATTGATCGCAACAGTGCTTACCCTCCCTTGTGTTACTGTTACATGACCTTATGTCGCCCTCTTTCGTTCATACTCTATCTCATTGCTCGCTGGAACGGCGACGCGTGTGACCCAACGCACGTTTTCAGGTAACTTTGACATGTGTATTTGCAGAGGTACGTATTGACAAGGTGAGGAACTTTCAAGACCCACGTCCCCAAACAGCACTGAAATGTTATTTTCACACATTTCCTCCAACTCCTCTGGAGCTGATTTTATTTTGGCTGTTTCGTTTTCAGTGTATGATCTTATCAAGTAAGAAAAGCATTAGCCTACTTAAGAATAAATGTTCCTGTTAATTGCAGCTCACCAGTCCCATCTCTACTTATCGCTATACCACCCCACTCACACACACACACACACACTCTTTGATGACCAAGGGTCTGCAAAATCGGCATCTAAGACTAAATATGTTATGTCAAGATGTTTATTCCTTCTCTGCTGGGCGGTCGCAGCGTAGTGGTTAAGGAACCTGGCTAGCGTGCAAATAACCTGAGAAGTTCTGGGTTCATATCCCAGCTGCCCCTGTTGTGCCCTTGAGCAAGGCACTTAATCCGAAATTGCTCTAGGGGAACCTGAACCTGAACAATTGATAGTTGACAATTTTGGATTTGGATAAAAGCGTCTGCTAAATGCATAAATGTTAATGTTTACTGTTCCACTTGGACCAAGCGTATTTGTTTCAAAGGCTAGCCAACATAGGCCTTTACCTTGGGGTGACCAGACAACAGACAGTGATTTTGGTGGTCAGTTCCTGGTAAAATACAAGAAAACCCACATTGTCCTTGATTAAAAGTATATTCTTATTTCGCGCAGTAGCCTATTTAATTTTCATGATACTGACAGAAATAAGAATTTCCGTGGTTCCAGAGGAAAATTCAGGATAATGGCCCCGATTTTCATTTCAGAGGTCTGGTCACCTTACTTTACCTGCATTCAATATGTAATTTTGACAGGGAATACACAACAGTAGAGTTGAGTGTATGGACATAGGGCTGGTCTTGTGTGTCATACGAAAGCTAATGCAATCAATTTTCTCTAAAGCAACACAAATGACATGACTCATGTCAATAAGTCACCACATGGTCAAGGGTAAAATCCCCACATGATAAAAAGAAAGAAATAAGCCTGAATGATGCCGTTAGAGCTACACTGAAGCCTATGGGATACTTACAGGTATTATAGATCATATGTGCAGCAGATGTGTAGGAAGTACAAATGTCAATCCAGGGTCAATCTGCATGTTCTCCCTAATCACAGCATCAAGGCATTAGTGCACTATTTGTCAGATCAATAGGCATGGAGCACAGCTCCCTAATAGGGATAATAATCTCCATAGATTTCAACTCGCAAGAGCAAAAGAGGCCTCTAACTGTCCCTGTGTATCTAGAACCACAGGCATGAAGGCGGCAATAAAACTACAGCAATTTCTTGTATATACGGCGTATATATGTTCATAAAAAACAGCTTTCTTCAGGTCAGTATGTAACTGAACACAAATTAACCACTGACTCGTGGGAACAAACTTTTAGTCGATGACTGTTGTGGCCTAGTTATGGTTGAGATGAGGCCAAAATATTGCTATCGTATAATTGAATGCCGGGGGGTTTGGGGTCCAGATCTGGTGCCAAGGTATGGTATGGCCAAGGTATGGTTGCTCTTGAGCAGACAACTAAGTGTAGGGGTGGGGTGGAAATAATTTAGTTTTTGTGGAAGGTGTTTTTTTTTTTTTGAATATTGCAGAAAATCCAAAGGATAGTTTAGTGATATGTGCAGAGGTTTTCTGGGTGGAGATCAATAAACAAAAGGTGATGATTCAGCACATTTCATACTTTGTGTCAAAGGGAATGGAGGTGCTTTGACGGACAGTGCTGTGCGATTGTGTAATGTTTTTCGTGTGTGCATTTGTTTTGTTTTGTGACAATGTTTCTGTGTGCTATGATGCACTGTGTTTGAAAATAAAAAGGTGTGAATGACAAAAAAGAAAATTCAACGTATAACTATCTCAATGTTACATAGATCAATGATACTTTCACTCTGTGTAACCACAGGTAATTCTACTAAACCAAAGATAAACAAAACTATGGTGTTGATCAGATTCTTGTCTTTCACTACAATCACAGAGTAGATCACACAGATCTGGCTAACAGTGCTATTAAAAAGCAGGCTTCATTGATGACTTGGATAACTTTCTGGACACAATGCTGATGGAACCAAACACACACACACGCAAACACATATACACACACACAGGGCACAAACATATGTACATATCCAGTCTTGACGTTTATTTGGTCTCCATGAAGTCTGACCATCCTGTGAAATGGTGATATTGAATTAGGTCCCATTCTACAAATCAAAAGGATTCAGCCACTGTCCATTTTGCTGATGGAGGCAAAAGAAAAGCATATACACACACACGCTCATACACATGCTCTGCTGCCCTCTTGCATGCACGCACACACACACTGACTCACACTCATTGCTAATCTCATACTTCAGTTGAGGATATGTTGATAAGCTCAGTGTTATGTTTTGGCAAAGGCATTGTCCGGTCCAGGGACCAAGGGTTTCAGGGTCAGGATGGAAGTCAAAAGTCTTGTTGGTGCTGGCCAACCCTGTGTGTGTGTGTGTGTGTGTGTGTGTGTGTGTGTGTGTGTGTTTGAGAGGAAGTACGGAAGTTGAAAATGCCCGTCCAGTCCATGCTGTAGATACTCATCACAATGGTAACCATGGCTACCTTAACTATAGCGACAACAGCGCTAGGTTTAGCCTCTTTTCAGCACAGTAAGGCGGGGGGGGGGGGGTGTCACTGATGTGAAAGTAAAGGAGAATTAGAAGCAGGGAGGGAGAGCAAGGAAAGAGAAGGATGGCGAGACAGAGGGAGAGAGGGGGCGAGAGTGAGCACAACAGAGGGAGAGAAAGGGGGTGTAGGGGTGGACTGGTGCTATTTGGAGCGGTTCAGGGCTCTGTAGAGGGCAAAACCGAGCACGGTAACCATGGCAGTGCCCAGCGCCACGCGCAACCAGAAGGAAGTGCTGCTCATCTCCGAACCATTCAGGTGCCTGTGGATGGACACACACACACATGCACGCACGCGCACACACACACACAGGTACAGAAAAGCAGGTCAGATCTTACCCTCGAGGATCCTGGGATGCTGTGTCTGTATATGTGTGTGTGTGTGTGTGTGTGTGTGTGTGGAGCTTTGATGTAAATGCACTGTATTCTTGTCTAATATTAGAAGAGGGGAGTGGATGCCCTCCCACCAGGTCTGACCTAGACTGTCTGCTGTCACCGTGCCTGTGCTGCACTTCACAAGGACACAGTAGGGGGCGCTACAAGCATCACATTCCACACACTACTTAGATTTAAGCAACGCTACAGATTTAAACAAAGATTCGCACAATACCACTTTAAATCAGTACAACCCAGAGGTATGGAAATTACGGATATAGGGGTCTGGTCCCCAAATGGCTGCCTAAAGGCGTCACCAAGATGGCTGCTGAGTGAAGGGACTTGTTTTACTATAGCTCACCTGGGGGAATGGACAACCAGCTGCAGAAACACTTTAAAACCACAAAAGCGGTGCTATGGATCTCCTTTGGACCAAACATGTCGTAGGTCAACAGGAGAAAAAAAACAACAGACCTCGCATCTCAGGCAGGGCATCTCAAATAGTCTTTGGCCCATTACGATAACTGAACTGGTCCTTTTTTAAGACTTAATATAAAACTTCTGATCTTTTAAAACAGACCCTGCAGAAACATCTCCAATGGTATGATTCTTGGACTGACTGCAGGAGAAAATCCTGGCAAAAAACAAAGTGTTATCTGATTCTTGGGGGGGGAATGGGAAATCTCACTGGCTTATCAGGGGCAGAAAGAACTCCAAAAATGCTTCAGAAGTGGAAACTGCTTGCAGGTCTGATGACAAAATGGTTTAAAAAGCCTGGGTTCACTTTCTAAGACAGAGGATCAAATTCTTGGTCAAACGGAGATTCTACCAGATGTTGCTTCCTGGAACACTGGAGATTTTTGTTGGAACTATATCAGTGTTTTGTCAAATTAAAACCAAAATTACAGCATCACTTGAAAGCAAAAACCATCACAAAAACTATCAATGTGTATGTGGATGTACTGTAAGTATGTGCAGTATGTGGTTTGATTTTTTGTGTGTGTCTATGGGTACAGGACAGCCGAAGTCAACTACTACCACAGTCAGATATTGCATTGTGTGTGCATGTGTAATGTGGAAAATATACAAAGTGACGTGTGTGTGTGTGTGTGTACATACGGGTACATGGCAGCCCAGGTAAGCTTGGAGTAGATGCGTGTGTCTGGGTGCAATCTGGAGAAAGGCATTGGCGGGGGCAGGCGGTGCTTGTAGCAGAACTCGGCTGGCGTCATGCCGTACTGCTGCGCCACCTCCGCCTCGTCCACCTTACTACTGACCAGCACACACGGCACTCCACTGTCCATGTAGTGCTGCTGCAGGGAGACAGAGAGACAGAGAGAGGGGAACAGAGTCAGCTAGTGGTTTACACACACACACACACACACACACACACACACAAAAGATGATAAAGCACTTTGTCTGAGTATGAGATAGACAGAGTGTCAGTAAGTGAGGAAAGGGAAAGAGAGGGAGAGAGGGAGGTTTGCTGTGTGTGTGTGTGTGTGCGCGTGCGTACGTGCATGCATGTGTTTCTGTGTGAGTACCTTGTAGATGCTGGCACAGTAGCTGAAGGACTGAGGATCTGTGGTGTCGTACATAAGGCAAGCAACATCACAACCTGCATCCGCTGCTTTTAGGAACTCGCTCTCAACGTCCACCTCAAACAGCTGAGGAGACACACACACACACACACCACAATGACTTAGATATCCACATATAGCAAATAACTGAGTGACTTGAACATGGAAACCAGCCGATGTAAGGGTATCAAAAGACACAACTCTGGCTTGATGGAGCGTAATGACCACTGGCTCTAAATAATGCAACAATGACGCAAGAGTTCCATGGAACTGTCCCACTCAATTACAGAACTAAATGCAGTTGAGGGAGGATGAGAGAGAGAAAAAGAAAGAAAGAGAGAGATAGATACTCACAATGAGGTGTTTTTCCTGATTGTTAACCTGAACGGAGTTGATGGCGTAGGGCGTAACAGCAGCTGAGGAGTCTTCTGATCTCTGTGGACACACACACAAACACACACAATATATATATATATATATATATAAATAACAAATAATAACATAATAAGTATATATGCTTTTACGTCTACAGACCTTTACAATGGATACTATCAGCATCACCATTCAACTCATGACCAAAACTGTTAAATCATACTATTTACCAGTCATTATTCATCATCATCAGCAGCAGGTTAAACTGCAAAAGGACCTGACTCACACAGGAAATCTAGACACAGAGTAGACACAAATCTAGGACTGAGACCGGGCTATCGGTTGTGTTTAGACTATACATGTTGATATTATGGGATGGCTTGTCAGGCTATCACACAGTCTGCACCTAACTCTCGTCATCATCATTATCATCATCTCAGCAAGTCAGAATCTTGGAGTTTGTCCCCTGGAAACTACTCCCTCACTATAAACATCTCAACCTCAGGTCGGGTAACGGCTGCTCACCATGAGATTCCGGCTGAGGAAGGCCTGCAGGAAGGTGGTCTTTCCTGTCCCTCGTGGACCAATCACCTTACAGAGGAACACAGAGCGCTGTGTCTGCCCTTTCTCCAGATCTAGGGCCTTCTCTCGGCTCACTGCACACAGACACACACACACAAAAAAAACCCTGATAAGCGGATGTAATACAACACATAGAGTCCAGATCAGTAAAGGTGGCTGTGACTGAAAGGACTGAACTTTTCCAGTTCAATGTTAGAACAGCTATCAAACCTCTGAGTAGACTCAGTCTTTGGCTTACACTGAATGATAACAATTTGCTGTGATTTAGGAGCAAGACAAACACATGAATGTCAAATAATAAGATCTACTGATGTCCTAAATAATGTGCAACATGAAGAAAGCAGAAAATATAATGATATAAGGGGAACCTAATGTTACACTGTGGTAGGAACTAGAAGTGCTTGTGGTTGAACAGGAAGTTGAATTAATCACCTGTGATGGCTGAGGTCTGGGAATCCTGCTCTGTCAGGATGGGGTAACCCAGGTAACCCAGGTATTCCATACAGCGCTGGACATCCACATAGGCCCACAGCCTGCAAACACAAACAAACAGTCTTGTAGCGTAAATGCAACTAATCATATTTTAGATGCCTGAAGTGTAATCAGTAAGGCCTTGGTAACCCAAGAACATTAACAGGATTCTTTGCAGCTATTTTTATCTCCATTTCCCCTTCCCTGATGACTGAACCTCAAATCTAAATTTGAACAGCCCACAACCAGAAAATGTCGGCTAACCGCTCATCCTTACATCCACTGGCAGATGAAGGCCTGGAGTGAGACGTAGTTGTTGTCATTGGTCTTTACTGACGAGTAGGCCTCGTTACCCCAGGGCATGTAGGGAAAGACACTAAAGAGATTCTTTAGCTCGGCTGGAGATAGGGCACAGTCCCTGTCCTGCATGGAGGGAGGGGGGCATGTTAAAATACCATTTGAAATGTATGGGATCAAACAAAAACAAACAAACAAAAAAAAAAAAGATACAAAAAAAGAACAAAAGAGAGAAAACAAAAACTCAAGATGATAACAACAACAATAACAACAACAAGGCAGTCAAATTTAGCTTTGTTGTGCTTCCACAGCCTCCCAATAGAGGGCAGAAACAGCTGTTACAAACCTGATCAGGTCAATTGCAAACGGACAATTGTGCTGTGAACCCTGAGGGCACACACACACACACACAAGCTCTCTAGATCAGTGCTACTGTGTGACAAGTTTGACAGCAGTTGTGATGGCCTGCCACCAATCCATGCCTGCTCCTGCTGGGCTGCTAACAAAACAATAGATGATTCCCTTCTAGCATTGTGTCTGTCTGTGTGTGTGTGTGTGTGTGTGTGTGTGTGTGTGTGTGTGTGTGTGTGTGTGGAGAGAGAGTGACTGAGACTGCTGTCTTACCTCATCATACTTGTCAAAGACCTTCTGCAGGAACTGGTTTCCCAGGTGGTTAAGCTCTGTGGAACAGCCCAGTGGTACTCTCAACCTATGTGCACGCGTATACACACACACACACACACACACACACACACACACACACACACACACACACTTAGATGTTTTCCTTGTCCTTTTAGGTTGCAGTATTTTTACAATTATGCTCATAAATAGACTGTAATATTCAACACCGCTATGCCCTTAACACAGAATACACACACACACATACACACACACACACTCACTGTGGGTAGAGGTAGTCGTCAGTAAGCTCAAGTGTGTCATCGTAACCGAAACGGCGAAGAATGGTCCATGTGGTCTCATGCCGACCTCTCTGGATGAAGAGTGTGTTTAGGAATAGGAAGCCTGTACAGAAACGTACGCACACGCGCATAAACACACACACAGCTGAAAATTAGTTTGATTGTTTGTGACTGGGTAGATACATTACACAGTGCGGTCATTCTTTTTAAAAGTTGAAAAAACTAAACTAAACTCAATCTCTGTGCATTTGAGTTTTTCTGGATGTGTTACCGTTGAGTGTGAGGCCGTTGTCCAGAACGCCATCGCTTGTGTTTTTCCAGACGACTGTTTTTACGTCTTCCAGTGCTTGAGGGGCCAGGGGATTCCCAAAGCATGATTTCTACACACACACACAATAAAACCATAAATATGAAATAAACACACACAAGTAATTACTAATAAAGAACAATAAAACAAACACAGAAGGACAAAATTACACAAAACACCCACACTACCAACTACCAAACAAGCTTTAACATAAGTATTCCACGGTATTACCGGTAAATAACAATGTTATTTAATGCAAGCACTGATAATATCCACTAGATGACAGCCTGGTGAATGTTATCTCCCTTACGCATGACGAGAGTGAAGTATGCATGCTCTATGAGGGATTGAGATTATAAACTAAAAGTACCTCAACCCATTCAGATCTAATGATTGGTTTGTTACATGTGACCTCACTTGACCTCTGACCTGGAAGGTGTTAAGTTCTGTGTCGCTCAGGAGCCGGTCGTTGTCTTGATCCGAGATGCTGAAAATCCGACTCAGGGCGCGTACACACAGGGGCTTTAGCTGTCTCACACATCCCCAGACACAAATAAAAGATAAACATCTTGCTAATTAATGTGTTAGATACATCATGTGGAAAAAAAGCTACAACTCTCTCTTCTTCTTCTGGTGATATGAGGGGTGAGGGGAGCTGACGTAGCTTTTGCACAGCACATCAGCTAGATTTAGTGTGTTTGACTTATAAGAATGTCATACGTATTCTCAGGTGAGCCAAGGCCAAGGTAGTTTTCATTTTTATGAAGGGACAATTACACCCATACATTTCCCAAATACACCATGTATAAACCACAGGACGATGTTTGTAATACACCATGTATAAACCACAGGACAATGTTTGTAATACACCATGTATAAACCACAGGACAATGTTTGTAATACACCATGTATAACATGCAGGAAGACTATATTCATAAACCAGTAGACCAGCAAGACACGAGTAATCCACTCTACATATGATCTTTCTTCTCAACTTTCATTCATGCTTACATTCAGTAATGCATCAAACATACACCGCTCTGCATACCATTTCACATTGTTGGCGCATGTAGGATTTGAATAAAGAGGCGAGTTGCCCCCCAAGAGTTAGATTTTCCGTTTGTCCATAATGAGCCGGTAGATGTCTCAGTGACAATGACCATTTTCACCAAAACAGGTCAGTCAACTAAACCAATGATTTCTAAATGGTTTTATGACTATGGAAATGCTGCATAAGGTGTCTTTAAGTGTAAAAAAACTAACTTATCCTCTAAATCTACTGGTCCTGCAACTTGGTAGAACACATCTTCAATCAGAGGGGGGTAGCCTGAACATACTGAAGAGCAGGTGGCTTGGGTCAGTAATGACACAGGTGCACTTCCTTGTAATTCAGGTATCGAGCTTCAATATGTCATCAGCCATTCATCATTCATCTGTGCCTTAAAGTGTGCCTCATCTTTATGCAGCGACACACACATACATACACATACCCACCACCAACACACACACACTTCCTCTATACAGCCAGTACACACACATACATACACACACACACCTGTTTGTCCTCGGGATCATAGAGAGGAGCTGTTGGGTGTAGAACAGCTTTCTGGGCATAGTAGAAAAGTTCAGAGATGTTCTTCAGGTTCTTTGCAGAGCACTGCGGGCGGACACACACACACACACACACACACACACACACACACACACACACACACACAGAGTCAACTATACGGTATTTGCAGCAGTGAAGCATTAGGTGTTCAATGAGGGACACTGAGAGCCCAGCAGGACTTTCTGACCTCTACACACGTCTCAATCTCTGAGAACTGATTCATGATCGGCAGGATGGTTTCCATGGAGCTGCCCGAGCGCAGGTCAGACTTGTTGCCCACAAGGATTATGGGAACTCTACGCAAAGGTGAAAGGTGAAGGGGGATGGAGGGGAGGCATGACAAAGGGGGTAGATTACATAGGCTATATATATAGCAAATTACAGGCTTCATTGAGACATGCAAGACAAAAACTAAAAAAAAAAGGGTTGGTAAACCTCAACTACGGCAGGAGAGGAGGGACAAATTTAGACACCTACTTTTTCCCCTTTTCTGCTCCCCCATTCACAAGAGGAATCCATTTAGTTCTGATCTGAAAGCAGACATGAGGAGAGGATTTCATTCACCTGATACAGGGGCCAAAGACACAGGAAGAGCAGGGCAGCAGGAGAAGAGAGAGAACAGACAGACAGAGACAGACAGACAGACAAGGAGGGGTGGGTAGAGAGAGAGAAAGTGAGAGAGAAGTGAGAAAGAAAGATATAGAAAGAAAGAGATAGAGAGACAGAGAAGAAAAGAGAGAGATGCTCTGCTCTAACACAGAGAGATAAAAAAAAAAAATTTTGCGGTTCTGAATAGCACATTACTTGTTTATTCAAACAAACTCAACTTAATGTGTGTGTGTGTGTGTTTGAAGTGGTAGTGTTTGCATGAATTCTGTAAATAGAAAGAAAAGACAGAGTAGGGTCATCAGACAGAGTTAGTGAAAATAAAGACAGTGGGAGGGAGAGAGAAGTAGGAGGAGGTACCTTGTCTATGGTTTCCTCTTGCGTAACATCATACACCACACACACAACATTGGCCTAGACAGAAAACAAAACACATCATTATAATTATCATCATGGCGATTATGTTAATCCTATTTCTTTCCCAAAGACTTCCCAAACTTTGAAACACCTATAAACAAACACTGTCCACACCCAACACTACATCAGCTGATGGGGAGAGAGAGAGAGAGCATACTGACAAACTCAGCACTGACCATTACGGCCCACACAAGTATGAGATCAGATTTGTTTACACAGCAACAGGTTGCGTAAACACACACAAATAAACATGAGAGTTGACACCAAAAACACAGACACACACACACAGAGAGAGAGAGAGAGAGAGAGAGAGAGAGAGAGAGAGAGAGAGAGAGAGAGACAGACAGACACAGGTAGCTGCATAAAAATGAGTCCTTAAGGCACAGAGGGTGGCTCACCTTAACAATCTCATCTCTCAGCAACTCGTCAGTCTGTTCAGTCTCTGTTGATCATACAAAAATAAACTGCACATAAACTCACATGGAACACCTCGTGCCAGGCTCCACTGAAAAGATGCAGAAGTGTTTGTGTGCGCTCAAGAGTTGGCATTCAGTAGCACGCTTGTTTACAAACAACATTTAAAAAATAACAAAAGAAAACAGTTTGTAGTGTTTCAACGATGCTGCTTTGTCATGATTGTGTTAAGCTCATCCAGAGACTTATTACATGGCCATGTGCGACTGGTGCCTGGGATTTAGGGACGTAGTTAATGGTTTGTAAGGTACTGTATGTCTACATTTGGAATAAGCCTATAGAGAAACACATGGGCAGGAAATGAGTGGGAGAGAAATTTGGTGAGAAGGTTTAGGAAATGCCCTAAGGCCGGACTCAAACCAGGGTCTCTCTGGGCACTGAGCCCATTCAAGGGGCAGAGCACTAATGCTCAACCATTGTGGCATGGCTCTTAGGTCTTAAAGGGATATACCACTGTTTTGGCCAATTTATTTGTTATTGTTTTGGCCTCCCCTATAGTTAAACAATTGAGTTTTACCTTTCTTCAGTTCATCCAGCTGTTATCTCAGTCTGATGGTAGTGTTTTTAGCTTCAGGTTAGCATACATCATTGGTTGCCAGGAGCATCCAACTCATTAGTATCTTGCTTAAAAGTGTCCAGAGAATTCCAATATTTTTCCAATTTAAAACTTGACTCTTTTGTAGTTACAAGGTGTACTAAGATCAATGAAAAATGAAATGTGACAATTTTCTAAACCCATGTGTCAAGAAAATATACTCTCATTCCGGCGTAATAATCAAGGAACAGTTGCTTGGACTCACTAAGCTATGCTTGTCAGTCGGTCACTTCTGTTCAGAGATGAATGCCTTCAATAATGTCCTGCTCACTCCAGCCAATCCATTACGCCTGGCATTCTACCGCCTTCTAACCACTACCGCATGTGTCAAATTCTAATCGCAAGCTTCTAAGGTTCTTGTTGTGAGAAAAAAGGGTATTATGAAAATAAGAATCTGTCATTCACCATTTAGCTTTTAAGAAAAAAAATAAAAAATGCCAGGGCACCCAGTCACGGAAACTGTGAGTCAAACAATTGGTATGACGTACAAGCCTTGATTCAAACTGTGGTAATCATGACATATGAGTCACATATGGATCGCTACGCATGCACCCACCTGAGTAGTCCACTATATGAGTGGGAACCTTCTCGGGCGTGACGTCAGCAGGTATGGTAATTTCCTCGGCACGAAGTGGCACCTGTCAGGAAAGGTACAGAGACACGAGAAGCTTGACTACACACGTGCCATGTGTGCTGGACCCAAAATTCCACCCACAACCCTCCTGTCACAACCGGAGAGTGACACCAATGATTTGGACAAACACAATGAAGGAAAAAATGAATGAAGCAAGAGTATCAATCAATGCATTTTAAACCCCATTTATTATTATTGCAATAGAATGTCTCATCAAATTCAAACGAATCCATTAAACACTTAATTTAACAGCTATCGATCTGCTGTATGCTGCAGTGTAAGCATACACCTAGGCTTCATTATATATTATATTATGTCTAATCAATATAGGCTCCTATTATACCTAGGCTTCCTATAATATCTAATATATCTAGGCTTCTATTACACCTAGGCTTCCTATTATATCTAATATATCCATCTTATATCTAGGCTTCTATTACACCTAGGCTTCCTATTATATCTAATATATCACATTATATTTAGGCTTCTATTACACCTAGGCTTCCTATTATATCTAATATATTTACATTATATCTAGGCTTCTATTACAGCTAGGCGTCCTATTATATCTAAATATCTGAACACTAAATTTCAATTTAAGAATGCAGCAGTAAAACTCACAGACATTATAATGTGGCATCACAGTGTATGTGGTCACTGGATTAGGGCAACCAGAAAGAGGCAGAATTTAAATAATCCATTTATACTCCGCTAGCGGCTTTTAAGACCAAAAAAAAAAAAAACTGTTAATCTGCTTATCACCAAAGCCAAGTGATTAATGACATAACCTATCAACATCTACCTTTGAGACCCTCAGTGGTCTTAGGTCAACTATGTGCCTGGACAGTAGGTAGGCTATTTGTTTAAGCACGGGACTCAACAGCAGCTGAGGCATGTGTAGCCGTATGCAGATAGACAGCCCTCAGCTCACATGACTCTCAGCAATAACCCATTAGCAGAAACCATAGCTGAATGCAAGACACTGCTGTGTTGCAGGACATTGGGGATTGTGGGGCTTTCTTTCAAGTCATGGATCAAATTGTCTAGCACAAGGTGTCTAACACAGTTGCCTGGATGCCACAGACATTGCTTACTAGTAATCTTTTGGGAACTGCAAGATGAAAAATAATTCTTGGTAGCCCAACGAACAATCTCATGATTGTGCAGCAATGTTTTGTAGAAAATGCAACACAGATCATTACCTACGACAGAGAGGCAGAGTATGTTCACTCAAGCCCTTCCAACCTAGTGACATGATGGGAGTTAGAAGAAGGACAGTAAAATACATGGATATAGTGCCCTTTCCTGGGATATCCATCTCAAACATCAGGTTGCAGAATCAAGCCCCCTTTGCTGAATTTTGTACATAGCCGATGTCTCGTATCAAAACTGGACACCTAAAATCTTTATAAAACTATGAACTTTAAAACCTCTAGTTATAGACCATTTTGGTATGCTGAAAAAAAACCTTTATCATGTCATGCATTACACGAAACTGCTGGATAGCAAAACACTTATGCAGAGTTTTACCTGAGGAGCAGTGGGTGGTAGCTGGCAACTGCAGAGCTGTCACTTACCTGTTCAGGAAACTCCTCCCCCACCAAGGTCATGATGAGAGAAGTCTTCCCCACCTTGGCTGTTTGGAGTCATGGGTTGAAGAAGGATGGAGGGAGAGAGAGAGAGATGGATGGGGTGGGGATAGAAGAAGAGAGATCATGGGTGTGAGGGACTGCTGCAGACAGTATTTCAGAATGACATACCATGAACACAGTTTAAGTCCTTGTGTTTAAGTTAAAGGCTGACGTGGAAAAGTCAGCTCATGCATACTGGCAAGAGAGAGGGGGTGTGCAAACACACCCTATCTGATTTACCATTTGAGTAGTTACCTGCCACTTGACGAGAGAACTGCACTTTGATAACTGCCATGACAACAAGTTCGACAGAGCAATTTCCAAACACTATCTCGGTGCGAACCATAGGGTGTGACACCAGGCAAATTCTGTGAGTCAGCAGTTTCTACCTGTGCTGTTGACATTGTTGTTGTCAGATTCTGAGTTACTTACTAACGTTAGAGTAGGTTATGCCCTGTGTCCAAGGGAATGCAAGGGAATCTTCGGACTCGATCTAAAAGGTGTTCCCCAGCCTTAAAGGCAACACCCGCGAGTTAACCAGCTTGTTTTGCCATCGAGTTGTGACACTAGTGCGACCATGCAGTAAGTCACGTCTACAAGGCCGTGCCCTGAATTCACGTTTCAGTGTCAATTAACAAGAGTAACGTTAATGCTACTTTAAAGCTGAAGAGAATCCCAAAACCTTACGACAGAATTAACGTTAGCGTTAGATTCACACGTCTGTTTACATGTCACTTCGGGGGAGGCACACTTCAGGGGTCCCCAAGCTTATCCCAGCTTGTAGTAACTTTGGCAGGATGTAAAGTTGTCAAACTAAGCTAGCTTATTATATGAAGTAGATCTACCGCCACTGTCCATGTAGGATCAGTGCCCGATCAATTATTTGCAAAACTGCAATGTAGGACTTGTATTTCTATGGAACTGCTAATAATTTGTTCAATGCAACCATTAATGTCGTAAAGATCACGCTTAGCTAAAGTTGCATGTGATTACACGCTATTTAGCTAGCACATGTAGGCTAGCGAACGTTACAACCTGACTACAACAATGAAGGATTTATCATTAAATTATATGTTGACAGTTCGCCGTCTTAACTTCGCAAACTAAACACATGAATCACCGAATCACATTTATACTTGTCCCCCAAATTACAGAAAACAAACTAGCAAGAGTTCATATCCATGAGCACGATAACTGGCTTAGTCCCCTCAAACCAATGGAAAAACACAACTTGACAATCAAACTCTCCTGACATGACAATCTTGGTTTTCCGCTCCATCCACAGGGGGATGTTAACGGGGAATGTAACATATCCCACGTTAAACAGGTTACCAGATTGCTAGTTAGCTCATAAGCTAATCCATTCAATCTAGCCTGCTTGCTTGTCAGGGTTGATACCGAATATACTTACGTTCTCCAAGGAGGAGTATCCGAACATCGCGTTTCATGTTTCCGTCCTCTTTCAGACGGCTAACTGATTATACACGTCTTACTTTAAACTTTTGTTGCTATGTAACCTTACTTGGAAATAACTGACTGCCGTTGACCCATTTTAGTTTACAAGGAGAAACGAACTACTATGGGAACTTCCGGTTCGAGCCTAAAAATGTTGCGCCCTCTTCCGCTTAGATACAATTGATTTTAGAGGATGGAAATCTTATTGAAGATTCAAACTATGTGCATGTCGATGGCCATTTTTTGTGTCAACATTTCCTACATCATCGTTATCACAATAGTATCCAAGTTCAATTTCAATGTCAAACGCATTCAAACCATAGTTGCAGTCAAATGCAACGCAAAATACTGGGCAACCGAACAAGGCGGCATGTCAATTAATTACAAGCAATAGTACTTAATACACTATTAGACGCATGACACTGTAAACAGTTTTACAAAGACAGATTTATTAAAAAAACATTTTTGTATAAAGACATTTCAGACAAGATTCAAAATGTATAAAACGCATAAAACATTCACATTAATTGTCCTTACAATGCCAAAAATTCCTACGTCTCAAAAGCATGACCATATATGGACATGACACAAGGCAGGGTTCAGTCAGGCTCTCTGGTATCCAAAGGAACAAAAAGGTTAAATGTTAAGATAAAACCTTCAGTAGGCCTAGACAGGCCTAGAAAAACACAACTCCCTAACATTTCAATAACTGTATTTTGTATATCTGTGGTGCATACTGTTTGTTTGATCTTCTGTGGAGATATTCACTAGTTAAAACTTGGTGAACATTCCTTAAGTTAATCCTGTTATGTGTGCAGCTGCATAGGTATGTATGCTTGTTTGTGCATATGTTTACGCACACACAGACCACATGAGTGCAGTTTGGCTGTATGCCTATGTGCGTATAATTGGCTCTCTTGACGTTGTGTGTGTACATACTTGGGATACACGGCAAGCGTCTGTGCACCTCTGTAATTATAAGTGACTAACTGTTCATGTGTGTTTGCCTATGTAGGACATGTATATGTGCACATTTCCATCCTTCCAAGAGATTGTTAGTGTATGTGGTACGTGGTATGTGGGTGTGTGTTTCTACATTCAAGCTCACTGATGACTACCTCTACTCGTAGTGAATGAGAGAGTAAGTGTTTGTGTGTGTGTGTGTGTGTGTGTTAAAGGCTGTGGGTGCTCCAGAGGAGTATCTCATTGTGAGCACAGGTAAGCAGCTGTTTTCCTGAGGGGGAGAAGCTGCAGAGCTGGACGGAGTCACTATGAGGGGAGAAGTCTTGGAAATGACCTGAGGTGCTGTGGAGCAACTTCACCACACGATCTGTTGCCACACACACACAGACAGCACAAAAAAACATGCATTAGAGTCTGATTCCGGTGACTGCAATCATTAATGGTGCCTTGCCACACAAATCCATTTTTACCATTTTTACTAATCCATGAAATAAAGATAACAGGATGAAGAGCAACAGTTACATTTTGGAGAAGTCCATTATTATTTCTGTTCCCAGCGCATTTCGGACTTAACAACTTTGACGAATACAACTGGCTTCTTAAGTCTTCACTATAATTCTTTGGCAGAGGTAGTAACAAATGAATAAATTATTGAATTCCAATGTTACGCCTTAAGCTCCAAAGTCTCAACCCTCACTTAGTATTTGTATGGCAGTATTTGAGGCAAAGTTTGTGACAAATATGTACTCACGTTTTGAGCCAACAGCAAGTAGTCGTCCCTTAGAGCAGAGACTCAGGCAAAGTGCCCAATCAGCCAAAGAAATTGTTTTCAGAACCTGCAACGAGAAGAGAGATTGATAAACTGAGGAAGGACAAATAGATTTTTAATCAGTACACAAATTTATCAACACATTCCTTTAGTCTAATCAATATAAGTTCAATAGTAACTCTGACCTGTTTTTTAGTCAGGCAGTAGAAGGTGAGCTCCTTTGTCACTCCATATCCAGTGTATACCAGAACCCCTCGCTCAGAGGGACTGAAGGCAGCCAAGCTTGGCGGTAAGACATCCCCACTCTAATTGGATAAAACACAGCATGCGCTCAAAACAGCACCGATCATGATTGGCACAGTAGATAACGTCACGGGTGGACGCTGGGCTGAGTTCAGCTGTTGCAACGTTTTGCTAAGGTTACAATTCATCCCTGTGGGTGGCATAAAACATTTCTGCAATGTTCTGTCATCTTGAACTTGAAGCTGGAGACAGAAGGGTCAGCTCACCTCGGGAGCAGCAGGGGCGGGAAAACTCAGCCAGTCAAGCAGCTCACATTTGTCTTTCTTCCAGTCAGCTGCCCAGACACTGACACGCCTATCAGCGCTGACAGCCAACCACAGCTCATCACCCTGAAGCCCAAACTCCTTATACTGGAAACATATTAAAAAATCTGAATAAACATAGAGAAGACGCACACACGCACACACACACGCTCACACACACACACACACACACACACGCAGACCTGTTTTTTGACACTTTGCATTGCAGTAATGGGAGCTCCTTTGTGATCACTAATGGTGCGTAGCGTTGCCCCAGTAACGGGACTGATGACAGCAATCACACCATCTCGTCCTGCTGACAACAGCACCAGACCTGTAAATACAACCAGGTCACATACACACACACACACCTCGTTAGTATCATCCATGGCCCTACTTTAAAAGGCAGGCAAAGTGTAAATTCTACCTAAAGCTAATTTCACAACAAAGCAAAGTTGTTTTGTTCTTAGCACAGTATCAATGAGTCTGCTTCCACACACTTCACAATATCTTTAGTTCATACCAGTTTTTTTATCTTAATATTGTAGCTTTGAAGTCCTTTTAGTGGTAAACTATCCAGTAAAATGGAGAATAATCTTGCACCTGTATCTGAGCTTAATATGGAAAAAACTTGTAACTTGTAACCCTGTCCACACTAAGTCACTCCTTTGTGTGATATCATGTTTATCTAGTCAGTCAACACGGCTCTATAGAGATTAGGTACAAACAAGTCCTAATATTTTGCATCAAATTTGCATCAATTCACACTAGCACATATGAATTTGTTCACAAGCTTAACGATGGGGACCCACAGTGATATTCTCCATAGAGTCATGTTTTTCTGTGAGACTCAAATGACATTGAAGCTTTTCACATGCCAAGCCTATTCTGCATCTGTGAAATGTTTACAAACTGGCTGAAATTTAAGAAGTATTTTATGAGTATTTAATTAAGAAGTATTTTTAATTAAGAAGAATTTAAGAAGTGCTCAAAACACATCAGCACCCTAAAAGTAGATATAGGTAACTTAATTACTTTCTTGTTAAATACATAATTGAACCTCCCTCCCTCCCAATGTGCTAGTAAGCATATTAGTGTTTTAGCTTACTTCGCTAGTGTGCTCGTCTCCCAGCCTGCAGTGCCAGTTTGAGTACTGGAGTGTGCAGGCTGACGAAGGGCACACAGTACAAAGGGCCATTTTTACATCTATTTCTCCTCCCCACATCTCCCTGCTGTCTCTCTCCCCATTCATGACTCATGCTGGTGTCTCACCGTGGCAGGAGTATTGTAGGGCGCACACAGCTGCAGGGTGAGGCTGTAGCTTCAGCTCCATCTCAGAGGAGCACAGGTTGAACACACGCACCGTCCCATCGCTGTAGCCTCCTGACACACACACCGTCACCAGGCTCCCAGGGCTCCAGCACACGCACTCACAGCTCTGAGGCACACACACACAAGCATGCACGCATGCACATGCATACACACACACACAGACAGAGACACACAGACACAAGCACATACTAGCAAATGCACAATGCTCACATGAGGATACCAGGAGAGGTTGCAGATGCATGAAAATTCCACAAACAATCATATTCTCTGTTTGACATGCTCTGAAGGCCTCTAATGGACTCTAATGGATTGGCTCTGACTGGGCAGAAACACTTACCTGGTTGAGCACCTGGAACTGGACAAGCAGCTCGTTACTAGGCGACGACCAGACTCTCAAACTTCCATCCTGTCCACAGGTAGCGAAACGGCTCTCATCCGGACTAAATAATACACTGTTCACCTGTGTGCGCACGCACACACACGCACACATACACACACGCACACACACACACACACAAACCTCTTAATTCAAAAACAAGTCATGCTTAAGCGAAGCATTCACATAAAATTGTTAATTGTTAAATAAAAGATATATAACGTAGGGTTCTCATGTCTGTTGTAGCCTGTTACACAGAGTACAGTAGAAGGCAACTGTTGTAGCTTATGTTTTAGCAGCGTGAACAGAACACTAAAGTCACAACCCCAGATGTAGCCTCCCAGTCACCTTTCATATACAAATATAGAGACACCCTGAGATGCATTTATCAAGCAAGGGTCCGTTGCCCAGAAGCATAGTTGCTAACTAAGTTAGCACTTTGTTGGTTGCAATGCAATTGTCCATTGGCAACCATCTTAGTTGCTAACTGGTCAGCAACTATGCTTTTGGGAAACAGACAGCAAGTAGATATTTCCATGTACCCCTGACATAACGTGTGTAAGGGTGAGTGTGTGTAAATAATCTGCGTGTCATCATCACTACTCCCACCATTACTGTTATCACAATAAAAGTCTCACTGAGGGAAATACCCACCCTGCTTTTGTGCCCGTTGATGAGCCGTATGCTGGTGTTTTCTGCCCAGTTGATGTACCACAGGGTGCCCGCCGTGGTACCCACGATTCCCATGTCCATGCCATCATCGAAGGTGGCACTGACCACTGCTCCATCCAGCTGCATCTCCTGCTCCAGCAGCACAGCAGGGCTGTTGGGTGACAGTGAGTGACCACAAAAGGGCTGTTACATTGTCTGTGCTAGCTAGCTAGCAGGATAGACAAACATTCTTGCCGTTTCTAATAAGCTGTGCAGTGCCTACATGCACGATGCAGCTCTGCAGTGTAGGGGCAGGAAAAAAAGAAAAATCTTTTACAGCACTGCACAACCAGCTAAATGACCTAAAATAAATGAGGTGGGATGTCTGTCAGCAAGAGAACTGTACTGTTATATAAAGGACGTTGTAAAATTGAATTTTTTTCCCAAACCCTCAACTTCTTTTACAGGTGTTAAAGCTTTGCCAGTCAACCAATGACAGCTTTTACATAATGACAAATCTACATCTGATTTAACTAAATTTAATGCCATTAATCTCTACATAGCCTGGCCAAGCCTTCCTAGCACTTCCGGTTGATCATCATCTCCCTGCAATGCTAGTCTGGATTTGACCCCATTAAGCTTGCTGCCTCAGGAGGCATTTTATCCTGTCCAATTAGCAAACAGATGGAGGCGTTGTGAATGTAGAGCTAGAATGCTATCAGTCAAGGCAAGCTGCCAGTCAGGGGCTGATCCAATCTTTTTAAACTTAAACACCTCAAGCAAGCAATTGAATCTCACTACTGAATGTCCAGACCCTCTGTACAAAATGAAAGTGTAGAATGAGGGTCTGGTTTTATTAACAGGTTAATCTCTACATGGTGGTAACCAAAAGTTTGTGAAAGTAACACAGACTAGCATTGGGATGCGGTCAATTACATCCCATCTCTGGTCAAGGGGGTAACCAAATTAGTCACAATAATCTTCCTGATTATAATTAATTTCCATTTATATTGCCAGCGGGTGGAGGTTAACACCTGCTGCATGTAATACACTTTCTCAAGAAATCATGAAGTTTCAGGCTTCACACAAAGCCAGTACTTTTTGCACTTTTGAATTTTCTGATTTCACATTTTCAATTGCTACTAAATTGTTCTCTGGGACAATGTCATTTCACCCCAGAAGCAATCAGGCATTGATTGAAAAGAAGTCTATTTATGGAACATTAATGAGGAGAGCGGATGCAATTCTTTTTAATCTATTGTACAAAATGACCCTACTTCATCAGAAAGAGAAAGAAGGCTGTACTTGTCTGTCACAGACAGACAAAAAAAAATCTTTTATAGTAATTTCCTGAGTATAAACTGCACCACGTATAAACCTCAGGTCAGTGTTTTATGCAAACTAAAAAAAAACAAAAACATGTATTGACTTCACCTTTATATTAACCTCACCCATATGTTAACCCCAGTTTACTAAACACTACTTATTGAATCACAATCAGATCAGATCAAGTAGAATGATTAAAAGAAATGCAATCCTGTATATAGCCCCCACCCATGCATCAACCTCACAGACGAAGACATTTTGCCAAATGAATATTTTAACCTCAGTTAATGATAGGGAAATTATGGTTATATTTGAGGTGTGAACAGGCTCCAGGTGTACCCACTATAAACTGATTTAATAGCCAGATGATTGTCCTGTGGTATTGGCCTATTTGAATCATATGCTGAAGGTGTGATACTTCATAGCTGAATCAGAGTGTGTTTACCATTTTTACATTTTACGTTGTTTACGTTATGTTACATGTGCATATATTTTGTGTGGTAAGGTGTGTTAGTGTATGTGGGTTTGTTTGTGTGTGTGTGCACACATTGGACATACTGGTAGTGTGCTGTGTGTGTGTTGTACCTGTCCAGTGACCTCTCTGCCTTCTGGGGTCTTAGTGCTTGGACAGCAGCGACTGACCACAGCCTCAAACGCTTACTGTTGCTTCCACACACCAGTCTATTGCCACAGCACAGCAGTACCCCTACAGACAGACAAACAGACACCTCATTTTTTTCTTACACAAACACATTGGTTAACCAGTCAACACACACACATGCATACAGTGAACATACTTTGAGTCTGGTTGTAACTAGAGGCAGAAAAGCAAGAGTGCGTGAACCTTAGTAAGCCTGTGTGCAACAAAACCTCTCTAATTTAACACATGCACCCGTACCCGTACCCACACTATATAAATGTTCTGTTAAAACCACTTGTCATGTTATTTCTCACAAGAGACCCCTAAAGAGAGGCCATTTGCAAATTGCTGAAAGGCTTTCAGGCCTCTTTGCCTAAATTGTATGCTACTTGTCAAGAAAAAAAAAAGCTACTCAGTGTTATTATGCTGCACCATGTTCACATGAATGACCTGTAAAGTAGGAGATCTGAAATTTCTTACATCTGGCTGCTGCAAAAAATTAATGACTGCAGTCAATATCAACGGGTGTGTATTATAATAATCATAATAAACCGATAAATAGCAATAACTGTAATAATCCCTTGTTTACATGCATTTAAGAAGTTAGATAACCATAACCAAACGGATTTACATGATTTGGTCAGTTGTTAACAGATTTCTTCATGCTTTTATTCTTGTCAATGTGTGCCACACAGGCACAGACCTAAAAGAACGAAACAAACCCGTGTAAGGTGTATACGTCTCAAAGAAATCTGAATATTGATGAAAACCTGGGTGTGTTAAATGGATTTCTCAAACTGATAAGGGCAGTAATCCGATAATGAATGTAGGCTTAATTCCGTTTACATGAACACTTGAATAATCAATAATAATCAATAAACCAATAATAAACCAATAATCATCGTTTTTTTAGTGTGCATGTAAACAAGCTCATTGGATCTTGTGGCTCTAATACATGTCTTTCAGCAAGTTTCTTTCATGTACTGAAATGGAACTTTGTGTGGCAAAGCCTTCGTTTTTTCAGCAAAGCCGCTAACAATAATTTGTAGATAATTTTTAATTCCTGAAACAACTGGCCATACAAGACCAATACCTGCAATTCATCCTCATCTAACCACTCAAGTTTTTTTTTCCATAGGTCCTCAATCAGTGACAGATAAATGGGTTTTATGGGTTTCATGTAGACTGAAGGCTAGATGAGTAGGTCTACAAACATGTGAAGAGAAATTATATGGTTCATGCGAGTATAGAGAGCAGTGCATGGTCACTTCACCTGCAGCATGGTGTGTGTGTGTGTGTGTGTGTGTGTGTGTGTGTGTGTGTGTGTGTGAATATGAATAATGACTTGATTAAGAAACTTATCTATTCAGGCACTGGTGAATGAAGTTCAGTACAGTACAGGGGCGAGCTCCACATTAGACATCCGTTTGACGTCCGTTACAGATACTGATACTGTCAATACACCTCTTGATGCCAAATGTATAATTTTACAAAGTGCTTCATTAGATGCTAGTTCAAAGGACTGAACTCTGTAAAGTAAAACTGTGAAGCATCTGTGAAGAGGCACCAAAGCATGAGGCAAAGCAGCTTCAGACAATAAGGAGGAGGAAGAGGAGAAGGACGAACAAAGATGAAATGTTTGCAGATAGCAAGACGAGTACTTACATGCTGATTTCAAGAAACCAACCAAAATTTGTTGCTTCTCTCTTAAGAAATGAAAGAGCCTGCTGAACTATATAGAAGTAATGTCTGCTGTCCACTCAGTATGCATGGCTACACTAAACAGGACAGGTTATTTACAATTCCTGCTCGCTGACTACATTTCTACTGAGTCATGAATAGACTGATAAATAAATCTCACCTAACCTCTACACTTTTGCTATACTACCAACAGAGATAAATGCAAGCAAAGCATTTTATGGGGAATATTCATTAATTCATACAAGAACAAGTACACGTTCATCTCTACTCCGAAGTGTAATTTCGAGTGTTTTAAATAGCAAAAACATTTTACATTCTCACCACTCCATGTGGATTTGTTTGCAAAGCATAGGAACAAGCGATGATTATTTTCGTAGCGTTACGTTGACTGATAAACGCAGTTACAGTTACATTTAACACTGGCTCACTGTTTAAGATCCTGCAAATGTAATAACCAAGAAATCTACACTAGAGGTGGCAGAGAGAGCCTTCACTCACCCCACAATGAGCCATTTAATCATTGGTGACTAAAAAAATGGTAAATTAACCTAAAACCATTGCCCGGTGTGTCTTTAAGCAGAGGCTGAGGAGAAGCAGAAGTGGTAATTAAAGGGGAAATTAAAACAAATTTATGACCATGATAGAGACTTACTTACAGAGACACACTCAAAACACCAACACAGATGCAAACAAGTCTAAAAATCACACTAACACAAACTTAACAGATAGAGTTGAGAAGAGATGCTCGCGCACACGCGCACCCACACACACACACACTAACACTAGGTACACACAGATAAGAACAAATATTCTAGAGATACTGATATTCCCCATAGACACAGACAGACAGACAGACACACACACACACACATCCACACACACTGACCGATCTCTCCCTCATCTGCCTCCCAGGACATGAAGCAGCGGTGCGTGATGCAGTCCCACACACACACCTGGCCACTGCTTGAGCCTGTAAAGAGCAGGCCGTTGACATTGAAGCACAGAGATGTCAGCTCAGCATCACCAACATCATCAGGCACACAGACACTCTGCACCTGCGAGTGACAGCATGTGATATTGCATGTTTCAGTATGCTACATGATTTATGATGATTCTGGGCTCAGCCTGGAAATGTCCTATGATATGAGACAGGAAACATTTACTTAAAGGTACCCTGCCACACAAAACCTGTTGTTTTTACTATATGAACCCGTTGTTTACCTATAAGATAGGTGTATGTGAGTTTGTGTTATACGGTGCAGGTGAAAATGTAATACTATCTTCGCTGTCTGCAATAGCAAATGAAAAGAAATAAAGAAATGAGGGCAATTTGAAAAGTTCTGTGTTCTGTGTTACATCTGGTTATGTTTGTTAGGATAAAACCCTTACAAGCTTACCATTATAAAGTGTCTATTTACAATCTCCAAACAATGGACGTGCTTCTTCTGAAATCTTCAAAAATGTAATATTCCAAGTTTTGTTCTTCTTGCCTTGCAATTCTGACATTAGCAAACTAATGTGAATAGATCCAATTACCTGCCATCAGAGCCATGCAACACTGACAAATTGGCAGCCAATCACAGTACAGCTCATCGCCATAGGCGGAAAACACAAGGCGCTTAACTGGAGGACTTTCAATAGGTTTCAGAGGACCTTGTTAAGGTCTCTTACATACCTTACATACTAGTTACATACCATCTTTGGAGACCTCAGAGAACAATTTAGAATAGCCTATAGATGGCAGGGCACCTTTAAAGCTTTAATAAAACATATATCAAATCTTATATAAAAACCTTAATGTGAGCCTCACTGAGTGAGAGTGAGAGAGATATAAAATAATACAAATGCTTATGTGTGTAGGAGGATAGGGATAGTGTAGGGAGCTTCTTTGCGTCAGGGCACCTGCATTTCTGTGTGTGTGTGTCTTTACCTGGAGTTCTGTTTTCATGCTGTGTGTGTGTATGCTGCAGAAGAGAGTTCCGGAAGCTCCGGTGCAGGCGAGCAGGTCGTCGCTGGTGGGACTAAAGCAGGCCTCGTGCAAAGCCCATGGTGCCGTCACACGACACAGCAGCTCAAAGCAGCTCCCGCTCCACAGTGCCACCTCCTGTTCACTGAAGTCTCCTGCAACCCAAACAAAACATGATGGCATTAAAGGATATGACATCCTTAAAACTCATTAACTTCAGACCTCCATTTCTCAAAACTGCACTAGGCTACAACTTGTGGCCAGAGCTCTGACTTAGGAAGAAATAAACCATCAAATAAAGAGAAGCACTTGACAATATCAATATGACAATCTACCTTGGGTAGTGGGTAGCTCGGCGCAAGTGTTTAGAATCACTCAAATGGCATACGTTTCCCTCAGACACTTTCTGTGAACTTTAACAATATTTGCATGCCAGAGCCCTTGTTCGGCCAGCCCAAAAAAATAGTCGAAAAGAAAACCTAAGGTAACGGATAGATCCCTGACTGTGCTGTAGCAAAATGTGATATTAAGCAGAAGCACTAGGCAGCACTAGCCTGGCTACCTAATGAGAGCTATACTGAAGATGAAAAGATTTCAGGTATTTTATAAAATGATGGTGCTTTAAAGAGCAACAAAAAGCATGACAGTATTCTGTATGATTAAATCTAAAACAGCAAAGGATATTATCCAACAGCATAAAGCAGTGCATGAGAACATAATTTTAGTGATGGAGCACAGAACTTGGATTTGTCACAGAACAACATCCGAAACCACATAGATATATAGAGTATCCTTATATCTACATCTGCATATATCTATGTGAAACCCTACCGGATGTGATGTCACATACTGACCCACAGACAGGAAGTAGCGGTCATCTCTGGAGAAGGCCATGCTCTGCACAGCACCCTTATGAAGCGACATGCTGTTTCTACGGGAACCATCTGACACATTCCATATGCAGATGAGGCTCTTTGATGAGGAGCTACTCCCAGACGCTGATGCCACTAACTGTGGGCAACAACAAAGCACATTTAGAAGCACAGACACAATAACCCATGAACATGACTATAAAAAAAAAAATCTTCACTTGTTATTTCCAACAGTAGCAGTAACATAATAACTTCTCAAAACATAGTAAAAGTAGATCCAGGAGGTATAATCATCTTTGGTCCATGATACATTATTGCGATTCTTTACATTGTATGATACAGGGGATATTGATGTTAAAATCAGCAATATATTTTATATTTTACAATATATATACCATAATTTGGAGATTATAGTCATTTTGCCATGGTAGAACTCCTGTGTTACTGGCTGCTTCTAAGTGAAATAATGAACAGCCTTTGGATCGAGACTTCTCAGGTTCTTGTCCTTGTGGGTGTGAGTGTGATGTCAGTGCTGTACCTGTGCATCATGGGAGATGGCGAGGGTGGAGATCTCCTCTGTGTGTCCGAGCCAGTGCCTCTGTGAGCCCGTGTGCAGGTTCTCCACCACACACACACAACCACAGGTGTACACAAACAACCCTGTGAGAAACACACATACACACACACTCTCACACACCACGTCACATTAACACATAACAATGTATGTCACTGAGCCACAGACACACAAAAACTGCTTACCTGTGTCTGGATTCCACACCATATTGCCACGACCATTACCATTATAGCCAATCACAGCTTTTAGTCTCAGTCCTTCCTCTCCCAGGGGAGGGGCCACAACACCCTGAGGTAGAAACACAGCATTCTGGGAAATGTCTTATGAAACTGATCCAGTCAGTGAGAGACAGAAAGGTGAAGGAATAAAAGATGGAGAGAGGGATAGTACCTGTTCTGGTGTGGAGGTGTTGTAACGTGGTGTGAAGTGTTTGTAGCAGTCTGGACGCTTTGCCTCTGGCGAGGTCCCAAGGTCCTCTCCTCTCAGTCTATTGGCCGGCTTCTCTGGAGAGGTTATGGCTGCTGACCTCTCAGTGACCCGAAGGAAGGAGGCGTGTTTAGGGCTGAGACTGGGAGCAGGCGAAGGGCAGGGGCTATGCCTTAAGGCAACATCCTCATTTAGAGAAAGGACTTCGAAGGCTATAAACACAGACACACACACGCATTAAGAGAGGAATACATTGAGTTCCTTGTTCTGAATGTGCACAAGTAATCAGAAAGGGCTCAATGAACAGGTATGTTTTGAAATGCCAGTGAAGGGGCATGACATACTCATCATTTAACTCTACCATATATGAACATGTAGGAAGATTATTAGGTAGGTACAGACTTGCTATGCATCTTAGGCCCTGTTTACACGTATCTAGATAGTTTTATAAACTGAAATGTTTTTATCTGTTTGGGCCTCTTGTTTACACGTAAACTGAGTTCTAGCCAACTCAAACAAATATTTTCTCCAAAGTGGATATTTTTCAAAACACTGTATGTTCTGGATACCATGGGAAACAGATAACAATTGAGAAAGTTCAGGCCTCAGATCAGAATCACATGGAGTTTTTCATGACAGGGGCAACTTTCCCAGTGGACACTGACCATCATGTGTCGGCCTCTCAATAGAGCTCATGTCCAATGAGGGAAGGGGAGCCGGACCCCGAGGTATCCCATTGGACAGCAACATTCCATTGGTCACTGTTTCTAGGTCACCTGACGGGCCTGAGAGAATCAACAAGAGATCTTCATTAAGGAAAATCGTGCCTTGAGTTCAAAGCTTACAAAGCATTCTATCCGTCACCCGTAAGGACGAATGGGAAAAAATAGCAAGACGTTTCAACTGCTGAACTTGGCCCAAATGTCATAAATGATTCAGATGTACAGATTAAGATGTGTACCTGGTTTGGGAGGAGACACCAAGATTGCAGGAGACCTGAGGGGGCAATGGACATGATTATAGACATCATGAAGCGTTCCTAAGTATTGTCCCAAAGGGGAATTCAGGTCTCTGTGTGGGTGGAATGTGGCCGCTGGAATCTTACCGTAGCATCGCTTCCAGAGGGTGTGCCAGGAAGTCCCAAAAGAAGAGGGCGTCGCCCACAGAGACCACACCCATTTGATCAGGTGTGAAGCTCACCTGTTTGATGGGCTCAGAGTGGCCAATAAACACCTGACAGACACACACATCAGAAATATTCACATTCACAAATGTCACTCAATAATGTTAACTATTTAAAAACCTAAAAAAACTGGAAAATGAATAAAATAGGATCAAAACTGAATAATTTACAAATCACTCCATGATGAAACATGTAAAGACAACATAAATATATTTATTTCTAAAATATATATTCATATTGTATTTCTTATCAGCAACACATCTCAGAAAAGTTGGCAAGGGTAGGTATCACAATGATGCTTCACCTGTAGTAGGGCTATAAATGATTGGGAAGTGAAAGACCAGTTGCCTGTATTTTGATTATATAATGAAATGGTATCCAATTCTTGCACAGATTTCAGCTGCACAACAATCTGGGATGTTGTTACTTGGAATGGAATGTGTTTGGGATACAAAGAGCAGTGGATGGCAGATGTATGTGTGTGTGTGTGTGTATGAGGTGTACCTGAGAGTTGACATCCAGGCTCATATTGTAGTCCCAGACTTTTAGTGTGTTGCATCCAGCGGTCAACAGGAAGCGGCTATCCTCACTAACCCCCAGTGACCAACAGCACTTCTTTTGAACATCACACACCTTGAGGAGAAAAAGCCCGCGCACACACACACACAAACAGACAAGACTTTTAAAGAAACTGCGAAATATGTATTGTTTTAGTCTGCATGACTGGCCTATCATAAACTAGGCAGTTGGCACCTACAGACAAGTTTAAGCACCACTTAGGCCTCCTCCTTCAAATGGAAACACACACACACACACAAACACTTGCATGTGTGCACACAGCCACACCAAAAAGTTCAAGTAATGGCCTCATTACTTCTTTTGCATTTAGCAGTATAAATTTGCACTCACTTTCATTACTCTCTCTCTCTCACACACACACACACACACACACACACACACACACACACACACCTCTCTCAGCAGCTTGCCGGTGTGTGCGTGCACAAAGAGGATTTTGTTTGCTGAGGTGGAGATGAGAAGGTGTCCCGGTTTGGGAGGAGAGAAGCAGACTTTGAGAGCGCAGTCCAGTTTGGTACTGTCCAAATCTAGGATGCTCACATCCACACGCAAGACCTACACACACACACACACACACAAACAGACACAATTGAGAAGCAAAAGTAAAAACATAGATGCATGTTATGTTATGCATAGATGAATGTTATTATTGGCTATTATTTATCACAATAAAATAGTTTTTGCAACACAATTTAACAATCTAACATGCGCACACACACACACACACACACACACAGATATACACAGACCTCATCAAGTGAGCGGGCGTCCATGATGGTGACTGTGTGCTCCGTGGGGCCAATGAAGGCCAGCCTGGAGCTGTCGCCACTGACAACCAGCGCATCAGGGGCACGCTCTGTGCCTCGTGCCAACACATTACCTAGCAAAAAAACAACAATTTAATACCAATTAAGATAAACTTACAGTGGTTTATGTGTAATAGACATTCACTATTCACTATTGCAAAATCTACCAAATGAAGTTCAAGTTCAAGTCTTTTATTTGTCATTGTTCAGTCACCTGGACAACGAAATTAGTAGGCAAGGCCACAAATGTGTCAGAACATAAAAACAGAACTTATAAAAACATAAAATAAATAAGTGTATAAATAATAAGGGAAGGTGGGAGTCAATAATCTGTAGAGTCAAATAATCATTTCTTTCAATAAAATTGATGAAAAATCAACAATATTTCACATTTCCCCATATTTACATCCCATCATTTGGGGAAACTATTAGTTATATTTATTTATTTGTTTGTTTGTTTGTTTGTTTATACATACATTTATCAGCTTTCACAATATTTCCCACCTCCCACACATGCCCGTTTCACTCAGTGCTTTCCCATGCCTTTTCCCAGCATTCCCATTCTCCCACTCACCTAGCACCCGGATAGCCGGAAGCTCCTGATGTGCTGAATTATAGAGAGCCAAAGACCCGTCGGCACCACCACTGAACAAACATTCCCCATCAGGAGAGAACACACAGCCCACCACTGCCTCGGTGTGCTTCCTGTCTCACACACACAGGCACACACACATGTGCGTATACACATATACACACACAGGTCCACACATACACCTGAATGAAAGCACTTGTACCTTTACATATAATTATGCTGTTAAAGGTGTGATTATTTTGTCAAAGCATCTCACAGCCACTTCATTAAGAGGAAAAGTAAGTGTGTGACTGTTATGCTTACAAACCCACACACACACTTACAAACCCACTTACAAAACCACCCACCCACACACACACACACACCCACTGACCGGTGCTGGGCAAGCATGCTGGCGGTGGTGATATCAAAGACGCGGATGCATCCAGAGCTGGAGCCACAGCAGAAGACAGGGAGGCTCGGGTGGAACGCCACTGAGGATGGAGTGTCCTCTGATACAAAGTCATACAACTAGAGAGAGAGAGAGAGAGAGAGAAGGAGAAAAGAAAAAGAAAAGAAGAGAGAGGACTAGAGAATGAAGGGCAAATAGATAAACACAAGTGCAAAAAGAGGAAGATGCTTGTATGTATATAATAACCATTCAGCTTTGCTACATTAAAAGTATAAGATGTTGTGAATGTGCACAGTATGTGTGTATACAGTATGTGTGTGTGTGTGTGTGTGCTAGAGTGTGCCTGTGTGTTTGGTTTGTTGCTAACCTGCTGCAAAAAATCCTGGGCACAGAAGCACATAGTGCCTGTTTGTTCGTTTGTGTGTGTGTGTGTGTGTGTGTGTGTATGTGTGAGTTTGTGTGTGTGTGGGCTTGTGCATGTGTGTGCGGGTGTGGAGACGAACCTGCTGCATGGAGTCCAGGTCCCAGACGCGTACAGTGCCGTCGCTGGAGGCGGTAGTGATGTGGCGACGGAGGCCGTCGATGCTGAAGCCGAGCACCATCTGTGTGTGCGAACGCATCAGCGTCCTGTAACCACGGCTACCTACGTCCAAGTAGCCAAAGCTGCCCGTGCGGGTGGACGCCAGGACCTTCAGGCCGTCGTCTGAGATGCACACATGACATACTGGCCCCTCGTGCTCTGTTAGAAATGCATGCACACACACACACACACACACACACACGCATGCACGCACGCACACCCGCCACACAAGCAAGTACACACAAGTGCCGTAGAAATGATTTTCATGCCTTCTTTTCCAACAAAAGACCCTCATACTGAAGAGGTGTTTGAAGGGGTTCACATCTGGGTGATGTTTGAGGCTATAGGGCTGTTCACCCACACAACAGGACCGGGGGCGTCATGCCGTGGGCCCGGGGTCAGGTCCGACCAGGGGTCGTTGTCACTCATCACTGTCCCTTCATAATTAAGGCAAAAAAGCACCACCCCAACACACCCCCCCCCCCCCCCCACAAAAAAATCTTAAAACAAACAAACAAACAAAAGAACAAGATAGAGTATAGTCAACAAACACAGGACCACAAAAGAACATCTGTATAAAGTACTTTCACATCTGAGTGAGAGCACCTTGAAAATGGAATGCACTTTTCTTGTAATTACTATGAGCACCCACAAAAAATGGTCTTAGACCATTCAAATTCATCCACAGCACATATACCAAAGGACAGATGGAGTTCTCCACTCCTCCCCCGTGTTCCCTCTGAACCCCTGCAACCATCTCTTTGATCCCAGTACCCCACTGAAATAAATACATCCAGAATGCATGCAGCTTGCATGTCAGATTTGTTTTTTTTTCTCTGTCCCTGAAAACTACGCATACAGGGCATGTGACAGCCTTTCACTGGCTCTTCACTATGGCGGGTGAAAAGGTGTGTGATGGATGCTGAGCTCAAAGGAGATGCCAGCTGAGGAGGAGTCTTAAAGGAGATGCATCTCGCACCATAGCACTGCAGTCTTTAAGTACAGCTGGGTAACTATGGTTAGGATTTCTTTCAAATTAGAACCAGAGGATGGAAAAGTAAGAATCAACCAACAAAAATAAATATAAATATTAGTTACATATAAAAAAATTATAAATATAATAAGTTTTTATTTTAACACTTGGTTTGGTTGGGCTGGTCTAAAAAAACACACACATATTGCTGTATGTCACAATTCTTTTTGACATATAAAATACTTTATTCTTTTTTTTAAAGCATATCGTTCGTCTTTTTGCCTGTGACAGGGCAGTGAGGAGACCCAGAAAGTGACTTTGAGAGAGACGAGATGGAACGAAAAAAAAAAAAAAAAATCCATGTTCGAACATAAACCCTTTACTATTTATGTTACTGATGCTGTAGCCCACTGTGCTAAAAGGCCCCCCAATCAATTTCTAGCTCCAAGCAGCTGTGGTGTTTTGGGGGGTGGGATTTATTTCTGGCAGAGTGAAAGCAGGAAACTGAAACTAAATCAAAATGGCTCATTCTAAAATCGACGTGTAAGCACACATTGGTGGAATAAACAAATCAAACTTGGATAAAGGAAATGCTATTTGTCAACTGTCATTTTCAGTGAGCTGCGTGAAAAAATGCGATATAATATTTGCAGGCTATATTGCAGGGTATAATTACATTGCGATCAGCACATCATGATGCACATCGTACTATGGAATCCCTTCTCATACCCACACTTGTGTGTGTGTGTGTGTGTGTGTGTGTGTGCATGTGTGCGCGCCTTTGGTCTTAGACCATTCAGCTCACCTGCCTCCAGGAAAACTGCACTGAAGTCAAGAGGCCAAAGCCTCAGGAAGCCATCCTCAGATGCTGTGGCACAGAATGCCTCACATACACTGATACTGTTCACTGCAATACCTGGACCTGAAACACACATATGCACACACACAAGCATAAACATGAACATGCACACACACAAGTATTAACATGAACATAAACACACACAAGCATTAACAACAGGATTCTAACAATAACTACCTTTAAATGCACACACGTGCACATACATACACACACCTACAATGACACACTCAATAGACAAAACAAACATAAACTCATTTATTAATTTGTGAGGAATGCTAATACACTGACAAAAACAGGTGCCCCAGCACACATGCACCAGTGGCACACTCATATACAGTACATCAGTGGAGGTTTCCACCCAAACAAATATTTACTATATACAGTAATGTCCTGAATATACACCGCACCATGTATAAACCTCAGGCTAGTGTTTTATGCAAACTGAAAACACAAACCCGGACCCTTGCATGCACCACTCCCGTGTTTTAGCTGCAGCTAACTAAACATTCAGAATTCAGAATTTGATGATTTCATGAGAAGGTAGAATGAAGAAAAAGATCAATTCTCATATATAGACCTGCCCCATGTATGACCACATAGAAACATCACAGTTAATATGGGAAATTACACTGTCAATGAAAACTCCACTGAGATACGAGATGGTTTAGCTTTGCCTTATAGCCTAGCATAGCAACCTGGGTCGTGTACTCTCCCCCTAAATGTATGTTAAATGGAGCATTTAAGGTAAAGTTAAATGAAGTCTACGACAATCTGTACTGTGAGCCGCTTCACTGGGTCTCAATAGAAAGATGAGGGGGGGTGGTGGTGACTCACAGTGTAATGTTCCAGATTTGACAAGGTGAATACCTTGAATACCTTTGAGTGATGGAGATTTGAAGCTTACACAGGGTGAGAGTTAATTTGCTGGACACCTTCTTGCTTTAGCAAGAAACTGTCCAAGACCCTAATACCTTGATGAAGTGGTACTGTATGAGAAACTGTCCAAGACCCTAATACCTTGATGAAGTGGTACTGTATGTGTGGCACTGTAAAGCACCCTCCCTCTCCCCATATAAGACGTATTACATGAGTGTTTTTGACAATGCTGTTTTGAGGGTTCAAAACATGCTAAACATGTAGACGGCATCTGTTTCACAGCTATCTTATTGGTCAGACACCGTAATAATTAGTATACAGTGTGTGCAGCATATGTTTGACCGGACATCACAATACTATGCTGTATGTGTATGTGTGTGCGAGAGAGAGAGAGAGAGAGAGAGAGAGAGAGAGAGACTAACCTGTGCTGAAAGTCTGTTTCTCCCGGCGCTGGGCGTGACTTGCCTGCGTAGGCAGAAGTCTCCTAACATTCCTAATCACCACGGCAGCGTAGTCCACCTCCAGGACGTGACCACTCTTACTGCTTACAAACCTACCAATCACAGCGAGGGACATAAGGCAAACGCTGTCTCTCCCAACATTATGTTTGTATTATGTATGTTTCACTTTGATTCAAATCAACAATTTGTAACGGGTTGTCTGTTCACTACATATGGTGTGTGTGTTATACGCTGATGTGCCAGTGGTGTGTGTGTGTGTGTACATGTTTGTGTATGAAATGGTGTTCTTCAGACATCAGACATTGTGTGTCTGTATGTAAGTGTGTGTGTGTGTGGGTGTGTGTCAGAGAAACTCACAGTGTATGTTCCTCAGCTGCGTCTGCGGTATTTGAGTGCAGCAGTGCGAGGTCGGTGAACTCCAGGCTGTGAAACTGATCCAGGTTCAGTGGACAGGAGCGCAGGGATCCGCCCCTTAACCGCCACAGACGTACATTTCCAAACCCACACGACACCATCCTACACACACACACACACACACACACACACACACACACACACACACAGGGGTGATCAACAAAGGACAGACAAACAGATGGACAGAGTTAGGATGCAGAACCAATGAGAGGCACATGTACGTAAAGACACAAATGATGATAACTATAACTATAATGACAAATAAATATTGATCTAATTAATATGAAAGACAATGTCCACAACGCAACTATAACAACAGCAACATGAGCAATGATATAATTGGGATCACTTTTCAGAGCGATCTTTTGAAAGATGAAAGGTTGACAGCCAATCAGAAACCATGGAATTTTAGACATTAGTTAATACCCATGAGAACAGAATTATGTTATCGTTGGTCAGTGAGGATGGAGATACAGTTACAGTTATCTTTATAATTCAGGGCGTGAACAGACCATAAGGCGTGCAAACACTCAACCAGTTCATCAACATGCATAACCAAATAACTCACTCTCTCACAGATTGAGAACTATCCGCTTTAAAACTAGACATCTGAAGTGTGTGTGTGTGTGTGTGTGTGTGTGTGTGTGTGTGTATACCGTGTTTCGTCACAACAGGTGATCTCAAGAGCTCTGATGTCCACGTCTGTATGTGCTTTACCCAAGACACACACCACTCCATTCTTCGCCACATTCTCTGTGTTCCAAACCACAAGCATCTAAAACACACACAAACACACAATGCAACAATACATGCAAAACATGATTACCAATGCATCACACACAAGCTGCCTGTAAGAAGTGAAAATGACCACAACACAAATGTACACAGACAACAAACTTGCCACTCTTCAAATCCCATGTGCATGCATACACACAGAGACACATACCTGTCACATATTAATGCCCAACCCACACGCATGTGCACACACACACACACACACCCACATCACATCTTCATGCCCAAACCTGTGAGCGCGCACACACACACACACACACACACATCACATCTTCATGCCCAAACCTATGCGCACATGCACACACACACACACACACACACACACACAAACACACACACATACTTACAGTTTTGTTGTGTCCATCTCTCCCAACTCCACATAAGACTCTTCCACTGTAGGAGAAGCTGGGCCCAAGGAATGGAGGAGTACAATGAGGGATGTGTATTTATGTGAAATAGAAAATCTACTTGTGTCTTTATGTTTGAGTGTGTGACATGAGGATGATGTGTGTGGCTTTACTATCTGAGGATGCTGTATATGAGTGTGTGTGTTTGTATCATAATAAGGCTGTAATAGGGTGCATGATACTGAGTGTGGCTGTGTGTGTGTCTGAGTGAGTAAGTGCTACCTGAGTATGCAAAGAGGATCTGTGTGTGTGTGTGTGTGTGTGTGTGTGTGTGTGTGTGTGTGCATGTGAGTGAGTGAGTGTTACCTGATAAGAGAGAGAGAGTGTTACCTTAGAATGCTGAGAGAGTGTGCGTGTGTGTTGACCAGGGCCAGACACTGGCCTGTCTCATAGCTCCATAGGCGCAGCAGTGTGTGTGTGTCCACCTGCGCCGACGCCAAGAGAGAGCAGCTGCCATTCAGCGCCAGAGCGGAAACCTGACACACACACACACACACACACACACACACACACACACACACAGATAATGCCAGTTATTAAGTAGTTCTGCTATGCATTTAATTTCTGGTAAACAGTAGAGATCCCCTCCCCTCTTCAAATGTTGGTTTCCCAATACACATATGACACAAGCAAACAAAAAAAAAACACACACACACACAAACACACACACACACCTTATCTGTGTGACCAATAAAGAAGCGCTGCTTCCCAGAGCCAATCTTCATGACGATAATAACTGCGTGGCAGGGATAGACGACCTCATCGGCCAGCTTATTCCACACCACCTACACAGGAGAATGGGAGTGGGGGAGCGAGACAAAGAGAGAGGGAGAGAAACAGAGAGAGTGATAAATGTGTAAAGGAAGGGAGCATGTGGAAGACAGAAAAGGGTAAAGTGGAGAAAAGAAAGAGAGAAGGATGAAGGGAGGGAGAAAATGATAAAATGCCCAATGATAAGGTGCAAATTAGATCAAATAAACAAAAAGAAATAACACTGAGAAGTTCTAAAGCACACAAGGAAGACAGAACAAGTGATGCAAATTTGTCTGTTATCATGACCGCTACGGCTAACCCTGAAGGTGAGTGAGGTTTGTCTGTCATCACGACCACTACGGCTAACCCTGAAGGTGATTTGGGTCGTCTCTGTAGACAGGTTACTGCAAGGAGTCCTGTCAACGTTCAGAGATAATCAGAATTGGGGTTTCAGCATTGCAATGCGCCTACCGCAAGCTCTAACTCACACAAGCCCAATCAGCCTGGTGGGCTCTGGTGTTGGTGGACTCCATATGGACAACTCAGACATTCAGCACACGTACACGCATAATAAGCACACTAGCCCAGAACATGCTCTAGGTGAAATTAAGCTCCAGGTCCCACTAAATGAAGGGGTAGTGTGCACCAGAGACGATGGACAGTGTTGTCATGGCAATATGTAGGACTGAGAGGTGGATGCAAGCATCCTTCAGCGCTGCTGCCTGACCCTGCTCTGGCAATCAGTAATCAAAATGTTTGTCAGTGTATTTAAAGGCTTTATGCCTGCATAAATAACAGGGCTCTAAGAAATGATATTGATAATAAAATGATAATATATAATATTAGATATATATTAATATTCAATTGTATTATTAATATAGTCTTATATTATTAATATACACTAATTGTTGTGTTTCTGATTAATAAGGGATTCTCTGCAGGCAATATTTTACTTCGCAACTAGAAAAGCACTCGGAGAGTGCAGACCTCCACTAATGCAATATAGGCTCACTGACCCAATATAAATTCCAGAAGGTGATACAGATGACCACCAAAATTTTCGTTTTGTCAGAATATTTCACTAAATCTGTGCAGTACTTTTTGAGTTATCTTGCTCACAAACAAACAGACAGACACACGCCAGATAAGGAGGACAGAACAGGTTACTCAAAAAACAGTCTGAAACTACTGTAGTCTGACTGTGGCTGAAATTGTGTATGGATGGATGATGTGTACTCACATTCTTCATGGTTTTGCCACCAAAGCCAATGATCCTCTTCAAACACAGTATTGGGTCTGGATGAAGCTTCTATGCATGCCCACAAACAACCATACAAACGTAAACAACACACACACACACACACACACACACGGATGATAAACAGAAGTCTTTCAATAAAAAGAACAGAACAAATAATATTCAGCAAGCAAATATGTTTGACTCAGTGAAATGGCACTTTCTATTGACCAGGCAAAGAAGCACCTGTGTGTGTGTGTGTGTGTGTTTGTTTTTGTTTGTGTGTCTGTGTATGTACTGTATGTGTGTGTGTAGAGTGTGTACATCAAAACGGCTTACTCGTTGTTTACTGATCTTTGTGGCAGGCAAAGAGATGGGACGGGATACTTCAGCAGCCAACACCTAAAATACACAACACACACACACAATCACACCTATTTACAAAAGCACATACAAGTTAATCACACATATACACGAATGCAGCAAGGTGTCTTTTTGTTTTTTTGTTTTTTTTTTGCATGAGACCCTGTCCTGTTCTTTATACACAACACAGCTACGGCCTAAATTCTTCTTCTGCATCAGAGCAGCTGCGGTGGAAACCTTTGGAAAGCAGTGCTTTGTCAACGACCAGTACATTGTGGGGAAAATAACATGTTACAAACTAATAAAAAACTGGCTGGCATAAAACATGTGTTTTTTCTGCTTCAGGGCTTTCTGTTTACGAGGTCAAGTGCACTGAGCAAGCAAGCAATATGTCCGTTGAACTACATTGCTGATAGAAATGTGCTAAAGCCACACGGTGATCATTCTAAAGCTAAGAACAGACCTCCTGATGTTTTCAGGATAATGCAAATGTAATGAGATTGAACAGGCAAAACATACAGATGGAGTCTGCTACGACTGGGAGTTAGTTATGAGTAATGACTGTGTATGTAGAATGGGCGGGGTTACAAACTGTACTGCAACCAGCTGAATGAAGACTTCTGGGTGCTTCAAGTTTTATGGTTGATGCTCTGTCCATCTATATATGCAGTCATTAGTTACGAGCACAAAAGATTGAGTTGTTGGCTTTTTAATGTCATAATTGGTACCATAGCGTACCATAGCATAAAGTGGACCAGTTAAGACTGATTCACTTGCACATGCACGTGCACACACACACACGCGCACACACACACACGCACCTCTGGTGGTGGTGAGTATGTGTGAGAGACTGGAGAAGGAACAGTGAAGACATGGTGGTCATCGTCCATGGGTGGGGCAAATACATGTACTCCTCCATCGTCCACACACATCCCATCTCCCCCGGTGGCTGTAAGGTTCAGTGGCGCAACCTCAGGTAGAGACGGGGTCAACAGGGTCACCTTCTTCTGTTTGAGCCGCTAGAGACACGCACACACAAACACAACCAGGGGGGAACAGACAGGAACAACCATGGACAAATACACACGCACACACACACACAGAACATGGGGAATAACAAACACACATGCACAAAAGGAGAGAACAAACACAGACAAGAACCATGCACAGACGGAAGGAGAACAAACACAGACAAGAACCATGCACAGACAGAAGGAGAACAAACACAGACAAGAACCATGCACAGACGGAAGGAGAACAAACACAGACAAGAACCATGCACAGACAGAAGGAGAACAAACACAGAAAAGAACCATGCACAGACGGAAGGAGAACAAACACAGACACACAAAAAACATTTCTCGATAGCCGAAGTGTACTGCAGCTTTCCTGCAAGGTCAATCACAGCTTGAATAATGTTTTTTCTGTGTCTGTGTGTGTTCTCCTTCCCCCAAATCCCCCAGTAAGCCTGAGCCTCACAATATAAGTAGTTTATTTGAGGTTCTCTTCGGATGAGAAAAACGTTAAAAACTCTGAACTCCCTGATGAAGGCTTGATTGCCGAAAACACAAGAGTTTTTAAAGGTTTCATGTGCAAGATTTATTGTAGTGTGAACTACAATAAAGGCTTTTCAACTCTTGTTAAATGAGAGTGCCTTGGAGTTTCTCTTGTTTTACAGACACACATACTGCATCTTTGCAGACACACGCACACACAGGTATACACAACCAGGGACAACCACAGACCATTCAAAAACAACACACACACACACACACACACACACACACACACACACACACACACACACACACACACACACACAGACTCTGAATTCTTACAGGTCTGGGAGTGGTGATCTGTTGGATAAGGGAGACTCGGTCACATACAGGTTTGCTGAGGTTCACACACACACTCTCCTGCCTGTCTGGACTCCCAGAGTAATCAGCTGGAAGCAGATACACACACATACACAAACACACACAAAATGAGTGAATATATGTGGGAGAAAATCTATGTGTAGGAGCAAATATCTGATATCTGTGTGTTTGTGTGTGTAGGAGCAAAATGTACTTTTTGCTTGGTTAGTTTCTCCTTTTTGAATGGAATCAAAAGGCATCTTCATTCCATCAGAGGGGAACCTGTGCACATGCAAACATACACACACACAAACCAAATGTAAACACTGACTATATTGATTTCCATTTTAGCCATATGCTTTGCTAAGCATGCTAAGACCAAAACAATTGAGAAGAAAACCACGGACCAGACAGAGAATGAAAATAACAACAAAGAAACACATTCAAGCCCTAGACAACACACACATACACACACACACAAAACTGGCACAACCCACACATGTATGTCTATTTGCCATCATACAGACTTTGCTGGGACCCTTACGGCCAAATTTGCTGGGACCCATACAGCTCATTGGAAAAAAATGCTTCTCCTGCAGATGGATTCACAAATCTCAATTTAGTCGCCGCTCTTGCCTGCACGTTTTTACTGCAGAATACAAATCGTGCTTTTCTTTTCCTCTCCATCACTACCCTGACAATACACTGTACACTGCATATATTACATGCCCTGCTCTTGTTTGCTCAATGATTGCCCAATGATTGTTGCGTTTTAGCTCCTGCATAGAAAAAACAAAAAAGCCTATTGCGAAGTTACAATCTTTCTGGATGAAATGTTTTTTGGACTGATAAGATGAAACTTGGCCCTTTTGGATACATCACATCAGTTTTATGTTCGCAGACAAAAATATGCAGTTCTCAAAAGAAAAGAGCATTATACTGAACTCTACTTTGAAAGACGGAGGATGGCCCCTTTGCTGTGTGTGGCATACATGAATCATTGACAGACAGACACAGACCTGATGTAGTCATAGAGGTCGTGCCAGGTGCAGCCCTTAGGTACAGGAAAGCTCATCTCTCTAGGCATGGGTGCAGTCCCCTCCTCCATCACCACACCACCACGCTTCAACACTGAGTAACACACACCTGCAAAGAGAGGGGGGGGAGAGGAAGAGAGAGAGACAGGTGTGAGTGAGTGTGGAGAGTGAGAGTGAGAGGGCGAGGGAGATAAAGAAGGAATGAGAAAGAGATAACAGAGGAAGACAGATGAGAAGAATAGCACAGTGTGAGAGGCAGTGTGTGTCTGTGTATGTGTGAATCAGAGACAGGAAACAAGAGAAACAAAGATGAACAGGAAAGGAGTATATTGATGTGAGCATGTGTGTGAATGTCTGTCTCACCTGGGTCCAGCAGCAGGTCGCTGGTCATGGTGTTTTTGACGTTCATATTGGCACACAGCTTTACAGCTTTAAGGTGGCTGTAGCGGCGGTTTAGGTAGACCGAGATGAGGTAACGCAGGTCCATCACCAAACACACCCAACGCACACTTGATGGAGCAGGTCCCACTAGACCTATGCACACACACACACACACACACACACACACACACACACACACACACACACACACACACACACACACACACACACACACACACACACACACACAATGGTAATGGTGGAAATGGTAAATTGACTATTTGGATAGCACTTTTTCCCTAGACACTTTAGAGATGTTGTCCTTTTAACATATATTCACACATTTAACACATACCAATAAAAGGTCACTATCCAGAACACCTTGTGTGTGTTTAAATGTGTGTTCAAGAGAGAGTGGTCTGTGCGTACAAAAATCTGAATACAGGCGTGTGATTGACTCTATTTATGGTGAAATAGTAAGTGGACTGCTTTTCCACTCCTTTGAGCACTCAGAGTACTTTACAATTTGCCTCAAATTTACCCAATCACACATCCACACACACATTCACACTCCGGTGGCGGAGGCTGCCATTCAAGGTGGAAACCTGCTCACCGGGAGCAGTTTGAGATTTGGCATCTAGCGCAAGGAAAGTTTGACAGGGTCGGGAGGAGGCGGGGCTCGAACCTGAAAACCTCCTGCACCACCATGGCCACTATTTAGACACTGAGACTAGATGGACAACGTTCGATGAGGTCACATATACTGATTATAATTAGTATTCCCAAACTAATAATCTACCACACAGCTTTCCACAATTACCTGCGATAAGAACAACCTTAATGCTTATTGTAACTGACACTTTGTAGTGTTATAGCCTGTAGTATTTATTGTACACCCTAATCAGCCCAGTTATCTGTTCAATTTCCAATTAAGGCCAAGTCTTATTCTTACTCAGTTTCCACCATCAAACAAATGTGACGGATAAATGTACGGTTCTGTTTGCAAGCAAAAATGTGCGTGACGGAAAGGGACAGAGATCCTGTTTTAGAAGGCCATAGCCAGTTTATTACATGTTTTAGACTACACTGCCACACTGAATTGTGAATTAGAGAAAAGATCTTTTTTGTATAACATGAGCACCTGCTCTGACCATGAACTTTCATTATTGTATGGTTTTCTGCTCAACTTTAAGCTACATTTACATTACATTCATGCATTTAGCAGATGCTTTAATCCAAAGCGATTTACAAAAAGAGGATAGACATTCAAGCTACAACACAATTAAAAACTAAGTAAGAGTGCATATTGCTAACATGAAATTTGCAGTATTTTTAGATGAAAGTGCAGTAGTGTAATAAAAAGTGCAGTTTGGAGAGAGTGGGAAGTGAATTGTAAGTGCATTCCAGGTATTCAGAAATTTTAAACCAGGAGATATTCCTGAAGGTGGAGAGGGTATCTGTTGCTCTGATAGCACTGGGAAGGTCATTCCACCAGCATGGAACTACAGATGCCATTGATGCCCATGTTTGTCAGTTTGCCCAGTAGGATACAGTGGTTCACCATATCAATGCTACTGATAGGTCAAGCAGGATGAGTACTGAGGATTGACCTGCCACTTTGGCTTTTTTTCAGGCTTCTGACATAGACAGAAGCTCCGTTTCAGTGGGGTGGCCACTTTTGAAGCCAGATTGGTAGGAATCAAGAAGGTTCCTTCAACAGTTTTAGCAACGAAAGGAAGAAGAGAGACAGGCTGGAAGTTCTCCACACGAGTGGGGGGCGGTTTAAGCAGTGATGTCACCTGGGCTTGTTTGAAGGTGGTGAGAAATGTACCCATAGTTTCTGAAGCATTGACCACAGGTGTGGTTGCTGCCACAATGTTAGGGGCTATGGCCTGTAGAAGGGAGGCTGGAATAGGGTCCAGTGGATAAGAAGTAGGACGGCTGCCTGTATAAAGCTTAGACGCCTCATCCTCTGAGAGAGAAGTGAACGAAGAAAAAGTTCAGTTCCTGTAATACGACAGTTCCTGGAATTGTGTTACATCGGATGGATTATTAGTTTTGTGTCATTTCCTTTCAGCAGCTCTGAGGTTGGTGCACATTGACTGAAGAAAGTCATTAAGCCAAGTGATCCAAGCAAGAGTGTAGAGCAGTGTGACTCATCATTAACCTCAAGAGAAGAGAAAGTGCTGGAAGGTGGAAGAGTAGATGGCTCTTGCAATGGAAAGGGAGCAGGTGCAGGGCCCCTTGGTTGCTGAGGAAGACACACTTTGAACTGAGTAAAGTAATGGTCAGAGAGATGTAAAGGAGTAACTGTCAGCGAATTAGTGGCGCAGTGTCTAGCAAGAATGAGATCAAGTTCTTTGCCAGCTTTTTGAGTTGGATGACTGCAGACCTGCTGTAGCTCAAAGGAGTGGATCTGAGATAACAAGTGTGCAGAACTTGTCTGTCCAAGTGGATAGGAAATCACCCAGTTCTAAGTTCTAAGTTCTAAGGAGCATAACCAAATACCCCCCAGAAACGTTGCTTATGTCTGTGTGTGAGCGTGCATGAGCCTCTTTTGTATGCGAGTGTTCATGCATGTGTATTAGTTGTAGTGTCTGCAATGTGTATGTATGAGGGTGTTCCCTTTCTATGGTCTGTGCAGATGTGTGTAGCTATGTCTGAGTATTAGTTTCTGCAAACATTCAAGAGTATGTGTGTGTGTGTACCCTGTTTAGCGTTGCGTGCTGTACTCTCGTACACAGAGCCCTGTGCTGATCCACAGATGAAGGGGAGCTGCAGGCAGGTGGGGCTGGATTTGAACTCCTTAAACATGTTGGAGAAAGACACCCGGATCACCTGACCCTCCTGCTCACACACACACACACACAGAAAAAACATTAAACATGTTGGAGAAGTAAAAAACCAATAACCTGAACCTCCTGTCCACAGACACAGAACACAAACACACACACACTTGAACATACAAACAAAAGCTTGCACACACACACACACACACACACACACACACACACATTTACAAGTCAGCTTTGTGTCTTTGTGTGTGTGTGTGTCTGTCCATTAAGAAATGGTATAAGAAATGGTAGTAATCCATTAAGAAATGGTATAACACACAACATATCAATCAATTTATCCCTTCTCTGTCTTTTACCTCTGCGACTACGTCAAGGTGCACCACAAAGTGTTTCCCTGGAGACGGCCTGAAGAGCAAGTAGAAGTAGCGCCCAGTCAAGCCCAGCGACTGACTGCTGCTCTTGGGCAGCAGAATATAGTTGCTTGCCGGAACTGATCCACGGATCCGGAATACTGAGCACTTAAGGGTTTTGTCCTGTGAAGAAAAATCAACACAACAGCATGTGGGTCAGAAGTAGACCAGCACTAGAATGATGTAAACATCAATCTTTTTTTTTATTTAGTATCCCGAATAAGCCCTTATGAGAAATCAGGATATCCTGGGCAGAGTACTCCAAAAGAAACCAGGAAACTGTAGCATGTAAAAACCTTAACCCAACTGAGTGAGAGAGAGAGATGGTGTGGCATCATTAAACGACACACACCCCCAACACACACACACACAATGGATGTGTTAAGTCAAAGATGTATCTGCCGTAACAATTAGCTTCCACTATACTCAATGGAACTGGCTACACCAGGCAAGGCAGCGCAGTCAACATTCTAAAAAAAATCCCAGTCTTTTCAATGTAATTTTTATATGACCTGACAACACTTCTGTAATGTATACTACACTTCAGTGTAGCCCTAGGTTTAGGCCTGCTGCACACCAGATGCACTGTGTCTGTATGAAAGCTACTGTGGTGGCAGGCTACATCTTGATTTATGTCTTTTGATAGAGGCAAAATCTAAACATGCAAAGCAGAAAACAACTCTAAATGCATTTACATGCACACTAAAAAATAAATGATTATCAGTTTATTGTAGTTACCTGATTATTGGCAGTTATTGATTTGATCATGTAAACATGGTCAATGACAGCAATGTTTAAATGAAAGTCAAGTCAACTGTTGTTATTTCAGCTATACAGGCCATACCAGTGCAGCACTGTGAAACAGCGTGACTTTAACTGGGCCAAATTGTGTACTCAAATTTAGACTGGTGTGTGCTGTGTAGGTTAAATGAGGTACCATATAGGAGGTGATGTCTCCCTCCCGGCTGGATCTCTTCCACTCCTCCACACGTACGTGCTTGAAGATGTTGACATACGGATGCTGCCAGGCTGTGCGTGTCATGCAACAGCACCAGGGGCAGGTCACACCACAAAAGATGAGATCAGATTGAAATCACAAGGGGTTCAACAAACCAGAAAGCTTTTGCACTGTAAAAGTATAGATTAGAAAAAAGTATAGATAACTTTTAACAATAAACTGAGAGAAGAAGATAGCACTAAGTCGACATCTCAAAATTGCAAGTTTCATTGAATGTACTCGTGTAGAACCCTATTTCTGCGGCTCAGCTAACGTTAACGTTAACAATAATACAAACAGATCACGCATCACTACTTAGCTACTGTTAACTACAAGATTTCCCTCTTTCCCTTCCATTAGCTGGGCAAGAGTAATGTTGATGTCAATACGGGACAAGAAAGCTAAATTACACTACCCTGTATATTTCCCTTACCCTTTGAAGACATGCTGTTAGTTTATTCAGTCGAATCCACGTAACTTAGTAGACAGCTAGGTCAGCCTAACTGAGGATGAGTTCACTCAACACACTCTAGTGGTGCTAACAGGCCCAAAACAAACAAATAACTATTTCTACAAATCTCACAAATCCTAGCAAGCTAGCTAACGTTAGGAAAGAAAACTTAACGTTAGCGTTCAATTGATTCACCGCTCCAGTGTCACCTGTTGATGTCTCGGCTAGTAACGCTACAAAGATGTGGTGTTAGCAATAAATACATTATTGAATTATGCTATATTGAATTATTCTTACTATCCACTTTCTGTCACGCAATAAAGACAACATAAAGTTAACGATTTAAGCTCTCAACTTCGTATAAACCCTCAGCCCTCAGGAGAGTGTCAACAAATCAGGCTTCTCCCGCGACTGTGACCGCCACTGTTTCCAACGGCACTGCGTCACCGCAACGTGCTGCTACGTTCACCCGGAGACCACTGCTGGGAAATGTATGCCTGTCTATCGTGAAGGACGCTCAGAACCACCCTTTAAGAAACACTGCCTATCAATTTACACTTGCCTGCTTAACATGGCCTTCGGCAAAGAATCTGTAAAATAAATCTTTTTAAACTGCATGCCTACAACAAAATTTAATGTGATAAATAAATAAAACTGATTTATCGAATTACCCCAATAAATAGATCATGCTTGTCTATACATTCACACCTGTGCTCTAGATGCTCCTGAGGCCTAATGACCAGAAGGTCAGAGGCTAATTTTCATCTGGCTGAGATATTCTGTCTTTTGCTGACTGCCGTACTTATATGACTATTAGTGCTTTATGATTTATTGTAGTGATGATGTTGTAATAAAAAAACAATACATTTATCTTTTATGATACTTTTATTTGCAGGGCAAATCAGTCAGCACCATATCGTATTACAATACAAAATATAGAAAAGTACATAATTAATGCCTACGTGGTTTAACATGCTATGTATGAGTGGTATTCACACATGCACAGACAACAAAGAGAACACATTCACATGTACACTCCATGATGACTTAACACTACTTACAGCAATTAACCAATTACCCAAAACAAACCCCATTAGCTAAAGTAAAACTCAGATGCACGGCAACAAATTTGGAATTACCTCTGCAGGTCCACCTGGCATGATTCCTCATAACCAATAAAAAAAGTGTTTGTGTAACTGTCGATGATTAAACTATGAAAATGTATTTACCTTCAAACTGAGTAAACAACTGCAATTACAACCCTCATTTATGTCATACAAGATATGCTTCCTGCACTTCTGAAGAGTGTTAAGGAATAGGAGTAAGAGTTTTGGTAAGAGTATAATTCTTCAATTTGTTCTGAAATTTCATGTTGATTATGTATAATCCTGGAACTGGGAAAAACAATTGCTTATCTCAAGACACACTCTTAATTTATACAGCGGTCTGGGTTTACCCAGGCTAACTGACCATATTTTACAACTGAAAACACCAGTCAACACAATAAACAGGACAAAAACCTGTATATAGCTGAATATAACAAATTCCTCAAATTTACATTTACGTCATAAAAATACATGGTATTTTAAAGGTGTTATGGAAGTGAAGTCTAAATTATATGGAACTGCCTGTACTAAAATGACAAGATGGACAGACAGTTATGGGACACAGGATGGTTGGTTGGTACTTCATCAGCTGCAAAAAGCTGCAGCCAGTTCAGGTGATGTTGAAGTTTTACTGCTTACAGCACATCACTTCCAGTCTTCGTCGCCATCCTCGCACTTCTGAAGCTCTGCCTTTACCTAGATACATACATACACACACACACATAACAACAGTGTATAGTTCATTTCAGTGTATTTATTATCTGTAATATTACATTGACTATATTTACATGCATTTAAGTATCCCGAATATAATCGGGATGTTAAGTATCCCAGCTTTACATTTGCAGAATAAGAATAGATTGTAGAGTGCAATGTGCGAGATAGAATGCTGATAAGCGCCAAGACAATCAGGCAGCACTCTTTGGAATCCTCTATGAGAACACCACAAAGAACACAATAATCAGTAACTGGAGTATTAGTATTTATCATGTAAACAGGGATATTAATAACCTGATTTCGCTGCATTCACTCTGCATTTCTCTGCAAACACTTTGTCCTGAACGTGATAAAAACTGGGAAAAGCCTTATATTCAGGATAGTGCATGTAAACATAGTCATTTAGACTGGCAAGGAGATTGCAATATATTGTGTAGCACATTATGTCATGTATGTAGGAAAGTCAGTCACACCACATCAACTCTGACATATTTATTCCTTGTGTTTTACTGTCTAAAGCAACCAACTAACCATATTCTCAGGGAATGGAAAAGCAGGTTAATCCTTTGTGCTGTATAGTTTAAACTGTCTAAAACAAAACACTATGAAACACATACACACAGATACACACACCAACCTCATTGTTTGAGAAACAGTAGAGCACAGGAACCAGGAGTCCCTGTGAGGGGAAAGATTTGATTGTAATTGTATGTCATTCTCATAAAAGCGTAATTGCAAAAGTCCAACAACACCTGGGCATGGGAGGTTTTTCATATTTTGAGAGGAATTTTTCCATTAATGGCATCCCAATGGCATGCACGAATACTGTATATGTGTGTAGTTTGTTACAAATATCTAATCTCTCAAACTGACCAACCATAGGGACAAAACCATGACCAGCAAACAATAGTCTGGACCGCTGATGTTATTACTCCCATGCGCCATATTCTCAATTCAAATTACAACAGCTGACTGGTTCTAAGGCTGACCCACCAGAGGTTCATTCAAAACAGCAAGCAAAGGCAAATGTGCCAAACATTACCAAAGTTCCATTCCATTTTGCCTATAGTGTATGCTTATAGTATCTCTTAACACACACAAAGAATAAATAGTTTTTGGCCAAAACACATGGATATTGGGAAAAGGGTTAGAGTTTGTAAAGGTCGAAAACAATCTAGTTTGCCTCTGGCTACCAATATTGAACCCTCCTCTGTGCCCAATCTGGGCCACACTGGGCATGGCTCCGTGAGAGGCTCACCTGGAAGGGACTTAGGAAAAGGGTGACGAAGACTTTGATGAGGCGCAGCATGCCCTTGGTCTGCTCGTCAGTGGCAAAGATGAAGATCAGCTCATGAACCCCAAAGAGCGGGATGAGGGTCAATGTGGCTTTTGCCAATCTGTCAATCACAACAAACCAAGACAGGCTCTCAGCCAATGAGGAGGCATTGAGACAGGTGATCAGTTGAACAATTCTCAGCGAGAATTAGGGGTGGGAATCGAGAACTGGGAATCGAGTAGAATCGAGAATCAAGTGCTTAAATTCACTGGTATCATATCCCTCTGACATTATCAATTCCTCTTATCATCGGCATGTTTTCAGACCATTGTCAATGGGTCTTTCAGATACAAAATTGAATAACACACCTCTACATTGTTTCCCTGATAATAATAAGCTGATATTATAACCTTAGTGGTACAGGCTATATTATTGGCCTATGTGCTGATACTAAAATCAATTCCCACCCCTAGTGAGAATCTCAGTTTTTCATAACAAAATCTTTGCATAGGCAAACAAGGCATTAACATTAATAATAAATGTTAGGTTTTGACTGAAGAGTGTCAGATAAACATTAACAATCACAAGCATATCTTGGTCACAGATTTTAAAGAGGACAACATACTAATCTGTATGTGGATAATGTTTTGAAGTTGTAGTCTCCACAGGTAATCACAGTGACTATAATTGGTACCTATTTCCCAGAACTGGGCTTTTTTGGGATGCTGTATTCATCTTTATAAATATCATAAATGTCCCTGTGGGTTTTGATAAGGATAAATAACAGAGGCAGCAGCAGATCATCCATAAACATGCCAGAAATCCTTGGCCTTTGGATGTACACAAAAAAAATCAACTGAATAGTGAATCAGAAGCTAACACAAACTCAATGGGGCACAGTAACTTACTTTCAGTTTCGTTTTCCTATGCCCAATTCAGTTATGTTAGCTGCAGGTTTGTTATTTGGTCTATGTTGTATCAAATGTTATGGTTCTTTTTCCTACAGGCAGCACATGGTGACAATGAAAAACAGGGCAATGAATTGATTCACACCAAATTTCTCCTTTAAGGCTCAAATTAGGACTTTTACAACTTTGTCAGCTGATGGTATTGCTGTCTCTGTGCTTTACTGTCCATCATATCCTCTAAGAAATTAAGGTGATTTATCAAATGATTACATTATTTATCAACTTATTACAACAAATGTGCAAAGCACATAAAACGATTATGTTTTAAGAAAGCCAAAACTTTACGCATTATTTTCTGTAGAATATTAGCGGTGTGCAGACTCTTTCTTTTAAAGCTCACAATACTAGTGACCTGTCACCCATTAGCACTCACCTAAGTTTGTAGTCAGGATAACAATGTTGGTTATCGGCTCGTAACTTGGATAGAATCACTTTCAAGATCTTCATGAATATCAGGAAATTCACCTTTAGATAATCAAATTGTATCTAAATGAAAATGAAAATACATCCACAGCCAAATATACTTCTTACTAATGCTATAATATTACTGCAATCTCTTCCAGAAACTGTAACTCCCACCCACATATTTTCCCTCAAAGAGCAAATCTTGTTGGTGTAGATACAATGCAAAATACAACAAATATGCACTGACAAAGAAATATAAGTTACAAAATGCACATGAACCAGTTACCAGAGACGCAAACAGGATGGGAACCCTTATGATCCACCAGTAGTTCATATTCTCATTAATTCCCCAACACCTGAAAATTGCAAAACACCTTTATTTCCCAATTGTCCCAACTGTCTTCACAATACAGCATTTTTAAGGCCACACAAAAGGTGAATGTGGAAATCTCATATTCACCCACCTACTTGTCTAGAGTCAGTGTGACCTCCATAAAAATCACAAAGCATTTTAATTGCCTGGGCCCATTTGCGTATGTTGTGCCATTGTTTGATTTTTCCTCAAAGGGAGGAGAATTATGGGAGTTGGACTTTAAGGGACACCAGAACCAACAGGTGAATAGGGAAAGAATTTATGACTCACAATCTGGATGCAGAGGGCAAGCTGAGGATATTCACACAAATAGCTCTCTTAAGAAATAAAGTACATATGAAAGTGTGGTATAGAACTGTAAAGTGAAAACAAGGTATGAATACCTGTTAGGTAAGAGTAGCTCAAGGGAAAGTGAGAACACAACACAAAGAATAACAAGAATGTCATTACAAAGTACATTAGTAATGTCATGAAATGTTATTTCTATGACAATACACTCATTATGTATTCAAAATTATAAATTCTCCAAAATGTGTCTAGGATTAGGGGTAACCCCAACAAAAAATTATTGCTTATGAAGGAATGAATGAAGCCCACATCTGATAAATCATCAGCCTTGATGCTAATACCAGTCTAACACCCATCAGCAATTATAATGGGGTAAATAATAATGCAAATTCCATCTGATAACCAACAGAAAGGTCTGTGAAAAGGTCATCTTGGAGAGATGGTGCTCCTGCAGAAATGAACCCAAAGGTGCCCAGGCAAACAGAAGTAGGGACTGGAATGTCATTACAGCACTCGGAAGGAGCACATCAGACTAGTCTGGCTAATAAATGACAAAGATAAGTGAAAACACACTCACAGATAAATATGTATGTACGTATGTGTGTGTATGTGTGTGTGTGTGTGTGTGTGTGTGTGTGTGTGTGTGTGTGTACTCACTCTTTATTCTCCTTCAGCAGCTTCATTAGCATCCATGGAATGACAAACATCAAGGGAGTGCCTATAAATAACCCCCCCCCCCCACACACACACACACAAACATAAATAAATGCACAAATCTGAATTTTTATGCAATGAAAAATGCCATTTAGTTTATACATTACACATTACATAGCCCGCATATACATTTTTACACTTTTGTACACACGCATAGCCCAGCCAAGAAGGATGTACGGCAGGTATTTGTTGTTGTCAATAGACCGAGGTGATCAGGTCACACATGCCCCTGGTTAGTAGCCAGGCTAGCACCGCCTAGCGCTTCTGTTCAATTTTCATTTGGCTCCACCACAACAATGTGAAAGCAGCTGATGCACCAGGCTTAAGCAAAGTGGCGCTCCTCGGTTTCCTTCACACTCAACATGAAAGAGTGTAGTTGCCACAGGTTGTCTATGACAGGTGTGCCCAAGGATGACAGACCACATGATTTTTTTTGACACATGATCCCAGGTGTGCAAATGCTCCCACTTTCTTCACATCTACCATGGTCTGGACTTTTCCTTGTGTTCTCATTCAATGTTTCCATCATTATATTATATTATATTATATTATATTATATTATATTATATTATATTATATTATATTATATTATATTATATTATATTGCCTGCCAGTGGTAGAAATTGGCGGGAAAACTCAACTATTACACAACTCAATAAGACACATCACTGACATCTAGATCAAATTGAAACTTTGCTATCAAACAAACACAATTCGTTCTCAAAATGATACTCTGCCACCAAACAATATACACATGAACCATTTGAATTATCCCTGCAAATCAGCAGTAATACACTGATATAGAAAAATAACTATACAATAACTATACAAAAAAAACACTGTCTTCAAAACTACTTTTATGGGCATCTTATACAACATCACAGTGTGCAGTGTCCAATGCAGTGCAGTCTCTGCAGTTACCATACACTATACACATAATTGTACAGATGAACAAAGTGCTTTATGTATGAAAAAGTGTGTAGAGTTTTAAAATAAGTGTGTGGCAGAATTGTAAACAAAGTGTAAAGCACTTGGTCAAAGACAGCAATGGTTGTTGGTGTAAATTCCATACAGATTTGATATCTTTTGACAAAATGAGATATCAAATATGTATTAAAAATTATATGGAGGTGCTAATTCTGTGCTGTCTATGTGTGTGTGTCTATGTGTGTGTGTGTGTGTGTGTGTGTGTGTGTGTGTGTGTGTGTCTTGTCTACCCTGTGACTCAGCATGTCCCTTAAGTCAGCCTGTGTGTGGATCTGGCGACTCCAGTGCTGGTCCATTAGGGAGTCCTTGAGCAGCACGGCCACTGCCCGCAGGATAAACGACACAAACAGATTGGCGTGGATGTAGTTGCGCATGCAATGCAGCTTCCTACACACACACGCACACGTGCGCACACACACGAACACACACACACACACAGAAAGGCAATGGGCCTTTTCAAAAAAAATTGTATTCATCACTACAGGCTTTTAAATGGGACTTTAAGAACAAATTTAAGAAAACTCTTGAGAAGATATTGGTTATTTATGCTCGTAAACAACTTAGAAATGAACTGAAATGAAATTAATCTGTAAAGAGATAAACTGGTGTGTGTGAATGATATACCCAAACTGCAGTCGCTATACCCAATGATATACCCAAACCGCAGTCGCTATTCTAATGGCTAATACAATGTATACAAATAACAGAGTAATAGGTGATCTATTGAATTTGTCCATTTGTAAATGTAATTGCAAGAGAGTTTAACCTGAACAAATGATGGAATGAATGAATGAATCATACATAGATGGACAGAGGTTTGTATGACTGCAAAGACTTTTGGATGAATGGATGGATAGATGGCTAGACAGAGTGGCATATGGACAGACAGACAGAGTGCCTGACTGACCTGATACTGAGAAGAATTATCAGAGCTGAGAGAAGGGAGAGGAGGCTGAGGCAGTAGCCCACTGTGTACAGGATCCGGAAACTCAACATTACCTGCGTTAGCCACAGCTACACACACACACACACACACAAATCATGAAAACGTATGGACCATCAACATCTTTACAAAGCATTTTGCTGGTACTCAGGCATAGCATTAAAAAACACAATTTAATTGTCACAAAAAAATGCTCTACTGCTAATTTCCCTCTTGACAATGAAACTAATTTCTTCAGAATATTACTTTCACAAATATTTCTTCATCATTCTGATTTTTACCCAGCGCATGGTGAGCTGACCCAACAGCTGCTTCTCACATCTTACCAGCACTGACAAGGATTCCCTACACATGAGCTAGAACTTCAAAGAGTAATTTGATTTCAAACCATAACTTTTTCACTTTCAATGAAGTTTTCAATGAAGTGGCAAAGAAATAAGATTTAAAAACAGAAGGTCAGAATCCTGCAAACAGTGAGAGTTTTGCTCTTGTTAAAGCGCAGTGGTTGGAGGTGGTCTAAAAATAGCCAAAAGAGTCCTTGCAGTGGTGTGTGCATGTGTGTGTGTGTGTGTGTGTGTGTGTGTGTGTGTGTGTGTGTGTGTGTGTGTGTTTGTACGCAGCCATGTGGCAAAAGAACTGCTGTCAAATATATTCATATTGCAAAAAATCTTGAGATTAGCAGTGTCTCTTTTAACACTTATCGGGATAATGCAAATGTGGTCCGATAAGCAACATCAAGAGTGGTTGATGTGACTGTTAAAACAACTAATGTGTCTCTGCAGAAATGAACCCTGGGAAAGCGGCTGGGGAAATGGAAACATCCGGAACGCTACTAGCATTGCTATTGGGAAGGATGTTATCGGGCTGTTAGTTAGGCTCTGCCTAACACTCACTCGTTTAGCAAATGTCACTATCCGATTTTGTACTTGCATGTAAGAGGGTTTGTGTGTGTGTGTTTGCCTCCCAGCCTGTGTGTATGTGTGTGTGTGTGTGTGTGTGCCTAGATTAGAGTGTATGTGTATCTCTGCAGGTGCGTGTGTGTGTGTGTGTGTGTGTGTGTGTGTTTGTGTCAACTGGGTCAATCTTTAAGAAACACACTCATTTTTACCTGCCAGCCTAACCTGATCCCTGCCCCACAAACAGCCTCATTAGCTGTCTGACTGATATTAAATGCTGGATGGCAAGCAAATTCCTACAGCTGAATGATGGTAAGACTGAGGTGGTCATCTTTGGCCCCTCCAGTTAATCCGACATTCCATCACCTCCAGTTCAGCCTCCAGCATTATCTCTACTCTTGGCTCCTTGTTTTAAACACCTTGGTGTTCTCATGGAGTTTTAACAAGCAGGTGAGGACGTTCTCGTCATTTGAGAAACACCACAAAACGAAAGCCAGTTTTAGTTCCAAAGCTTCACTCACTCCACCCTCACAAGCTTACAGATGGTCCAAAACACTGCAGCTAGACTCCTAACTAGTACAAAGAACAGACAACACATTACTCCCATCCACAGCTACACTGGCTACCTGTGAGGTACAGAGTTGATTTTAAAGTATTATTATTTGTTTTTAAAGCCATGAGTGGCCTGGCCCCTCAGTACATATTCTGATCTTCTCACAGCATATTCTGCCCACAGGTGACTTGGGCCTTCTTCACAACTTCTTCTTTCAGTACCCCACTCACGCCATAAAACCCAAAGGTGACAGAAATTTCTCAGTTGGAACAGTCTTCCATTACATAGTAGTTTCTTTCCCACTATTGATTTTTTAAAATCCAATTTAAAGATGCATTTATTCTCTCTCTTGCTTTAAGTACAGTTTCAGGTTTTTAATTGTTGTTGTGAAGTCCATCTCTCTTATTTTACTTATGTTTTATTTTCCTTCTTCATCCCTTACATACTTATGCCTGTTTATACTTATACTTATACTTATACTACTTATATCCTTTACCTTGCTAACATGTTTTTAGATACTAGATGACATCTACTTAGATGTTTCTATTTATTCTGATTCTGTTTACATGTCAAGTGTATTACTAATCATCTGTAGTGTTGTGAGCACTTTGGAGTCAACGTTGTTGTTTTGTGTGTGTGTGTGTGTGTGTGTGTGTGTGTGTGTGTGTGTGTGTGTGTGTGTGTGTTTACCTCCTGGATGTATATGCTCGGTTACTCCTCACACTCAGACATGTCTCTCCAAATCTGACCCTCTGTGTCTTTCGCCCACTGCCCATCCTGACCACAGCGCCTACGGACCATGCCATGCTGAACTGTAAGACAAATAAACAGACATACACATAAAATTTAATATGTGTGTGTGTGTGTCTGTTATGCAGTGTGTCTGCATATTAGTGCAAGGTTTGTGTGTGTGTGTGTGTGTGTGTGTGTGTGTGTGTGTGTGTGTAACACACAATGCTAACAATGCTAATTTTACTGTAGGCATAAAACTATATGACAAGCTGTTAATCTTGAACCCATCTGAATGTATCCATGATGTACTGTATCCAACGATGCATCCTGGGAAGGGATTTTAAGACCAGAGTTGAAAGGTCATGTAAATTAAGGAAGATAAGATAAGGAACCAGATGGACTGACGCCTGCTGTCATTTCATTTTCCGTTAAATATTGTCTAATTCTAGAGTCAGCAGTTCTTTCATTTCATTAGCCTTTTGTGTACAGGCCTTAGTTTATCCTCTGAGAATTGAAGAGAGTGGAAGTAAGAGTGAAGAAAGACTAGAAAGGTTTGTAGAGGCAATTATATTGGAGATGGACAACCAGAGTGAAGAATGACAAAAATATGATTGATCACAGAAATTATGAGAATAATGTACTCCATTAAGTGTAGGGGGCAGGAGCATATGATGTCGCTTGTATTAGATCAGAGGTAGAGAATTTAACAGCTAACTGACAACTGACACACACTGGGAAACAGTCAAATGTTGTAGACAGGACTGACTCTGAATGAGACTGAAGGCAAGCTCCAGAAAAGAGAGGAATAACAAGTCTATGAGCTCCTCCTGTGTTCAGTGCTTTAGCCTTATGCTTTGGGTAATTCTTCTGTCAGTGTGCAGAACCTCTCTCAAGCCTTAATTGACAACATAGGTTTCTTGTGATTATGAGAAATGTAACCCCAAAATGTTTGCCACCATTAAAAGGTAGCCTCACTGTTATTTCAGTTGACATTATAGAGTATTACTCAATATAATTGATGCACAGCATGACTATATATCTAGCAAATTAAAATGGTAAGAAATATTACATGCTGTTCAAGATACATGTCATAATGCAATGGCTTATCTTTATGTCGGGGAGGATGAGAATGAGGAAAGAGAAAAAGATAATAGAGAAGGAAAGAATGAAAGTTGTGCTGACAGACACTGGTAGAGATGGGACTGAAAACGTGCTCTCAATTAGACTTGGGAGCCATGAAAACATTATCAATAGTCAGTTTAATTTACAATGTCATCATAGAGACATTTAGAAAGAGACAGGAACTTGACTTTAGAATTGATGCACAGCATGACTGCATATCTAGTGATTACAATGGTAAAAATGGATGAAATGAGGAAAGAGAAAAAGATAACAGAGAAAGAAAGAATGAAAGCTGTGCTGATTGAGAAAACATGTGCTCTGAATTAGACTTGGGAGCCATGAAAGCATTATCAATATTCACAGATTCAGACATGTGTAAAGAAATGGACCAGATAACTATTACTTGTGATATCAATCAATAATGTATTGCCATGATGATAAATTAACATTAGAATGGGAGCTGTTGCATGATATCAGAAACCTCAGTCCATAAATTGTGTAAAACAAGTAAGGTTAAGACAATGTATGAAAACTGCAATATATTTTGAAGCCTACATATTGTTATGCCACTATCCCACACAGCCTAACATGAAATGTTACTAACTGGTTTGGAAACATTTTTTAATAAACTTTCATTAAATAAATAAATTAATTCACTTACATTTTTGGGATAGGACCCAAATTTGCACATTAAACACAGTAATTCGTTAAAACTTTCTGTGCATAACAAACCGATTGAAAAACAAATCTGGTGTAAAGCCCCGACTACTGTTTCAGAGGGGTGCTGCTATTCTGCTCTGGAGGTAATATCTCTACTGAAATCTCATTAAACTGAGGTATTCTTGAATGTCTTTACTGTGCTGGGGAGAATAGGGGAGAGGTGTAGTGGAATTTGATAAGCGATTTGATTTGATTGAGTGGAACTTCATAATGAGAGAGGACTTCGATAGTCAGAGTAGCTGACACACAAACTAAAGACTATTGTCATGTTGCAGAGAATATGTTTTTTTTATATTCATTATGAATTTGGACATGAGGTCACAACTCAAAACGTATTATTACATTTTTCTTTTATGCTCAAATAAGATAAGAAATTTTGTGAACATGAATATATGACGTTATTTGGCAAAATTAATGAACATTTGAATACCAAGGTGTCTCAATCAGATTTCTTCTGGGATTACTTTAAACCAGACTGACAAAGCAGCTTTGATCTCATTTGCCAATTTCAAATAAATGTGAAGAACATAAGCAGCAGGAGAAGTCAAAAGATGTGCACAACTGCATCTGTGTGTGTGTGTGTGTGTGTGTGTGTGTGTGTGTATGTGTGTACAATATTCTCTTCATACAAAAAGGCATCAGAATATTTCTCTGACAAAGTTGTGTGCTTCTTCAACTAAAATATCTCCCCATCTCTTTGGAGGCTCTACAGTGATCTCTGTAGGTTACATGTTTTGAGGGATCTATCCTTTGCATAGAGTAAGAATAAGAAGAACATAGACAGTGATGGCACTGGACTGGAATATGTTCACCCTAGGCAGGTTTGCAGTTTGCTCAAGGCACTGCATACACAGCACAAGTAAATGCCATAAATACCATATTCTCTGGAGCATTTCTGCGCTTCCTCTCTCTGCCTTTGTGGCTAGGGAATGGATAGCAGTCACCCACAAAGCCCATACCATCCTTCCGATCTGGACGACTACAAAGTTTTAACATTTGCTTGTGTTTGTGTGTGAACTACTAAATTACTAAAGAACTACTTATTAATGAACTATTAAATATTGATTCCCACACTGACGAATAACGTGAGGAGTAAAGACAATGAGAAGTAAAGTTATACATGAAAGCCAAAAGTTATTTTACTTCAATATAATGAAAGATTAAAAAAGTAAAAGACTTTGTGAAACTGGGTTCGAAATTAATAGGCGACCGTCCTTTTCAGGTTTGCAACCTGAATGGAAGACTACGTTACTGTTAACGTTAGTGTGAAAACAGCGTCTGTAGACTGGCGTTACAGGGCAGAAATTTCACATAGGATAGGCGTCTTTAGATGCAATGTTCTCAATTCTTGCTCCAATTCTAATTACCGGCGCCAGCCCTGGATGTCCAATATATATACTTCCTATTTGGGATAAATCCATTAAATTATATAGTTAAGGAAAATACTAATGGAAATAAAATGTAAAAGATCTGTCCTGTAGTTTACCTGGTCGTGTTGATGTAATATGGACTTCTTGGTTCTTTGTGAAGTTCTCCACATTCCTTTGCGGTTTGCTTGCACCCGTTTGCGATATCTCCAATAGCTTACTTGTCCCCGTCTAGTAGACTATAGCCACCTGTGGCTTCTTTGACATATCCTCCTGACATCTCTCTCTCTCCCTCTCTCTCTCTGTGCTTGTGTGCGCGGGTGCTTGCGCATGCGCTAAGATGTGCAAAAATAATTATATTATGGAAAAAGGAAAAAAAAACACTGAATGAACCCCCTTCTATGGCTGAACATAACACTTTTCCTTAAATATACTTTACCTAATTTTGCAATCCTTAGCCTAAATATAAGGTCGTAATTTGGCTGGTAAAGTTGTATTTGAGCTTATTTTTTGATAAAAGTTGAATCTATTTTAGCATCAGCGCAATACTCAATACTCCACTCATCCATGTTATGGCCCCATACTATCACAGACTTGCAAGTGCAAATACCAGTGCTAATTTAGAGCTCTGTTTCCCAACCTTTTTGTTTTGTTTGTTTTGTGTACCCCCTGAGCCTTTTTGTCATACCAGGAGTACCCCCTGACTTATACGTGTTGATGATTCTCCAAAACTAGAACGTAACCAGTGCCACAAATTATTGTCTTCCCGGGGAAACTGGTTGTAGCGCACACGTACCATTTTATTGACAGGCTTAATATGAAATGAGAATATTTATTTATAATTTTGGAAATAAATTAGTATAAAATATTTCCACGTACCCCCTGCAGTGTGCCCTTGGTTGGGAATCACTGATTTAGAGCTTTGTGAATTACTCTAAATCAAAATTATTAGAAGTGCTAAAGTTACGACACGGACATTATTTTAAGGAGTTTCTGCTAAATTCGCTTGTCATGATAAGGTGAACAGACCTCTGAGCTAAAAATCATAAACATTTCCTTAAATTTTCCTTGGTAACCGGTAGTGGCGGTTCAACAGTTGATTACTCCCCGGGCAAGACCGCCTCCGAGCGCCCCCACCCCCCGAAAGAAACGAAAAAAATATTGTCAATGCCCAAAACAATATAACTTAAGCATAACTCACTAATTAGATTGGACTATTTCTGTATACAGTGAATCCCCGTTCCCCCTTTGGTGTTGCGTTGCATTTGGAACCCAGAGGTAAACTTTTCCCCGCGTCCCCTTCCCTTTGCCCTTCTCACACACAGCTTATGTGCACGGTACCTTCTCAGCAAGCAAGGACACCTGTAGTTAGGGGGCACCAATGTGCCAATTGCCCACATAGTGATATGATAGATATTCAGAGATCTCAGAGTTTTTTTTCCCTAAGCGCTCGTGGCGCCCCCTACGAAATGGCGCCCCGGGCGGCTGCCCTGTTCGCCCGTGCCTAAATCCGCTACTGGTAACCGGGGACATAACTATACTGTCAGCATCAATAAAGATATAAGAAATAAGGAAATCAGAAATGTTTTAGCTTCAGGGACAAAGTGTTTTTTATTTTGTATTTTACAATTTTACAAGAGCTACTTTTACCCTTAAGATTGAATATGGCCCCAGGTTGGCAGGGATTAGTGTGTTAAAATCAGAGCTGAAGTCAGTAAATAGCAACATGCGAACTGCAAACTGGTGAAGATCAAGCGCAGTGGGAAGACTGGACTTGAGGTGGGACAGCACCAGCCTCTCAAGGCACTCATCGATGATAGAAGGAAATGCTACAGCGTAGAAGTCAAGTGCAGGTTTGGGCTGCTTGGGGACTGGGATAATGGGGACATGTCAACAAAATTGCATCATTGTAATCGCATGCTCTGTTAACATAAAGACAATGTGTCGACTAGCTCTATAGCCTTCTTGGCAATGCCAGTGGGCATATGCAAACTAATGTTGGTCTGATTTATGTGTGTGCAGCGGTTATGCTGAACCTGCTGCACTGTGTGTGTGTGTGTGTGTGTGTGTGTGTGCATTGTAAATCCTTACATTTCTCATTCACCTATTTTGTAAAAGTGAACAACCTCTCAAAGGTTAACAAATGTTTTTCTTGAATGTTTTATGCTAATAACAAAATTCATTACAGGGTACAAAAATTTGATCTGACAACCGAAATTGACAGCTGAGCTTCCCAGCGAGAAGACAACAGGGGAGGGGAAAGGCGTTTTACCATGTCACAAGGTTTGTCTTAGACCAGTATCCGTCGGAATTTGGCTACCATAGAGACGAGCAACCGGAGTCGTCAACAACAGTGAACATTTGGCTAGCTGTAGCTAGTGCATAAATGTCTAGATTGCGAGATTACCTGGTCACGTAGCTGACGCTGTTTAACCTTTGTAAGTAGATGTTATACATAATATTGATTAAATTAATTTCGCTATGAATCTCTAGTAAAATTGTAATGTTATCCAAGTCGTGTTTTTGTGTGTCTTGGGATAACAATAGCTAGCTAGCATAATGCTATCAATATAATAACTATCGATATTTGGCTTTCCCGTCTTTATGATAATTGTCCAAGTAGCTAAACATATGATATCCTTAGGTATATCACTGAGTTCTTACATAACAGAAACATGTTAAAACATCACATTGTTGAATGAAGATACTTGTGTGCGACATGGTAACGTTAGCCGAGCATCTGCCATGGCATCGGTATCATCTCGATAGTGAAGTTATGATACTAGCCAGCAGACCTCTGTCTTTATCGACATCATTCTTAAGTAATAATAACTGTAGCCATGTTACGCTAAATTGAGTGTCTGTTCACTATATGTACTACCTGATCGTTTTGATCAGATCGTTTTGAATTGCCTCTCTAAAATAGCTTTAGACCTAAACTAGCTCCGTTTAAATGATTTAAACCTACATCACGATATTCTGATTATGGATAGATGAAGCTTCTCCCTTTCATCCTCGTGTCAGATTGCAGAGCTCTTTGCCCTGTCATCACACCATGTCTTACAGGGATTTAAGAAGTAAGTAACGTTGTTTTGCAGCCTGCACATATACAGACAAAGATGCATTTGTCATGTTTTCAAAGAGCCCGTAATAATGTTTACCTATCATACCTGTAATAATGCTTAACGAAATCATGTTTTTTCCTTGTGTGTGTGTGTTTGTGTGTCTGTATTTGTAGACTTTACTGAGATGACAAGGGCACTCGGTTACCCCAGGTTGATCTCCATGGAGAATTTCCGTACTCCCAACTTCCCCCTTGTGGCAGAGATCCTTATTTGGCTAGTAAAGAGGTGTGTGTGCTTGTCTGTGTCTGAGTGAGAGAGCAAGAAAGCTGTTTACAATTATTGAATTGAATTGAATTGAATTGAAACCATGACTTGTGTTCGACTGTTATGACAACTAAAGGCTAAACACATCACAAAGTAGGCTGTTCTTGAATAGCTGACTTTAGCCTAATAAGAAACGTAAACTGTGACAAGCATCTTAGTTGGAAAAAAATGTAACTGAAATGCTACAGTTGCAAAAGTTTCCATAGTCAGAATCTGGACTGAATTGATATTGGTCATCAAGGTCAACAGATGCCAGTAAGAAGTAGTCTTATCATCTAGACCAATTTCAAAACAAGATCTGGCCAGATCAAAAATTAGATTTTTTGTGAGGCACAGTGACACTTTGAAATCACCATGACAGATTTCACAGTGACACACAATAGAATGATGCATGACATAAAACAACTAAAAATGTTGTTCTTTTTAGGATTTATGTAGAGCATACCATTTCATTCTAATTGGGGGGATTTCAAACTGCTGGCCATGGCTATGTGTTGTAGCGAAGACTGTTATAAACTAGTAAGAGGAGAGTAAAGAGGAGGAATATCCAATGTCTGTGTGTGTGTATGTTTTAGGTATGAGCCTCAAATGGACATCCCAAGTGACATAGAGACAGAGTCAGACCGTGTATTCTTCATCAAAGCTGTGGCCCAGTTCATGGTAATTGTATAGGTGCATATATATATCAAATGTGTGAATGTAGTCCCTTTTGCCCAGTTTTCACTGCCCTCACAGCTTAAAGTTACAACTCACATATGTGCCACATTTACCTTAAATTTATTATCGACAGTAGGGATGCACCAATCCAATATTTGGATCGGATTGGATTTGTCCCGATATGGAAAAAATACTTGGATCGAGTATCTGAAAAATTAGCCGCTCCATAGGCCGAACCGTTTTTTTAACCTAATGACCACAACAACCCCACTATGCTACTGTACTATGCTATGGCTCTGTACGCTCAGCTTGCTTGCAAAAAATAGACACTATAGCATGCCTACTAGGTGCAGCTGTAAAACACAGATTTTCAATAGCTATTATAAGTGCTATTAAAAGTGCTACTAAAATTATGAACTTAAGATTAGCGAATTTATGTTGAGTCTGCTTGTCAGTAATGTATCAACCTAACGTTACTCACCAAAAGAATAACAAAAATTGCACATTGCGATCTTGTCTTGTTTAGTGTTAGGAAAGTGTCCTTATCTGCTTTGCACTTTTTTTCTTTGGTGTTGAAATATCTGGAAATGTCTTATCTGTGGTGCATCTCTTCTTCACTGTGGGAGAAACGTATTTCAGTTCCTCTGTATGTCTAGTGTGTGGAGTAATAGACAATAAAGCTGACTTGATTTGATATTCTCTCCTATAACCCAATGAAGGTTCTGCTCAAGTTGTTTATGAATATTTATTTAAACTGATGCAGTAGAAAAAGTAATCAACATCTGCAGCAGCCTACTGTTTTCCACTAACACCCTGCATAGAAACAAAGTTTGCAACGTTAGGTTCATGGGAGAAATTTAAAGTGACAGGTACCTAACTAGACCTAGGCACACACTTTCATTTTTAATTATATTCTAGATAACAATTTATTATATTCAATTCTATGTTATTTTGTTCTGTTTTGTCTTGTCTTGGAAAATAAAACCCAGTTAATAGAGTAGGCCAATAAAGGCTGAGAATAATACCTATCTCCTAATTCAGTGATGATATAGGATTGGTATTGGGTATTGACCAATAGATCGGTGCATCCCTAGATGACAGACAAATAGTCAAGTCAAGTAATATAAAGCTTACAACTGATTTCTGACTTTTGGGCCATTTTTTACCCTACTGAAAAATCTAGCTTGGTCAGCATAGGTTGGTTTAACTGGTTTAAGATAGTTTAAGCTGGTTAGCTATTTTTTTTTTTGTTTTTTGTACCAGTTTACGATATGTTTTAATGAGTTTTGGTGGTTTAGCTGGTTTGACCAGCTTATGTTGGTGATTCTAGTTGGTTTTGCTGACCATATATCAGCCATTTCCAGCTTCACACCAGCATAACTAGCCTAGTCCAGCAATGTCCAGTTTGACAGGCTGGACATGCACAGGCAGCTAAACATTCAAGGCTGGAAAAAAAACAGCTTGACTATCTTAAGATGGTTAAGACAGTTGATCTTGAGATATATTTTCACTTGATTTCTGATGGTTCACTTGTTTGACTAGAAGGTCATTCTAATGGTTTTGCTTGTCATGCCAACTTAATCAACAATGTCCAGCTGGTAGCCCAACCAGCTAAACCAGCAAGAGCTGGTATGAAAACATTCAAAGACCATCATAAACCAGATAAAACCAGATACCACCATCAGCAAGCTGGATTTTTCAGCAGCGACATTAAGCACACGTGTGTGATTTTTGTGTGTGTATGTGGTATTCTCTGTAGGCCACACAGGCCCACATTAAGGTGAACACCAAGCGTCTGTATCAGGCTGATGGCTACGCAGTCCGTGAGCTGCTCAAGATGACATCGCTGCTGTACGGGGCCATGAAGACCAATCAGAACACTGCGGGGGATCAGCAGCATGATGAAAGTGGCAAGTTCAAGTTTGACCTTGGGTCAAAGGTGAGAGGACCCATAGCGTCATACAAAGGATTTGCTCACAAGCTCAACAGGGAGTTGGTCAGAGATTTAGGATAAAAAATTTAACCCCTGGACATGAATTTGACTTGTTGGTTTCTGTTGTGAAGTAGAGATCTAGTACAACAAAATAATTTAGCTGTTTTAGAGAAAAGCACTCAATTTTGTTTGTGACATGCTGTATGAATGTTAATTGATTTAATGAATGTTAATGATCACTTTCATCGGACAAGACACTTTAGTACTTTAGTAATGGCAAGCATTTGTTTTTTCTTTTCTGTCTCAAAAGGTTAAGATTCTGCAAACTGTATGGCTTTGTTAAAGGAAATATATCAATAGATTAGGGCAGTCAGGGTGTGCATTAAAAGAACATGCCGCCTTTTGGGGAAATGTACTAATTTTCCACCTCTCCTTGAGTTAATCAATTGAGTTTTACCTTACTTCTGTTCATCCAGCTATTATGTCAGTGTAAAGGTAGCGCTTTTAATTTCAGCCTAGCATACATCATTGAATCACCATACACCATTAGCATCTTGGTTGTTAGCATCTTGCTCGAAAGTGACCAAGAATTCTGATAATTCGCCTATTTAAAACGTTACTCTTCTGTAGTTGCAAAATTGCAAAAAGACCAGTGGAAAATGAAACGCAGTGATTTTTTTAGGCTGATATGATATGGTGTCATTCTCTCATTCTCTTGTAATAATCAAGGAACTTGATTTCTTTTCAATGCCAACGTAATATAGGGAAGCCACTGCATGTTCCATTTGTAAGCTTAGGTTAAAGGATGTGTATCATTACATCTAATGATACTACAGTGCTCAGCTGTATTTTTCTTGAGCTATCTTGCAGTCTTTCCAATACAGACCTACCTGTGTAGACATGAGAGGAGCCACTTGCATAGACATAACACTTAGGGAACAATTCATCACTACTGTATGACACCAAGTCAGATAAATGTCTTGGATATCAATTGGTCCTTTTTGGAAGCGTAGGTGATTATGAATCGATTTCATGTGATGGTGCGAATGAAAGCGACAGGAGGTGCACTGGAGAGGCCGATGCAAAACCGCCCCCAAACGGGGAATGATTTTGGCCACCCCCATTTCCCCCTTCTCCTCCAGGCTTATGATTTTTTTCAGCTTGGGTTGTCGTGGCAACAGGTCTCTGTGACACCGACTGATAGGAACCATGCTGAGTTCTAGAGAAAGGAAAAGTGGAGCGTATGTATGTTTGTGTGTGTGTGTGTGTGTGTGTGTGTGTGTGTGTGTGGCTTTGCCCTCCTGCTGAAAGGTTGAGCTCTGCCTTGGGATGCTTAACTCTGACTGGCAGTAAACTCCTGCTGGTGAAATCCTGTGTGTGTGTGTGTGTGTGTGTGTGTGTGTGTGTGTGTGTGTGTGTGTGTGTGCGCGTGTGTGTGTGCATGCGTGTATGTGTGCGTGTTTGCCTATGTGTGTGTGTGTCTGTGCCATCCCTTAATGCAGTTTGTGCAAGAAGTTGGACTGAGTGTAGCTTATTTATAATCTAATCAATTCAGCAAAGAGGCCCTGTCAGAGTGCTTTTCGGTGTGAGCTACCGCCTCCAGATACACACACACACACACACACAGACAATCAGAAACAAGCCCAAACACACTCAGTGTAAACAGTGAAAATGGCAAGTAAAAGCTAACCATGTTGTTGACACAGAATACATTATTTTGGATTTTGTGCGCAATATCACTTTTGTCAAACTGTCTTTGTGCATGTGTGTGTGTGTGTATGCGTATGTGTTTAGATTGCAGACTTGAAGGCAGCACGACACCTTGGCTCAGAGATAACAGCCAAAGGTGCAAGTCTGTACGACCTGTTGGGGAGAGAGGAGCAGCTGAGAGAGAAAAGGATACTAGCGATTGCTAGGCCCCTGGAGATTGACGACACAGAGAAAACACTCAGGGCAGCTGTTAAAGACGTTATAGTGAGTGACACACAAACACACACACACACACACACCGAGACGTCTTGTATTTCTATATTAATTGTCAATACCTGCAATGTTTAATGCAGGCCTTGTACACAAATATACAATTAATCATGCAGACAGCTCCACCTACATGCATGCTAACACATACTATTAATTAAAAAAGTATAGCCAACAGCATATTTTCCTGAATTAAATATAAATTTCTTTCATTTGGTGTATGTTTTATAGGAGAATGTTAGTCGGACAAAGGAGATGTTGAATAACGTGGCGTCGGACGAGCAAAGCCTGGACGCCAAAATTGAGAAGAAGAAGCAGGAGCTGGAGAGAAACCAGAAACGCCTTCAAACACTACAGAGTGTACGGTGCGTCTCTCTCTCTCTCTCTCTCTCTCTTCAAACACTACAGAGTGTACGGTGCGTCTCTCTCTCTCTGTTCAAACACTACAGAGTGTACGGTGCGTCTCTCTCTCTCTCTCTCTCTCTTCAAACACTACAGAGTGTACGGTGCATCTCTCTCTCTCTCTCTCTCTCTTCAAACACTACAGAGTGTACGGTGCGTCTCTCTCTCTCTCTCTCTCTCTCTCTCTCTTCAAACACTACAGAGTGTACGGCGCGTCTCTCTCTCTCTCTCTCTCTCTCTCTTCAAACACTGCAGAGTGTACGGTGCGTCTCTCTCCCTCTCTCTCTCTCTCTCTTCAAACACTGCAGAGTGTACGTTGCGTCTCTCTCTTTCTCTCTTCAAACACTGCAGAGTGTACAGTGTCTCTCTCTCTTTCTCTCCTCAAACACTGCAGAGTGTACGGTGCGTCTTTCTCTCTCTTTCTCTTTCTGTGGTTCATCTTTCATCTCTCTCTCATTCACTATTTATCACACACATTCAAAACTGTTGCTTGGTATTTCTCACCCCCTATGTTTCTGTCACACACATATGCATGCACACACAAACACAAACGCACACTTATTTTAATACTTTTATTTGGATCTCTCTGGATTATTTGGAACACAGGCAAGGAATTACAGATCCAAACAGCAGTGAGAATATGCTGCAGGTTTGGACAGATGTGATCAAACACAGAATGCGTTTTTTAATTTATCAGTCCAGCACTAACGAGCATCCCATACACACACAGAGCCCCATTCAAAGCTGTTTGCTGCTTGGCTGCTTGTGTGTGTGTCGGCTGTGTGCAGGCCTGCCTTCATGGACGAGTACGAGAAGATCGAGGAGGAGCTCCAGAGGCAGTATGAGATATACATAGAGAAGTTCCGCAACCTCAGCTTCCTGGAACAGCAGCTGGAGGACTACCACCGTCAGGAGCAGGAGCGCTTTGAGGTACTATAGACATACCACAAACTCACTTACCACATGCTCTAATCAAGGCCTATGACAATTATCTTGACTTACCATAGATATTATGAACCTCATTTACCAGATGTTCTAATCAAGGGCTATTGTTGTCTCCTTGAGTAGTTACCATAGATATTATAAAACGAGGGTTACGTATGTAACCACAGTTCTATGAATTTCGGATGACCGCCATAGGCGGTGCTTTCAGCACCTGGATGTTCATTGCATGTATGTGCAGGTCGAGTGTCTATACCAACAAAGTCACTTGTGACAGGGATGACATGTGCCCATGCCCCGGTACTTAAGGCACAGTTACCCCGGAAATGACCTTTTGGCAATCTTCTTGTCAGAATTCTGAGTGACTGCCAAGCTCCGGTGGTCATCTGAAATTCATAGAACCACGGTTACATACGTAACCCTCGTTTCATTTCTTCTGACCGCCAGAGGCGGTGCTTTCAGCACCTGGATGACTAATACCAACAGGGTCACGAGAAAGACCCTCTTACCCTTTAAAATATCATGAATGGCCTGTGAGAGTGGCTGTGGCTAGCGAATTCTGCAAAGCCACATTGATTCTATAAAACCTTGCAAATGTGCAAGTAGATACCCAAGAAGCAGCAGCACAGATATTTGTAAGTGGAACTCCCCATAGGGCCGTCCATGATGTAGCCATCCCCCGCCACTAGCGGTGTATGCATAACTGATGGCCTCCACTATCCACTTAGAAAGTCTTTGCTTGGATAGGGCCTGGCCTCTCCTCTGCCCCGTGTAGCAGACAAACAGTGATTGTGACTGCCGGAACCCAGCAGTCATTTGGACATACTCCCTGAGTGCTCGTACTGGACAGAGCAGGCCATCGCCTTGACCCTGCTCGTCCTTCTGAGGCAAGGGTCCGAGGGCTGCCAGTCTGACTGGTTGGTTTACATATGTGAGGGTGACATTCTTCGGTAAGAAAGAGGGGTTTGGCCATAGGGTTACACCCGTACCATCGAGACTCCACTGAAGACAGTCCTGGCTGACAGAAAGAGCGTGCAACTCACTCACTCTTTTAGCTGATGCCATCGCTAAAAGAAAAGCGGTCTTCAAGGAAAGCCACTTAAGCTCAGACCTCTCAAGGTGTTCGAATGGTGGCTGAGATACTGCCCTCAGTACCAGGGGCAAGTCCCAAGAGGGTGTTGACCTCCATTGAGGGGGCCTTAGCCGATAGGTGCCCTTAAGGAAGCGGGACACTAGGGTACCCACGGTCATGCCACCCACCTTATTGTGCATAGCGGATATTGCTGCTATATACACTTTGATGGTAGATGCTGCGAGACCCTCGTCAAAGCGTGACTGCAAAAAACTAACAATCACTGGAACTGGGCAGGTACTTGGTTCCTGGTTACGTACCTGGCACCACTCCTTGAAAAGCTTCCACCTGTTTGCGTAGAGTGCATTGGTGGAAGGTGCACGGGAGTTACAGATGGTGCGTACAACTGTGGGGTCACATGCCCCTAACAATGGCTCGGGCCCTTCAATGGCCACACCCACAGCTGTAGCCGTGCAGGATTCGGGTGCCAAATTTGGCCTCCCAGCTGAGTGAGGAGGTCTGCCTGTACAGGGAGACGCCAGGGTTCGGCATCCAGCAGTCTGTAAATGACTGGGAACCAGATCCTTCCCGGCCACTTGGGGGCTACCAGGAGCACCTTGTGACCCTCCTTGAGGATCCTCTCTAAAGTGGGTAGTGTAAGTGGGAGTGGGGGGAATGCATACAGGAGCTGCCGTGGCCATGCGTGTGCTAAGGCGTCCTTGCCCAAGGGGCTCGTTGACTCCCTGAGTGAAAACCAGAGGGGTGAGTGGGTCATGGCCTGAGAGGCGAAAAGGTCCACCTCTGCTCTGCCATACCGGTGCCAGATGGCCTGCACCACTTCTGGATGTAATCTCCACTCCCCTGGGTGTGGGTGCTGCCGTGACAAAAAATCTGCAGCCATGTTCTGTGTGCCTGGCAGGTGTACTGCTCTCAGGCTCAACAGACAAGGATAGGCCCATGTCAAAAGCTGCTGCGTAATCCGCAGGGACAGTTGGGACCTGGTACTCCCCTGATGGTTTATATGATAAACCACCGACATATTGTCTGATCTTGTCTCCCTGACAGGACTGGGAGGAAATGTTTGAGAGCGAGAAGGACAGCCTGTAGCTCCAACACATTTATGTGTTCCTGATGTTGAGGCTTCCATGAGCCTCTGACGGCCCTGCACTGCCAGACGGCGCCCCATCCGGTCAGGGATGCGTCTGTTGTAACAACTTCCCTGCGGGAAGGTATGGACCCTAAGGGGACTCCCTGAGTCAGGCGTGAGCACCTCCTCCAGGGGCGTGATGTGTTGGATCCAACCCCAGGCGGTTCATCCAAATCTGGAGCGGCCTCAGTGACAAGGGACTATGGATGAGGCTGCTGTGAGTGTTACCAGCAGTGATTGCAAAGACTTGAGTGGCAGAGTCCTGCCTCTCCTGAACTGACCTGTGAGATAAATAATATCGTCCACCCTTTTCTGTGACGGACAAGCCCTCATTAGCTGTGAATCCAGCTGAATGCCAAGGAAGACTATTTGTTGGTAAGGGATTAGAGAACTCTTGCTGTAATTCACTGTCAGTTCTAGCTTGGTGACATGAGAGAGTAGTAGGGAAGAGTCCCTGAGAGCATCTGCCCTTGACTGAGAACATATCAACCAGTCGTCCAGGTAGGGGAATATGCATACCTTGAGCTTGTAGTGGAGAGAGAGCTGCCGTGGCGAATCTTGTGAAAACCCTTGGGGCCAGTGATATGCCAAATGGGAGGACCCAGAACTGGTAGGCTCTTCCCTCGAATGCGAAGTGGAGGAAAGGCCTGTGACGTGGTGTGATCGGAATATGGAAGTGGGCATCCTTGAGGTCGGTGAGACATTGAATTACCTATGCGCGCAGCACAGGCTGCGGCGTCATAGCTCTTACCAATATAATCATCGGTTAAACGACACTGTGGCCTGGGGCAGCGAGGCCGTAATGCCTCATCAGGTGAAAGGATCAGGGCGGCTAGTGCTGGTTATATAGTGGGCATTCGATCCAAACCATAGCCAGCTGGGTCCTGCATGTTCATCAGGGCCCTACAGTCGCTGGGAAAATGGGAATAGCACCTGGGGTCTGTCCAGCATTTCTGCAACTCCTCAACATAAGGGGCAGAAGGTGGGACAGAAAAGGTAGTAGAAGGGGAGGCCTGCTTAAAAAAGGGGTTATGCTTAACCACCTCAGCCTGCGGCACGTCCAACCCCAGACGTGCAAGTGCTATTTTCATAGCGGGCTTAACCACTGATGCCTGAGTCACAAGGAAGACTCACCTACCCTTTAAAATATCATGAATGGCCTGTGAGAGTGGCTGTGGCTAGCAAATTTTGCAGACGTGCAAGTGCAATTTTCATAGCAGGCTTAACCACTGATGCCTGGCTAGCTACTGAGCCCTTCACTGAACTGGCCCCCGAGTCATGAGATCCCACCACCGTCTGCCGCTCTTCCCACTCATCAAGAGTGGCCAGGCTCTCTGAAGCCCTGGTAGAGAGAATGTCATCGTCCTGGACCTCCACTTCCAGAGACAGTACTGGAGGAAGAATTAAACAACAAACAGAAAATCGCAGCCTTTAGGAGGGCGAAAAAAACCGCAGCTCCCACCGCATTGGGTTTGCAAGGCTCCAAGTGATTTCACACTCCACAAACCTGCTTGAATCACGAGAAGATTTCTGGCGTAACTGTGCCTTAAGTACCAGGGCGTGGGCACATGTCATCCCTGTCACAAGTGACTTTGTTGGTATAGACACTTTGTTGGTATAGAACATCCAGGTGCTGAAAGCACCGCCTCTGGCGGTCAGAAGAAATGAAATAGAACTCACTCACTGGATATATTAAGGGTTGACATTCATGGTACTTAAACCAATTGCCATTTTCAGTGAAAGAATGAATGAATTAATTAAATACTTAAGTCTTGGGAATGCAAGTGAACGTTTTTATCAACTTCACTATATACATGTAACTTTGTCTAACAAAGAAATTGGATAATGCTGGTTGTAGGCTATCAGTCTTTAGATACTACAATTAAAGCCAGTAGCATTCAGTTTCATACCTCAGCAGCAGTAAGTAATGCTGGAACAGAAATATGAACTTTGTGGGTGCTTCCATGCTGCAGGAAAAAAAAGAGTATTTTTCTTGGAATTTTATGTGTGGTGTTGTTTTGTTTGCTGAGGAAACGGAAAATGCCATCCGCTTGATGCAAACCAAACTACGGGAGGAGGAGAAGAGACTGATGAGAAGTGGAGGTATCACACACACACACACACACAGATAGATAATTGCTCATTTGTTGTTTTTCACATAAAATCGGATAAATGCTCTTGTGTGTTAATTGTTTTGTGATTTGCGTGTGTGTGTGTGCTTGCATGTGCGTGCATGCACAGCGGGTGAAGATGAGTCCGACATGGAAATCCCAGATGATGAAGGCTCAGACAGTGAAACAGATGAGAACAGACCATCCAAACCTCGGCCCATACGACAACAACAAGCACCCCTAGCAGGTAAACCCACACACACACAAGAATTGTCTGAAGCAGATGATCACATTAGACTGTACATGGTAATGTAGGACCCTAAAGACAGACACTTAAGTATGTGAACATGCTGAGGACATCCACATTGGCATTTTTAAGTTACATTCATCAATTCCTCTGCCACTCTCCACCATGTTTCTCCTCTGCTTGTGGAGAAAATGTAGGAGAATTACATCTCTAGGGCGACATGTCTAGATTAGTAATAGTAATAGACTTAGTCTTGGTGACGTCTGCGCGCCTAGGAGACCAATTATTTTTTCAGTTCGTTTTTCAGACAGCAGGAGCTTTTAAGCACACCTGGCGTATTTTGTGAACATCTGCTCATGCTGCTGATGATGGCTGGCTGGTGTCAGTAGCCTTCATGTCCCCCTAAAGTGCTAAAGGTCAGGTGGACTGAAGAACCTTGAGAACAGCAGACGTTTGGTGGAGAGAGCCCCTTTTAATTCTCCGTCATATGCTGTCCTCAGAGCTCAGACACCATTCCAGACTGACAGTGCACATGTTGTGTTCCTGCTCAAAGGACCTTTATTTATTTAATTATTAATAACTTTGTTATGAATTCGTGACATGGGAAGAAAATGACTATGGAATGATGACATTTTTGCTGGATAGACATGGTGAAGTTCAGATATAACATGTATGTAGTATATGCAGTTGTGTTTGGCATTTACTCGCAAAGCTCTCAAACACATAACGTGTCCTATACATGTAGTGCAGTGTAGCATATCTCTACTTCAAAGGCTAAAAAAATATTAGTGTACAAATGCCGGTTATTGTATACAATACATACTGTTGCTGGTCAAGACAACAGCAAGAACAACAAAAGCAAAACAACAACGACAAAAACATACATTACAGCTAAATGCCAAAACGATGGTGGTCAGGAGTGCTGCTGCACTGCTAGTTATTAAATACAGGTGCTCTTTAAGGCCAAGTCAGACCAAAGACCATAACGAGATGAGAGTGTTTTAGACAGGAGTTGCGACGGTGTGAATCAAACGTTTCATGTTGTTGCGAGCAGTTTCAAGCCATCGCCAGATTCAACATGTCAGTTTCAAGTTTTATACCTCACATCAGAGATGTCAGGGCAGAGTTTTGGTCAGTGGAGATGGAAATAAATGCTTACTAGCTCCTTTCAATGAAGAAGAATGACAGTTTGCCATATAGCTAAACGGGGCAACTTTGTTTGCCAACTAGCCAGCTTGCTACTTTAACAGGACATTGTTATGGAAACCCTGGTGCCGTTACGAGTTGTTGGTGTGGAGTGTTGGCATTGGTGTGAATGCTTTAGTTTTTAGACAGAATGTCTCAGCAAGTTGCTGGTTTTTAGTACAGGTTCTTTTAGTGCTGGCTGTTAAGCAATCAATCAATCAATTAGCACAGGTGAGCCAGTGGGTGTTTCCCCAGTTTGGTAGGCTCCACCTTGAGGGATCCATCAGGTCCTACCAATTGAACAGCACAGAAAAACAGAAACACACACACCAGACAAACCAATTTTTTTTCAATCCACAAAAGCATACATGTTGGGAGGTAGCCAGTACAGTTTGCAACAGTGCTTGACCCAACTGGCACACTGTCAAAACACTAGTGGGTCTGGAGAGGTTGGCAAGGACTCATGATAAGCACTCAAGAGTGTGAGAAAACAATGGTGCCTAGAGACTTTGTGTACAAAAAAAGCAGGAAAACGACAGACACACACACATAGGTAGGTGATGAGGGTGGTTAAAATTCCCTTTACTTATGTGTGCAATGACTGTAAAATTGACAGTCAAACACATGCACACACACACACACACATTTGAGTGCCTTGCAGCCAAAACCCTTGTAGAACCATTTATTCAGCAGTGGTGAAGGAGCATGGAGATATATATAAAGCAAGCTTCTTCAGTGGCTCTTGTGGTTTTATGACAGTATTCTTGGACATTTCGATCTATTGTCAGTATTCTCCGGAATTGATTTTGAAAAATATTGATGTTTTTGTGTGTGTGTGTGTGTGTGTGTGCGATTGACGTCTTAAATACTTTACCCTCCACAGCGAGAGCAGGGGCACGTGTCATTGGGACCATGCAGGGAGGGGATAACGAGGAAGTGAGTACACACACAAACACACACACACACACACACACACACACACACACACACACACACACACACACACACACATATATTCACAGTCTCAATGTGTTTTTTGTTTTTCAAGTGCCATCTCACTCACACACACACACGCACATGCACACACACTCTCTCTCTCTCACACACACACACACACACACACACACACACACACACAAACACACCCCTACATGTACTCACACAGTCCTTCATTCACAGCTGCATCACCCAATTTTCTCATTCATTAACAATGTCACAATATGTTTTTCTTACAGTTACAATCTATTTGATTTTCAAGTGGCACCACATTCGCACACACACACACACACACACACACACCTGGTAATTTTCTCATGCAGTGTACATAGACTTCCTCACTGATTATTTTTTTTCCATTTACACATACATACATACATAAGCACTCTATTCAGCCACCGTTGTTTCTGGGATTCAGTGGTCAATCACCTACATGCACCCACATATCCTCAGGGCATGACCTCTCTTAGCTGGGTATATATGCAAACACAGGTATCTTTTTATCTGTTTAAGCCTTTCATCCATGCACAAAAGCACTGAAAATAGTTATTTAAAAAAAAAAAACTCCAGCCAAAGATGAGATTTGGGAAAATACTGGTCTCAGTGTTTGCCTGTGGACAGAGACAATGGAATTTTGGCACTGTGAAATGAGGTTTCCGTTTGTATTTTCAGATTTGATTGGCTATCTCTTTGATTGACGTGTTTTTGTTAGCCTTCCCCGGCCATTTTGAGTAACCGTGCGGACGGAATTATTGTTTTAATGCGAAGGAGAAAAAAGAAATACCTGACTATGTGTACATATCCTCACCCTTGCTGTGCCTTTCTCTGTACCATCATCATCCCTCTCTCGCTCTCTCTTTTTCTCTATTTTTATCTCTCCACATTCTGCTATTCCTTCCTGTCTACTTCCACTGTCTCGCTGCATCATATTCTATGCCTTCCATCGCCTGTCCTCTCTCTCCCATACTCCCTCTGTAAAGCTCAGAGGCATGGATTCTATCACTTCATCTCGCCGTCGGCAGAAGAGGAAAGGGAAGGTGTGTGTGTTAGATTCCGTGTGTGTGTGTGTCTGTCAAGTGTCTCTGTTTGTGCATTAATGAACAGTATTTCCATTCGTTAGGAATAGTGTGTGTTAGATTAGCCATTATTTATGAGGTCCAGTATGTGTTGTGTGTCAGGTGAACAGTGTCATGGCTGATGTACATAAATGGCATCTCTGTTCTGCTGCAGTCCGAGGACAGCGAGATCGACGTGGATGATGATGATGATGATGATGATGATGACGATGATGAAGATGATGACGAGGAGGAGGAGGAGGATGACGAGGAGGACGATGAGGAAGGTGACGAGTATGAGGCGGCACACCTTGACGTAGATGTCGGCTTGGAGCCGAAAAGACCCACCAGAGGAGGGATGAGGCCACCCATACAGGAGGAGAGTGACAATGACTTTTAGCACCCAGTGCTTTATTCATCTAAGCTCCGATAGAGGATAGGAAAACAACTAACAATTGTTTAACTATACACATATATCTTGACACATTTCACACACACTCACACACACGTTTTAAGGGTGCATTAAAAGCAACTCCATATATATATATTCCATTCATCCAGTCATCTATAAAATACTTACTGTTGGGCAAGAAAACACACACACACACTCGCAAACACACATCACAGAGCCCAAATCCCTCCACACCTCTGCAGTTAAAATCAGTCTGTGTATTCCTGCTCTCACAGCGCCCACCCTACAGCTTGCCACCTCATAAGCACAGAGTAATGACACACATACTACCACTCAGTCACACTCACACATAGACGCTGTGCCACTGCAGTCTTTGTGTGTGTGTGTGTGTGTGTGTGTGTGGGGACATTATACTGACGTGATGTTTGTGCAGTCTTTTTTTTAGTTGGGTTGGCTCTCTGTTGGACATCATATCAATAAAGAGGTAACATGTTTCTAATGTTGCTGTGTATGGCTGTGTGTATAGATATTCAAATCCCCCATCATCACAGTGTTTCATGGGAAAGAATCTATTTATTTTAGATCAGAGGTGGCCAAACTACAACTTAGGGGGTCGACTGCTCTTTTTCAAGTGGTCCAGTCTAAAAATAACATCTAATATGGTATTAATGTTTACAATAAAATCATATGTGCAGCTTACATTTTTCTGTATTTGGCCAAACCAAAGTTTGACCAAAAAATAAGAAACAAAACCAAGTTATAGAAAATGTTTAATTACAATATGAAAAAATAAATAAGTAAGATGTATTTACTATGAAAGTATATATATGAAAATGTAATGTAAAAAAAAAAAATTAACACCATACAGAGATTGCTATGTACACAGCACACACACACACACACACACACACACACACACACACACACACACACACACACACACACACACACATACACATTAGATGTCAACTACACACTCCGGAGCCTCTGCTCTGATGTGTTCTGAGACGACCTTGGCCCCTGATTCACCAATGCCATTCCCCTGCAAGCTGGAGAAAACAAACCCACTTAATTGGAGTCTTTACTTCTAAGCGTTATATGCCATGGACAATGCACACACACATACATGCAAACACACTTACTTTATGTAGGTAAGCTGATGGTTCCCTTTTAGGGCTGTGGCAATGAAAATAGCTCCATCCATTCCAAGTGCATTTTCCTGCAGACTACACACACACACACACACAGATTGTAAACACTATTATGCATACACAATATACATTATACATGCATAATAGTGACAGGAACTTGTTCTGTTTAAAGAGGCAATTTTAGGCCAAGATGGCAGTATTCAAGTCCATAAACAGATAAACTTGGGGGAACTTGACTTACTTCAGCCGCCTTAGGCTTCTGTTGGTCTTCAGAGCGCTAGACAGGGCTTTTGCACCAACCATTCCGATGGAATTGCCACGGAGACTAAAATAATGAAATGGCATGAATCTGGTCAGCGTAACTGATCATTTGGGATCACATTCGTTTCGACGTGACTGAATGAATGAATTGCGGCTGTGTGAGCTCTTAATGATCACACACACAACTTGTTGGCGACCGCTGTTGTGTTTACTTGGTCTTGCCTACATGTATCTATTCTACACTTTATTTTCCAATCGAAGGATACAGTTGAGTTTTAAAACACTAGGAAAAAACTTAAACAAACCATGTCAAAAAAGAAGTACATCCCATCCTCACCAGTATGGCACTGCCTATAGTAATATCCTACAATTAGAGACATCTTTTAATTAAAAAATGTATTTCCTGTCTGTCCACTGTAATAAGAGTCTTACTTTCCTAGTGAAGCAGGACCTTCAAATTTAATGTTGATTTCTTTCAAAATAATTGTTTTGGTATAGTTGTCAGACAGACACATCAGACACGCATTAGTGGGGGCTGTGTGTGAGTGTGAGTGTTAGTGTTGAGTCAGCTCAAGGGTCTATAGACTCCATGTAGCCATGCAGTCACACACAAACACACACACTACATGGAATTTTGTTTGGGGGAAGAAGTGTGTGTGTATTGAGTGTGAGTGTGAGTGGCCAGGTGTGAGAAGTGGTGTGCTGCTGTGTTGAACAGACTTACTCAAGAGTGTGTAGGGTTTTATTGACCGTGAGAGCTTCGGCCAGTGCCACAGCACCCGTTTTGCCCATGGATACACCCTGGAGACTGCCAGTGCACACACACACACACACAAACATTTTAGAAATGCTGAAAAGTATGACTAGTGTGAACTTGCAGAAACATGACAATGTAAAATCTCTTTCTTTCTCTCTCTCTTTCTCCATCTCTCTCTCTCTCTCCCTCTCTCTCTCTCTCACACACACACACACACACACACACACACACACACACACACACACAGGTGCACACACTTACTATAGCACAGATAGAGAGCAGTTTGTTTTCAGTGCAGTGGCCAAAGAAATTACGCCATCATCTCCAAGGGCGTTTTCCTGCAAACTAGACCCATAAAGACAAGAACATGAGTTCACAACTCCCTCAAGAGATGGGGATTCAACAAGCAAGTTACTTTCCATAAACATTACCTTCTGGCCCCTATCTTGCCGGGTCTTCTAAGAGCATTTTGTCTAACAGTGGATGAACACAATCAAAGCAAGTGGGTCTACACAAAATTTTCATAAAACAATTCTAACGGTCAACATTGTGAAGAGCCACTGTCCCAAACCTGTGTGGCATCTTCCCACTTGTGATAAGTGCTATTGACTTTTGTTTTGTGGCACTGAGCTTTTATCTTCCTTTTATCTTCTCCATCCAGTAAGGATGGAGGACTGGTAATGCACCGCAAACCATTAAAAGAGCTCAACCGGGCAGTCTCAAAACACACACACACATAATGCCATTCCCCTGCAAACTGGAGGAAATGAACACAATTTGAGTAGAAGAGTGTGTTTTAAGGAAACAAGACAAGTTTTTTTGAAATCCCATGTTTAGTATTTTGTAGGGCTGCCAAACAATTAAAATTTTTACTTTCACCAAATTTTTAATAATAATTTTTACTAATCTCATAAAATTATATAATCGCAATTAATAGCAAAATCGTGCAAAAAACACTTCTTTACACATTTGTTTAAATTGTAGTCAAATACATTTCTATGGAAAATCACAGCAGACTTTACAGCAGTCACAGCAGACTTTATCTACAGCATAACAGATTAATTTAATTGAATTTTTAAAAATGTAATTATAATAAGGCTCATCACCTCTATGATAGATAGTTTTACAGAATACACGATACACAGATATTTGGAATTCAGGTTTTGATATTAGGTCCAGACATGTAGCCTATTCTTTCTTATTTATTAGATATATGTGCAAAATACTATTTGGAGAAATAACATACTATATTTTTGTTTAACTAATGGCTGCAAGCCACATTTGCACTTTGAAGAGCAAAGAGGAAATAGTTTGACTCCTGTTAGTTTAGAAAAGTGAAGCAGTAGGCTATTTGGAAATCACTAGGCTACCTACAGTGCACAGGTGGAGGTAATGAAAAGGGGTTGTTGTGGCACTGTGGTGGAGCTGCCATATGTGGGCTACCATGAAGAGGCAGGTGCCCACAGGAACCCAGGTTTGAGTCTGACATGCAGTCATTTCCTCACTCTCACCCACTCACTTCCTGTGTTTCTCTTTTTACTGTCCTATCAAAGCCACACACACATCAACATCAACACACACACACACACACACACACACACACTAAGCTAAAGTTACTGATATGTGTAACTTACTCCAGCAGCTGTAGATGGGTGTTGTTGAGAAGAGACTGAGCCAGTGCCTGGGCTGCATTCACCTTCATGAAGTTCCACTGTAAACTGCAAACACAAACACACACACAGGCTTTGCCATGGTCTCTGTGTGTGAGTATGTGTGTGTGTGTGTGTGCTCATCTATCGCACATCTGGTCAGCTTGCAAATATGGATGCAGTATCTTTGGTGAAGGTATAGCCTAGTTTAGCACACATGCACACACACATCTAACTACATTAGTGTGTTTGTATGCTCATGTATACATGCATATTTATATTATACTGTAAATGATTGAAGTGGCAGACAAAGAAAGAAAGAAATTTACCTGAAGAAGTGTGTGTGTGTGTGTAAGAAAGAGAGAGTGTGTTTGTAAATACAATAATTACTTACTGTAATGAGGTAAGTGCTCTGTTGACCTTTACAGCTTTACCTATAGCAGTCACACCATCATCATGAAGAAGATTGGCTGTAAGACTGAATACAGAGACAGAGAGAGAGAGAGAGAGAGAAAGAGAGAGAGAAAGCCTTAACCAGGGTTGCCAATAACTGTGGAGGGCAGTGTACCTGGAGTAGGTGTTGTATGTCCAGCATATCTGATATCTGCATGCTGAGATACAAAAATAATTAAATGTGTTGGAGTAGAGCACTTTAAATGAGAAACCACTAACATAGTTTACAGACCTAAGTAATCACAAAACAATATATATTAAATACTTGGAATTTACATTCATTACATCAATCTAAACAATTTAAAAGGTGGCTTTTAAGATTAGCTGCTTTCATTTAGAATAAAATCATTTTCTAAATACAGAGTCTATTCTAAGGGACGGGGTCATTAAAAGTGTGTTCATCATCCACAATCTTCAAGCTTACTAGAAGACTTAGCCAACTTCCAAAGTTCTAATAGAGAATGAGGCTGTAAGCATTTTTGTGTGTGTGTGGGTGTGTGTCTTATACATACTCCAGTTCTTGGAGAGTATGGTTCTTCTGTAAAGCTTTGGCGATGGCTCTAGCTCCCTCGACACCCACTGAATTCTCCCGAAGACTGGAAGCCATATACACACACACACACGCGCGCACAAACACACACACACACACAGTTAACTGAAATGCAATCATGCTTAAAATGTTTCATTTTATACCTTAACTCTTCCTGACCGTGTCATTATAACAATATAACATTGAGGCCAGAGAAAGGAGATTCTATGTTTGATGAATAAATGATTGATGACATATTCTTTTAGTTTTTAACACACACACACACACACACACACACACACACACACACACACACACTCACATGAGGGTGATGAGACCATGGTTGGTGCAGAGTGCTTGTGTGAGAGCAGCCACGCCTCGGTCACTCACTGAACTACTCTGAAGTCTGAAAGACAGAAAAGAGAGAGAGGGAGAGAATGAGTGTGAAAATGGCAATGGAAACACTATAAGAAGCAACAATACAAAGAGCAGTCATCTAGTCAAGTGGATCTATCTGTTTATCCATATATTGGTATAGTCATAGCGCATTACTTATTAAAACTATAAAGTGCAACAATAAAGAAAGTGTGTGTGTGTGTGTGTGTGCATGTGTAGGAATGTGTACTGAGAAAGGGAAAGTATGAGACAGGCTGCTATAGATAGAAATGAAATATGGAAGTGACAGAGAGAAAGGAAGAGAGAATGTGTGTGTGTGTGTGTGTGTGTGTGTGTGCATACCTGAGAGCACTCAGTGTATGGTTGACTGTTAGTGCCTGTGCCAATGCTACTGCACCCACGTCTCCAAGCTGATTACCAGACATGCTATAAATAAGAACACACACACACACACACACACACACACACACACACACACACACACACACACACACAGGTGAGGAAAGCACCTTATTTCAGATTCTTGTGGTCATCTTGACAACAGTAGAGAATGAGAATGAAATCTTCAAGCTTAGGCAAACAACTCGCATGACTTGCATTTGACTCTAACTACAGCAACTGCCCAATTGCTGTGTCTCCTCTTTTTCTCTCTTTATTTCTAACTCACACACACATACACATAAACATACACACACACACACACACACACATCTTACTTGAGTTCCTGCAAAGTCTGATTCTTCTTCAGAGATTCTGCAATTCGTTTGACTCCATCAGCGCTGAGGTTATTTTTTTGAAGACTACAACAAAGACGACAGCACAGCAGCACATGTAACATTTTAAATAAATCCACATGTGTGAGAAGCAGTACATAGAATATTCATATATTCACATAGAGCGTTCACTAAGTATAGTCATATAAACTGATAATATAATTACGTTCCAGACATTCAAAATCCCATCCTTTTCCAGGTCTGGAATACAGTGGCTGAATCCAAATATTCCCCCCAGCTTCTTTTTCTAGAATTTTGAAACCTAGTGAAACTGCCCTAAAACAGCAAGACCACCAGTCAGATGCTGGCTGACAGAGAGAAACTAGAGGAGATTGAAATAGACAGATGAAGCTTAAAAGACAAAGACAGACAGTCCGCATTGGACACATCTGTAAACCATAATAAACTGAGAGACGATAAGATGGAGTTTGATAGACAGATAGAGTTTGATAGACATATAGTTTGAGGTTCACAGATAGACCGGTGGAGAGAGACAGGTTTATAGGTAGAGAAGTTGGAAATTGAGAGAGGGTGAGAAAGAAACAGAGAGAGAGAGACAGGTGGACAGACAGACCAGGCAGATTGACAGAGTTGACAGAGAGAGGTAGAAAGGGAGGAAAGTACAGATTAACAGACAGACAGGTGGAGGTCAACAGATAGACAGAGAGGTAGAGAGAGAGGTGGAGGTTTGCAGACAGACAGGAAGACATAGACAGCTGGAGGCTGACAGACAGACAGGAAGTTTGCTGGAGCTGCAGACTCACTTCAGGCAGCTGAGCTTGCGGTTTGTCTGCAGCAGCTCAGCCAGAGCGCGTGCCCCTTCATCCTCAATGTGGTTATTCTGGAGACTACACACACAAACACACACACACAAACACACACACACTATTTTAGTGGGGCAGTTTTTCTTCTAAACACAGTATGTGCTGTCATTACATACTGTCACAAATTAGTGAGTATGTTTTTGTGACTAAATATGGAGACATCAAACAAACATATCAATTCAAGGTAACCTACTTACTTTAACGATACCAAAGCCTGGTTCATTTTCAAGGCTTCAGCCAGTGACTTTGCTCCCTTAGGCCCGATGGTGTTGCCACGGAGACTAAAAACAATAAACCCATCAACTTCAAGCACTTTTATGTTGCATACTATATGTAGGCTACCCAGTGTATACATACTGTATATACTTTGAAGATTCCAATCTCAGAGATTTTTCATTTAATGTACTTTACTGGAGTTATTATCCAGAAATGGTCATTCATTTACCAGCTCTTGTTCACGTTCCCATTTCCAGTCGTTTTTAGGTTTTAGATCTTAGTAACTCTGTGACCTATAGCCATGCTACACCCACTCTTGATGAAGACTGACATAAAGAATCTTTTGGACCCTCCTAATACATACACCAATACTCACACTCACGCTCTCAAACCAAGACATACGTAGACCACCCCAACCCCCAACACACACACATACATACACACACACACACACACAGATACGCACTCAAGTGTGGTGAGGGTTCGGTTGACGAGGAGTGCACGGCTCAGTGGTTTGGCTCCTTTACTGGTGACCAAATTATCTGCCAAACTGTGGAGGAGACAGGAAAGACAGGAAGGAGAAGAAAGGAAAAACCCAAAAGAGAGAGAGAGAAGGAGAGAGAGAGAGAAAGCAGGCATAAGAGCAATTGGAGATATTGTGAAAAAGAGGAGGAGATGAAAAGTGATATTTCGATGAGTACCCTGGCTTACTAATTCCTTTAAATATAACGTTACTAAATTATACTGAGCTGGATTGAACTGAACTGAATGAGGAACAAGAAAGGACCTGTGGAAAGACTGCAAGAGTGTAGAACAACCATAAAAATAAAAGCAATGCTTCAGTGTTCTATTTCGTTTCCAAACTACTTTGGCTATGTTCACATAACATCATGGAATGTTAAAATGCAAAGCTTGTGGAAACAGCTGTGATGTTCAATCAAACTTCCTAAAAAAAAAGTTCTTTTGATGCTGAAGGTAGGAGTAACAGCGGGGTATAAGTACACTACAGACACAAAGTGCATAGTGTATTGGTGTATTAGCTGACTCTGGATATGTGCTTTAGGCTGAGTGTTTTGGTAAATGAAGGGGAAGTGTTAATAGTCCATTATGAACGCCATCAGCGTCAGCAACCTCCTAGCACTGCAGGCAGTGAGCAGGACCTGGCAATTAGGAAGAAAACCCCTGACACACACACACACTTACACATACTGTATGTATGCATGTACTGTATGTGAGCTTTGTGTGTGTGTGTGTGTGTGTGCACCATGTTTTTTCCCCCAACATAGCCTACATTTGCTGGTATCCATTTACTGTACCTTAGACTCTGTATGTGGCAGTCTTTAGCACTTAGTAAACTTCCAAGAAGCTCCATGGCGTCATCTTTGAAGTCATTGCTTTCCAACCTGTGAAATACACACACACACACACAAATAGAGAGAGAGAGAGATTATTTTTAGTCACAGTTATACCATCAGATACATTTAAACTTTCAGCAAGTATACCACTGTAAGTTAATGTAATACCATTGCATACTATGTAAATGAAAAGGAGAAAGACGTGACCAAAAGCTTGTAGTCATCATCTGCTCAGGAAATGCAACATTGTCCACCCAGTACAACAGACCACATAGCTGCCTGAGTTTTTTTTTCTCTCTTCATATCTCTCTGTCGTGGGCTCTCTGTGTGTTTCTGGAAGACTTTGTGCATCTCTTGTGTGACGGTTTGTCTTTGCACATTTGCGTATGTGACCTCTATTGTATTTCAAGGTCTAAAATTATTTCCTACAATGCCAGTACAAATGAAAGTGAATGTGAATCTTTTGTGTTAGATGTGTGTTTATATACACCCTGTGTGTGTTTGTGTTTTTTGAGGTGTTACACACACCGATTTGTGTGAATGTGTTTAGATGCAGCCATAATTTGCCACTGTGATGTGTGTGAAATGTTGTGTGTGTGTGTGTGACTAAAAATAGGACACAGAGTTGAGAATAGAACGTCTGCACACTTAAGCACCCATTTATAATGATTTTTATTATTTTAATGAGGTTCCCCAAGTGCAACATTGTAAGTACATGTCCTTCTTTAGACTTTAGACTGTGTGTGTGTGTGTGTGTCCTACCGTAGCCTGTTGCAGTAGAGCAGCTGGGGAAGTAGCCTCTTCAGTGCCCCGTGGTCTAGGCTTGTGCTCAGGTTGGTGTCATCGGCGCAGGCAGGTGACACCTGAAGCAGGTACGCCAGCACGGTGCACGCTGACGCATTCAGTCTCCCCCTCAGGCCGGAGCCAATCAGATCCTCTTCCATGGACCGCAGCAGTTCTGTCTGCCGCATCTCCGCCAGGCACGCCACCAATGAAACGCAACGCATGCTCACCGTCCCGCCCCCGAATCCGGCCACCGCCGCTTGAAGGGCAGATGCCACAGTAACGCGGTGTTGTGCATGCTCATCACGGCCCAATGACAAGGCGCTGGCCACAACATCCGCTGTTGCCGGGGACAACAAGCCGGTGAGGAAACGCAGGAAGACTTGGAGGTTGGTGGTGCCAGACGACTGGCCACTCTTCTGGGCGGCGGCGTGCGACTGGTCGGCACGCTGCAGCGCGGCACGGTAGTGGCTGAGAAAGCCGATGCGCGGCCAGCTGACGCTGCTCTCGGAGAAGAGGTCAAACATGCCGCGTCGTGCCGACGAGTAGTAAAACACGGCGGCCAGGAACTCCTGCAAGGAGAGGTGTGTGAAACGCCACACGCACACACTACTGCCGCTGCAGCCACCACTACCACACACACCAACCTCGCGCCGGAGCACGCGGCATCCCAGACTGCCTGGCGGTGGGGGTAGCTCCAAGCCATAAGCACGAGCCTCGCTCTCGGTGTGCGTGTGTCGCCCACGCAGCAGGCTGTAGAAGGCCAGTTTACCCAGAGTTCCCAGCTGCTTGCGAGCGCTGCTCCGTGACCACTCCGCCTCCTGTGACGAGGGCCAGCAGTAGTGGGCGTAAATCTCAGTGAGGCTCTGTGGGAGGAGACGGTCCTCCAGCCCCGCGTCCAGCACACTGAGAAGGGTGTCCAGGATGATGCCGCACATGGTCTGGGTGGAACACAGCACCAGCAAAGGCTTCTGGCTCGTGAGGTGTGCCCAGATGGTCTGTTCGGCGCGCGAGTGTGTGAGTGGATGCGTGTTCAGGTGCTGACGGATCTGTGTGTGTGTGAGCGGCGGGACCTCTGTCACTCGGTCCACCAGCCCAGCCGGGATGCGGGCACCCACGCCCGGTCGACAGAGTAACCAAAGCATTGTCCCTGGCAATAGGTTGCCTCTGACAATATTTGTGATAAGGTCGGCAACTGGGACCTCTCGTTTTGGATCAGATGTGGGTGGGGCTTCAGCAAAATCCAGCGGTAACCTAAGCTCTTCTAGTCCATCAATTACCAAAAGTGTCTTATAGGCTGATGTCAGTGTCACACACTCTGTCCCTTGTGGGAGGAGCATTCGCAACAACCTATCAGCAGATAGACGTTCACAAGACCCCAGTTCCCAGCATGCAACAGGAAGGACCATGCTGATCTCCTGGTGTATCTGTCCCAAACCCCAAAGACGGACAAAGTGGCTGACCAATCGGCTCTTGCCACTACCAGCCACGCCCACTGTCAAACAGACCCTGGGGGCAGGACTAGTCCGCGTCAGGGGAAGGAAAAGTTTGTCCAGTCCCAGTGGCCGTCCGTGTAGGGGGCCGGCACCTCGGGTGACTGACAGCTGTGTGAAGTCGTGCTCTCGCTGCTGAAGGTCCGACACGCCCTCTATTAGGAGGAGGGCAGAGGGAGAGGAGGAGCCTGCTGTCTGAGGGCTTTGATTGCTTTGATTGACAGGGCTATGATTCTTGTAGGAAGGAGTGTCTGGTTCCTCTCTGAAGTGCTGCAACAATATATTCCTCTGCTGGTGCACAACTGTGTCTGAACACACACACACACACACACACACACACACACACACACACACACACACACACACACAGATACACACATACACACACACACACACACAGATACACACACAGACATACAGATACACACACATACACACACACTCATACACACAGATACACACACACACACACACACACACACACACATAAAATAAAACTATTCATTTTGGCCGACAGGAGATCAATCTCATTTTTTATCCTCGTGGTTTACTGTTTATTCTGAAGGATTGATGTCATTTCAGTGTGAACTGCACATCTACACTGAAATGATAAACATAGAGAGAGTGGATTCACAAGCTAAAAAGGCTCTAACCTCTACATATGTGTGTGTGTGTGTGTGTGTGTGTGTGTGTGTGTGTCTGAGTGAGTTCATTTATATAGCATATATCTCACAGACCATTTTCAACCACAGCACTGACTGTACAGTAAAGCCAAAATGTGTAATCCATCCTGTGATGTGTTTGAGTTTTTTTTTTTTAACACTCGATAACTGTGTTAAACGGATATTTCTCTGGCCACATTTAATTTATTCAGAGGTGTCATCATAGCTAACAAAAGAACGTGGTCATGAAATGTGATTGAGGTTAGTAAGTTGTGAGTGTTGCATACTCAATGATGACAATCTATTACTTTGAAGGCACATCTTTCCCTTGATGTCACTGTGACTGATGTCACAAAATCTTGTTACATGCAAAGGCAATCTACAACTAACAAACTTTTTTGCCATTTGAACTATTTACACACCAAAACAACCTATAAAGAACAAAAAGGTTTGCACATAAATGATTTCATTTCTGTGTGAATTGCTCATTTACACTCAATCATTCAGTGGCCCCAGGCCCAGGTTCATGGCTAGATATTATTACCTTTGCCAGTTAGGCACACACTTGAGCACAATCAGGAAGACAAAGTGCAGTGTCCACGAGAGAGTATTTCTAAAAACAGCAATGGATTACACTGTGGTTGTCATGGCATAAGTGAGAGTGATCATGCAGCCCTAAGGCAGACCGAAATTTTGTAATTTGTAAGAGACGCAGCCTCAACAGTTTATCATGAAATGAGAAGCTGTGTGTGGTGTATTAAACAAGCTCCAAGTTTAAACACACTTTAACCAAACATGACTGATGATCTGCTAGATTTATCGTCATTTAGATAAATGCACATTCTTGACTAAACAGAAATATGGGCGCACACACACACACAGAAATACACACATACCATATTGACTGATGAGCTGGTACTCCATTGGGAAGGAGACGATTAGGAAACTTTTGAGTTTAGAGCCTTGAGGATCCTTGATTGACAGCAGTTCCACTAATGTGTGCCACCGATCTGGCAGAGATGCTGCCTTCTGAACCAGTCCAGCCTCACTGTCAGTTAGAAGACCTGCCTTTTTCACGTGAGAGACCACACCCTCCAAGACAGAGCTAGACACCAGACTTTCGAGAGCTGGCTGGTGTTTCTGCATCCAACCAACTAAAACACACACACACACATAAACACACATGATGTTATCTGATTGCTGAATTGATCTGCTGTGCTGAAGCAGTCACAGTAAATTTGTTACTTGGTGTGACAATTCGTGGGTTTGTCTACCATTACATTTAAGTCATGACAAAGTGCCTGTAAAAATCATCACTTTTGTTTTGATTTGTTGAGAATGGTGACCTCCTTTCAGTTACAGGTTCAGAACTGGCATATGAGTGTTTGTGTGTGCATGCATGTGTGTACAGTGAGTGTGTGTGTATGGTTATATCTGTATGTGGTGTGTTTATGTGTGTTACCTTCTTTCTCTTTCTGTAGTCCGGCCTTATGATTTGTTGACTGAAGGTCAATGTAGCAGTCTTCCTCCCAAGGAATATGTGACCGCTTGTCCATCTCTGAGATGTGGCGTGTGTACTGTATTTGTGTGTGTGTGTGTGTGTGTATGTGTGTGTGTGTGTTCAGTCCTTGAAGAAGACTCTGGTATCTTTCTCCATCTGGAATACACACACAGTGTTTAACTGTCTTTCATTCTCCACAATAAATTGCAGTTAAACTTTGTGGCTTATGCTTTATGCTAATGCCATGACCTGTGTGCTGTTTCAACTGTGGTTACTTTAACTACTTACAAACAAACAAAAAGAGAAACCAATATTCACTAAAATAGAAATAAAATATTTTTCATACATCATGCACATAATTGCATAGCTTACATTTTTGCACTGATGAATGAAAATTAAATGAATGACAATGAAAATATGATCAGCTCAAACTCCTGCATGAAATATTGCATTGCATTGCACATCCACACAGTGCATAGATAAACATGCACATTCACTCACACAGACACACACACAACCATGCATTTACACACTCACTGACACACACACACACACACACACACTCTTCCGATTCAGTGATAGCAAGAGACCAGGGGAGCGAGAAATGACAGACCTCATATCCCACATACGACGTTAGCATGTTGCCTTAGCAACGGTTCAGTGACATCTGGAGTGTCAGACATGCGATTTATTCAAAACAAAACCCAGACAAACACAAGCAAGACGTGAATAACATGTATTTGATGGCAGCACATAAACCACCTAGTGTCTGTGAAGTCAACAGAGCAAGTTCTCTGTCATCAACTCTCACTCTTTCTTTCAACCTAGGCTATATGTTATACGTTGCAAAATATGTTGCAAAAATGTTATATTTTGTGTAATAGAAAATAGCACAAATAACATTATATCCTCCATTATGTCCTTTACATTATTATTATTATTATTATTATTATTATTATTATTTTAATGATAACATTACATCTTATATCTGACTGTAACCTGATAATGCAGAGTAGATTGTAAGAAATGACTAAAGTATAAATAAAGGAAGTGTGGACCTATTTTGTAATCAGGTCATGTTAGAGAGAAAGAACATCCTGTTTCACCTTACTTTATATTACTTTACTCTCTGTGGTCAGTGTGTGTGTGTGTGTGTGTGTGTGAGTGAGTGAGTGAGAGAGAGAGAAAATGTGCATGAGTGTATGGTGCAGTATTTACGTTTACATTTCTGCATTTAGCAGACACCTTTATCAAAAGCGACTTACAAAAAAAGATTAACAAGAAACCTTACTAATATCAAATGTTCTAGATCAGAACACTCTGGGTAGAAGTCTTAGAAGACAGAAAAGTGCTATTTCACACATACTCTACAAGTGTGTGTGTGACAAGAAACAGACAGATGGGGCAAAGATAGTCTTCCTTGAAACGCCACTGAAAAAAAAACTCTGATTGCTGAGATAATAGCAGACCTCCCAGAGGATGTGTTGGTACTATAGATTTGTTAGGACAAGTTCTCAGGAGCTCAAGGCTCCTAAAAGTCCTTTGCAGGACAGCTGCACCAGAGCACTGTATGTTGAAAATCAAGTTGCCTGCACAATGCTACACTCTACTTCACTCATAGCTAATGCAGCTATGTGTCTGTTGAGCATCACATAGGAGTCTAGTGCCTGCTGGACCCAGGTTTTACAAGTCCTGCTTGATGTCATTTCCTGAACCTGCACTGCATTTCTTTCTTATTTACTTCCTGTCCACTTTTAACTGTCCTGTTTTTTTTTTTCCTAAACCATAACTTCATGTTATCCACATCATATATAACTAGGTGACATGAAATAAATATATAAATATACTATATCTAAGCCCTGGTTTGCAATACATACAGTGTATGTATTGCCTACTTATAGAGGTCAGAACCCTGATTATTAATGTAATGACATAATTCCTTGACATATAAAAGTGTGGATGAAGTCAATACTAAAACACTTCATACAAATCCAAATAGTGAATACCAGCTACGCTGCAGACTTGCCTCTGTCTGACTGAATACAGGTAAGGGGTTGATATTGAGTCTTGTGCCAAAGTATTTAAGACTCTTTTAGAGGAGGACCCTGAAGACCATTTTAACTTACTTACTGCATTGCCAAGAGACCTACCACAGTGTTTCTACTCCTGCAAAATACTGTTCAAATCTGAAATAAATCACTGTGCACGACACAAAACCTCAGTCTTAATCAGCTGTGGTAAAACAGGGAGACTGTGCTTGTGGATAAAATTCTTTTAGGCTCCATTAGGCCACACCAACTTAATTAGTTGGTTCTCTGAATCGCCACTTCATGAAATCGCAAAATGAAAAAAAAAAAAGAAATTAAACTCCACAATGTGGAAAACGCAGGTAGAATCCAGACATGAAAATGGTGAACTTTAAAACTCTTGGGTATGCCTTCAACCATTCAAAGCTATTTTGCTGTGACATTGCTTTCAGACCTCCCACTGAAGACATAGCCCTGTCTCTGTTCACTGATTGGTCGCTTGAGTTCTCAGATGGAGAAAACCTATCCCTTTGGATAGGTACCTGACGAAGTGTTGCATTGATAAATCGCAAATTGCAAAATGTGATATTAAGGGGAAGCAGCAGGCAGTGCTAGCCTGGCTAGAAAATTAGATCTTAAGCCATTAAAAAGCATTATGAAATACGTAACAATAATGTGTTGTGTTTGTTTTGTTTCTCTGTTATGAAAGTCACATATTTCCACCTCTGGCTTTACCATCAGAGCAGTTTTCTTTCTTTTTCTTGTTCACTGATGTTGACATTTACCAACCAATCAAGGTCTACCAACCAGAAACACATTTCTGTTATATTCTGTTATATACAGGCAACAAGGTATTTGGGATTGAAAAAGTGAAAAGTCTGCTTCTTTTTGAGAAACTCTATAGAGCGAAGATTCTGTAGACAGGATTACAGCCATAGGACCGCAAGGAACAATTAGGTGGATTTCTCGGAAAGCTCATCCACGTAGACATTTGTTGAATGATGCTGCACATCAGTAATTAGCTATAATTTCACTTTGTAAAAATTGTTTTTTTGTAGATGCAGGACTCTATCTATATCTATCTATATTACTTAGTCCAGTCAGTTATAAATATCTTTGCTGTCCCCACAGAAGAATTGTCCTCCACCAGTTAGATATGTACTGCCATTAGTTTTGCTCTGTTACATCTGAACTCAATTTATTCAAAATAAGCATATGAGGATGCATTTAGAGTTATAATTACCTCTAATTCGCCGTTTTTTTCACTGGTGTTTGTCTGTCTGTCTGTGAGCAATATAACTCAAAATGTACTGCACGAATTTGGATGAAATTTTCTGACAATGTGGGTATTAGGACAATTAGGACCTTTAGGATTAAAGGAGGATAAAATTTTGCTGGTGATCCGTAACACTGGAATTTATATTGGGCCAGTGACCCTATATTGCCTTGGTGGAGGTCTGTGCTCTCTGAGTGCTTTTCTAGTTACATTCTGCCATAGGGTCAATATTATGTCACAGAACCCTCATTCCCCAAAAGCACACATATAGCTACTGATAACAAGCACAATAACATAAAAAATAATAATAACATGAATAATAACATGAACATAAAGAAATACACAGTGTGCGCAAGGTTATTCTTTCTTTGCCTTCTTGCCCTCTCAAACAGCGTATATGGAGAAAAGCATTCTCAGTCATACAGTGTCCACCCAACAGACAGATAGACCTGGAGGCCCCTTTGCTTCCTCTCGTGGGACATGCTTATATTGTCTTAATGAGCTGGGTTGGCACGCATAGGTCAACCCTCACAGCAACTCATTAAAATCAGTCAAGCCACTTTGGTAAAAGTAAAGCTACTTTGCCAGACCCTAAAGGGCTTTTTGACTTTCCAACAATGTGAAGTCAATGGGCAGAGATGACATTTAACTTTTGACTCAGACTGATTCTTGGGGAACAAGAAGTTTGACCAAGTCCTAGTTTTGTCTGTGATCTCTGAACACAGAACCATGACAGAATAATGGCTTGAGACCTGACTGGTTTAAGCTACTGAGAAAAGACCTAATTCCTTGTAAAACTTGCTGACAATCTGGCAACATCACCCAGACTTGACTGTATAAAAGTTGTAGATATTGAAGACCTTCCAGATCACCATTAAGAAAATTCATTTTCACATACTGTAGACTGAAACACCACATAGCAGTGTACACAACAGCATGGGTGTGGATTCCAATGACAGGGCACTCAAGCGTGGCCAGTCAGTCGCTAAGCTGTGTTACGCAAACAGAGCAATGTCCATAGAAGCACTGAGATCAGTTTCAAATCACCCTACATCTTCTTGTTGTGTCCACCTTTCACTTCAACAATTCAGAACGTCTACGCTTTAAGTAGCTGGGTCACTGTAAGTTTGACTTCATTGTCACAGAAGTGTCTGTATCTGTAACAAAAGTGATGTGAAAAGCTAACATCACAGATGTCAAACACATTTTGCATAAACACACATGCCTAAGCACACATACAGATCATGATGTTCAAATTACTCACCAGTTAGTTGTTTTACATTAGGCGTTGCTGTGGTACTAGGTGAGTTTCATATCACACATCTAACTTTCTCCATCTCTACGTCTTTCAATCTCATCCCTTCTCTCTTCTCGTTGTTATCTTTCTCTACCTTTCTTTTCTCATGTCTTTCTCTCTCATTCCTCAGTGTCCCTCGCTTGCCTGTCCTTTTTCTCTCTAACTCTCTCCGTTTTGTGTCTTGTCTGTCCTTTCTCTCCCTCTCTTCGGTTTTCTGTTTGGTCTCTATCTTTCAGCTTCCTGTCGCACCTCAGCAACTTCCTGTCAATGACAACCACAGATGTTGAGACCTCATGTGCACCAAGCACACACACACGCACACACACGTATGCACTGGGGTGCATATAAGCTCAGTTATGACAATTCTCACAAAGATGAAAAGCTTCAACTCGGAAGCCAAACTAAGGTAAAAGTTTCGAGAGAAAGACAGAGGGAGAGAGTAGAAAAGAGAGAAACAAGGGAAGAAACAAAAAAAGACAAGACATAAAGCCAGGAGCCGAGATAAGTAAAATTTGTTTTATTGCTATGTGCCTTTCTGACAGACAAGTTGCACATGAAATGCATCAGACATTTGCACTAAGTGCTCAAGATGGCCGTCACAGTATAGGTACCCACAGTGCAGCACACAAACATGAATGACGACAACAACAACAACAACATTGACAGTAGCGACAAAGCTTTAAGGGTACCAATACATCATTCATTTGCCCTGAGAACACAGATGGTTTGCATCAACGTACATTCTATTTCTATAAACACACACACACAAACATTATCTCACTCATATACATATAATCATTTGCTCACACACACACAAACATTATCTCTCACTCATATGCATATAAACACTCGCTCACACACACACACACATAAATCCAAGTATGAGGTTTAGTGATGAAGCGGGAAGTAACTATACCTCAGAGTAAGAGGTATACCTTTCAATAAAATAAACCAATGGCTTCATTCTACAAGCAACAGAGAGCCATTTACATTTACTATTAGCTAACAGTATAGTTTTTAACTATTAGTTACCTTATCCAAGCTATTCAGTAATCAGCATTCTCGGAACACCACCCTCCCACCCCAAATACCAAGTGGCACAATCTCACAGACACATTTGTTTGTAGTAGGCTGTTTCGGTTAAAATAAGTGGCTGTTAGAGAAAATGCACAAGTTTGCATTAAATGTGTGTGTGTGTGTGTGTGCGTGTGTGTGTGAGACAACAGTCTGGCTGTACACCATTGAGAAAAGGTGGAGGTGAATCACTGGGCAGGGTGTCATCGCTGTAGGGACAGTGTGAGTGAATGAAACTGTGATGATGGGTAACCTCTGAGATCTGATCAAAGTGTGTGTGTATGTGTTTGTATATACGTGTGTGTACACAGATGGGTAAACACAGCAATGGTTTATAGCAGTGGTTTACCAGTCATCTCCTTGTTCTACCTCCTTTTGTTACCCCGACCCCGACGATGATGTGTGCTGCTGTCTGACACTTGTTACCCACAAGATGACACACACACACACACACTTAGTAATTATATGAGACTCTTTGACAGTACTCAAAATGTACAACCCAGTGACCCCAATCCACCCCCCTCACACACACGCACACGTCATAATGCATGTAACAATAATAACAGAAAAAGCAGAGATATGCACACACAAACACACACACATAAACACATGTACACACAAACACACACATACACACACTTAAACAGATACACTTGTATATACAAAAACAAGATATTAGAATTTTTTGAAAGATTTAAAATTCAGAAATCAGACATAAAATTCAGTATGTACTGCTACATACACTCTTGTACAAACACAAACACACACACACACACACACTCACACACAAACATACATATTGAGAGGGCTAGAGTTCAACATGTTCACTCAGTTCCATTGAAGAATAGTCCAGTGGCCGCCTGAAAACACACACACACACAGAAAGAGAGAGAGAGAGAGAGAGAGAGAGAGAGAGAGAGAGAGAGAGAGAGAGAGAGAGAGAGAGAGAGAGAGAGAGAGAGAGAGATGTTGTTACTCTACTATTTAATGAACAGTAAAACAGTGGCATTCTGTCCAATAGCCTATTAGCCAGGCACATACCAAACCCACCATTTACTTAGATCAAAAGAAAACACACACTGTTTCTGCATTTAGCATCCACGGCCACAAAAAACACATCACACTAAGTGTCACACTAAGTCCATTCATGTCAGACAAGAGGTGTCACAAGTGGTGGCTAAGGTGTTTTGATTTGAAAATGGGCTTGAATGGAGCCCATGGCGCAATTTCAAATGGGGCTCAAAGATCAGTCTGGGGTATAACCAGGCTCTTTATAGACACTCCCTGACCGTTCATAACAGCAAGTCAATATATTGGTGGTAATCTGCGATATTTGATAATGTTCTTCTTGAAAAAAAGATGTAGAGAGAGAGAGAGAGAGAAAGAGAGAGAGAGCAGTGATAACGTGATTACTCACTTTCTCCTATACAAGAAGAGAAACAAGGTCACCCCCATCAACAGCAGAAACAACACACCAAGAACCACACCCACAGGCAGAGCCAAGGATCCTGGGAGGATGATACATACATCAATATAACAGCATCATACAATCACAATCACTCATATTTCATCTTAAAAGGAACTGCTAACAGGGATAATGAAAAACAAGAAAAAGAAAACAACAAGCAAAAGTTCTCAGCTGAATAAGGACTGTAGGGGCCATAACCACTAGAGGGGCCGGGCTCGAGCAAGCTGGTGCCCCCTAGTGGATAAAGTTTGCTATGTGCAGTGTGGTCTAGATTGACATTAACAATGAGCAACCATAAGGAACTCATGTATGGAAGTACAGATCTGCATGGATACATTGGACACAGTACAGGCTGAAATACTTCTGCATGTGTATTTTATGAGTGATTGTTCAATATCTTTAATGGGTACAAGCGATCATGAATCATGAATATTTTAGGTCTGTCTGTGTGCGCGTTTGCACAGCTGTATGTGTAAATGAGTGTGTGTGTATGCCTGTATGAGTGTGTGTGTATGCCTGTATAAGTGTGTGTGTGTGGGCGTATGAATATAAAAATGCTCATAAGGTCTTCTTACCGGCCCTCATACATGAATGTGTGCTGCTAGTAGTGTGTGTAATTAGCGCCCTCTGGTGTTCAGACAGTGCAGGAATGGAACCCTGCAAATACATCAGACCAGACACACACGACACATTCACTCCTACACACACAAACACACACATGCACATACACACAAATGTAGTGTTATACAGTACATACAATGGAACAAAAAGGAATTAAATCTAGTAAAACTATAGAATAGATATCCATGCACAGATGTATGTGTGTGTGTGTGTGTGAGAGAGAGAGAGATTTAATTAATGAGTTTAATATATCAGTTATTATTTTGGAAGGCTGTCTGCTCTTTTGATGCTTTCATGGACACTTACTATACATCACAGCTATTGAAATATCAACCTCTGTGTAATGCTTTAATCTTTAATCAACACGGTGCTTAGTCATGTAAAGTCACTGCCCTAATCTTTGGTAGTTTGGTAGCCTAGAAATCTAGACGTACCTAGCGGTAGCAAGTAGTTTTTCTCAGCCAGTACATCTAGCCACGCACCATAGGGTCTCAGTAGGTCTTCTACCAAGCCTTCGTCTGACCAATCACAATGCTCTATCTTTGTAAAGAGTTTTGCTGGGTGGGTTTAACACGATGGTGACAGGGCAGTAAAGGTGCAAAAAAACTAAAATGGCTGTGATTGGACATAGCGCTTTTTTGTGAATATTGTGTGGAGGCGGTCTGAAAGAAAACTGCTGATTTCACCCTGAGGATTGAGCCTGGTCTTTCAGTCATGGCCAGACTAAACATTTTGATATACTGTGTGAGCGTTACAGATTTGTGGACTTTGTAAGAACAGGTGTCAACTTTACCCTTGATGGACCCTTGATGAACAGATACTTTTGATACTGTTGTTGAATACCTCTTTGGATCTTATGATCTTATGTCTGTTTGTGAATCCAAATAAAGAATCAAAATGAGAGAGAGAGAGAATTTTACCTTGCAGGTAGAGGGCCGTAATACCACAGTTACACTGCTGCTCCAAATACACAGCCACTTCACCACTGCAGTCTGACGAAGAAAAGAGTGAAAATACAGTTGAATGCAAAAACAATACAAATGAATTTGTGCATATGAATGTGTGTTTATGCTTTATGCTTTTTGTGTGTATACTTGTGTGAGCATGTGTGCGTGCGTGGAGAGAGAGAGAAAGAGAGAGAGAGAGAGAGAGACAGTGTGTGTGTGTGATCTCTGTGTACATATATAACAATTGACAGCAACAAACTTATCCCGTCAGCCTCAACCCAATCAACATCTGAATGATTAATTTACCACCAGCTGCACCAACTGCAAGAGAGAAAAGCTAGACTCAAAATAGATCAGAAAATTGAGACCCACTCAGTGGGACTGTTTGCCAAGTGCCTGCATCTGATGCATTTCCAATTTAGTCTAAAACAAGGATTCCTGAGGACATTATGTGTGTGCGTGTTTTATTTACCCCTTATTAAATGTCAGTTCACTTTGTCTTTTGCTGTGAACAAATGTTTCCAGTTAGCCAGAGGTCTTATTTTAGGTATCTATTTACATCACTGCTCCATGCTGATTAGTTTGTGAAAACAAAAACAGTCTAAGTACTCTTCAGTTTTTGTCTTTCATCTAAAATGAGCTAAATTGAAATCTTCTTTGTAGTGGGCTGAATCAGGCAATTTCTTTACTGTTCGTAAGTTCGTAAAAAGAATCTGAAATGAGTACTGCTGAACCAGACTTCTTACAATAGAAACAATGTAGTCTTGCTTGTACCTGATTTATTACAAAGATGAGCAAAACATTGAAATAAGACCAAACCTACAGTATAATGGCATTACACTAGCCTGGTAATTAAACCGTTTCATACAGAGGGTCTGGACATTCAGTACTGAGATTCAATTGTTTGCTTGAGATGTTTAAGTTTAAAAAGACTGGATCAGCCCTTGACTGATAGCTTGCCTTGACTGATAGCATTCTAGCTCTTCATTCACAACACCTCCCTCTGTTCGCTGATTGGACAGGTTAAAATGCCTCCTGAGACAATGAGCTCAATGGGATCAAATCCAGACTAGCACTGTAGGGAGATGATAATCAAGTGCAAGTGCTAGGAAGGCATGGCCAGGCTACTTCATACCTATAATGTCTGTTTCTCTTATTTTCAAATTGTGTGTAGAACTAGGACAGGGGGAAGAGATATGAACCCTACTGCCCCAACTGTCAAATCCAATACAGATATAAACAGGTGTTTAGCAGCCTAATTCATGTCAGGACATGCAATTCTACTGAGACGGTGGTGAAATAATCACCTGTAATGACTGTCTCTGGATTCACGGTAGTATAATTATCTGGAAGACAAACATAACAAACACAATGTATCACCACCTCCAATGTGTATTAACTTTGCATATGATATGCAAACACCATTTCATTCACTAGCCATTAGTTATAGTCCCTATAGTCCCTTTTCAACTATCAGAACAATGGTGAAGGAAAAAGGAAAACTATTAGGTAGGCTTAGTAACTAATGTGTCAGCAAATAGTTTACTTATGTGCTCATACACATCTATAGTTATGCTCATATAATGGCATAAATGTGCAGTGCATTTCAGTGTGTTGTAGCATGATGTTGAGATCATCAGATACATTGATGAGCTGCAAAACAGAAAGAGACACTCAAAAAAATTTACTTCAGAGAATCACAAAGGATCTCTTTGCAATAGATGAGTGTATATGGTTGTGTGTGTGTGTGTGTGTGTGTGTGTGTGTGTTTGAGAGTGAGTGAACATGGAGCCAAAACACATCAATTGCTTAATCTATGACACCATGGGAACTGCACATAGGTATTTGCTCAGACATGTGTGGAACTTAATAAACAATATGTGACAGAGATCCCATAAAGTGCAAATGGCCTTTTGTGTAGGGTTAGATGGAACCTACTTCCTGTTTGTTCCTGTCCGTCAAGTGGCTGGGGCTCCAGACATAGGTGGATGGTGCTGGAGTAGGTGGGGCTTGGGCAGTGATTGGGCAGGCCAGGCGTGGGGGAGGAAGTGATCCAGGAGGATGGGGAGTTGTGCTCACAGCAGGAACACCGACTCAGGGAGATGCGCCCATCAGCCACTGCCCTGCGTGCGCGCGTGCACACACACACACACACACACACACACAAATACAGACATATGTCATCAGCATGGAACACATATGGGCCTATACAAAACACATATGAATAGACTCACACTCACAGACACACACACACAGGCACCAACCTGGCAGCAGGGTTTATATGCCCAGTGGTGGCTGGTAGATTCTTCAGGTGCAGTGGCACATCAGTGAATATCACAGAGTCCAAAATCTCAGAGTCAACGTCACACACCCCCACACCATAGCACAGGACAACAGCGTCTGATACAAACACACAGACACACACACATTTCAATATTTCTATTTATCTGTCCAGAGTCCAGGTATAATACACAACACACACATGGCCTTTCTATAATAGTATATGTACATAATAATAATCATAATAATAAATAACTGTTACACTCAACAAACACTTCTTTATTACATGTTCACGCACGCACACACACACACACACACACACACACACACCAAAGACAGTTTAAAAGGAGGCGACACATCACTTAAAAAGCCCTCCATAGAAATGTATTGCGGAAGTTACTAATCTAATTGGTGGACTTGAGAAACTGGAAGTTCTGCCTTGCAATTAAAGTAGCCAATTGCATTGTTGGAAGCGGTATGACTGACAGTTAGCCTTGTGCTTACTATCTCCGTCACCATGACAATAGCCATGCTGTGAATGTTGGCGCAGGTGTAGTGAGAAAATTGACGCTGTAAATAATCGTCTTTTTTGGCGTTATTTAATCAATCTATGAGTATATTCTGACATTGTTCAATTCAGATTTAAACAAGGATTTGCACAATATTTTTTTTCTGTCAGTGTGACCCGCCAATCTGGAATTATGGATATACCCCTATTTATTTAGACAGGGTCTGGTCTTGTTGGGTCTGGTTGGGTCTTGCCTTGGACTTTGCGTACACAAACACACACACATATTCGCACACACACACATACATACATATTCACACACACACACCTGTTCCAGAGGTGTGGTTGAGCAAGAAAAGGCCATCAGCTCCGATGTGACCCTCGAGAGGGATTGCCTCTCTGGTTCCACCCTCAAACACCATAACAACCAATCCATCCAGGTTGGTCCGGGGTGGTCCAATCAGCTCTACAAACATGCTCTCCTGGGTGTGGTTAGGCCCCAAGGCCCCACCCACCTCATTGATAGCTAAGCCCTCAGGGGAAGGTGGACGAGGGCACACATTCTTCGCCATGGGTGTGGTTGGACCAACCTACAAAACAGACACCATTTGATTAACATGGCTCAGATTTTTTTCCCTGATGGAGAACATTTTTTTAGTCTCAGACTAGGACTAGACTAGAACTAGGAGTAGGACCACTCTTAATCCACGTATGGAAACCTGGCGATATAGCAATTTCCAAAAAAAAAAAAAACAATTTGCATGGCAAGTACAGGAGTCCATAGAACACCAATGAGCTAGTAGTACACATGAACACACAAAAAAAGTATGAATACATGAATTAAAAATTAAAACATGTAAACAATTAAACAATAATTAAAAAAACAATTAAAACTTAAAATTAAAAATTAAAAGTAAAACAAGAAACAGCAAAAGTGCTCACTCGGAATGCTGAGAGCGTATTGGGCCTCCCTTGGCAACGGCTGATGCTCTCGTCTCCCGCCAACGCCTGCGGGTCCTCGAGCAGGGGCAATTGGTAGGGCGTGAGTGCCTCGGTAAGCATCCATCCCTCCTTGTCGCTACCGCGGACACGATACACCACTGCATCCAGCAACCCCAGTCTGGGCACTCCCCCCTGTTGGGAGGGTGGGTCCTGGCTGCGGTAGAGCGCCACAGCGTCGGGACCGTTCTGGATGGTGTTGGGTGGGAGTGCAATGGACGGTTGCGGTGTCAGAGTGTCGCTGCCAATCAGGAAGTAGCCGTCTTCATTGGTGAAGTAACCCGTCAGGCTTATTTCCCGATAGGGCCGCCCAGTTTGGCCGTTTATGAGCAGGAGCCAGACCCCGTCGAGGGAGGTGCGTGTGCCCGAAGGGTGCCAGATCTCGACGAACTCTGTGTTCTCTGCCACGCCCAGTGAATCAGAGTTGACCTCATTCAACAGGAAGTCCGTCCCCAACCATGGAGTTAGGGTAGGCAGAGGCGTCCCATCTGGAATCACTGTCAGAGAAATCAGACAGGGGCCGAATCAGAAAAGCCATCACCAAGACAGGAACTGACCAATTGGAGAACAAACTTTAAATTTAAAAAACAAAAAATGCCCAGCAAGCTTACTCCTCCGAAATGTGACCTTTCCACAAATTTCAACACACCTGTGGGGGACAGACAGTCACTCAGGCACCCTGTGGAGTGAGCTGAATGGTATGTCACCATTGCCATGGCAACATTAGAATGCAAATCGGAGCTGTACACAGATGCTGCTAGTTTCACAATAGTCTTCCATTGAGAAACTAGCATCTTCCATGCTGCTAGTTTCACAATGGTCTGCTGACTTTGATCAGATGAGATACCCAAATATACAGGTCTACCCAGCATCCATGCAAAGTGCTTATTAAGTACGCATAAAGTATACACTACATAAACTATGACTGCCCACAAGTCAAGTGTATATGTCAAAACCCAAAAGTTCAGTATAAAGATTCACAGCAAATATACTGTAAATAACAATATGAATAAAAACATACAAACTGAAATTCAAATTCTTTCTAGGAGATAGGACACCAAAGATCTGGCCACAGGTCCTGAAGATTTATTCCAGACCAGATTTTGCGTTACAAGGAGAATGCATGACCTAAATAAGGAGTCTTTACAGTAAAGAAAAGACAGAAAGGATAAGGTAGTAAAAGAGAAGAGGTTGTGGAAGAACTTTACCAACGTCATGAGGGCAGATCTTTGGCCAAGGACAGCGATTGGGCTGTGCAGGAGTGGATACAGTCTCCATGAAGGTGCCAGAGTCTCTAGACCAAGCTGCAACTCCGCAGCGACTGAGTGACAGGCCATCCTCCCAACTGTAAAACAGGACAACTCGTTACTGCACCATTTCATTTGGAACCTATTTATGGAGGAAGATTTCTGACCCATCCTCAATTCACTAGTTCCAAATGTGGCCCTAATTGGTTCTGCATGTGCTAGAACCTACCAAGTGTGCAGTTCAACAGAAGATTTGGAACACTCCACATTCAGTAAGAATTAATGAGCCTACAGTGTGTAGTATGCAGTGGGATTTGGCAGGACTGCTGCACTGTAAGCATTACAAAGGGCGTATATATGTGCAGAAATAAAAATACACAAAAATAAAAAATGGGATAAAAAAAAATGTACAACAATGTACCTGATAGTAAATAAATTACTTATAAACCAAATGCTTCTGCTAACAAGACATTTATGAACATGAGGGGAGTATCTTCAGCTGAAAGGTTCCATTTACTGCTGTGTGTTTACTTGTGTGCTGTGTTCTGGTCATCACTGAAGTTTGTTTACAGGCTGGGCTTTGGTTCCTTTAAACAGGAAATTTGAGGATATTTTAAATACACCATCCAGTGAAATGACAGGCACTGATACGACCAATGAACACAATTCTAATGATGAGCAAATGCATCATGTGGACCTGGCTATTCAATGTCCTTGTTAAAGCGCTTGTCTATGAAATGTGTAGGAGGACTGGAATGAATTGCAAATTTTACTAGATTTGCAATTCCCAGGAATTACACAGTGCATGCATAATGGTGCAAAACTTTTTCTTAACTGTGTAATTTTTGTGCAACGTTTTGTTCAATTTGTGTGAAATGCTAATTTTGGAAAAAAAAAGGCTATGATCAGCATGAAAGGAGAATCCAGCTTTAGAGAGATTCTGAACAGTAAAGCAACAGTAACAGTGCCCTTTGTCACCTTTTGCACATTAGTTGAGTGTGTTCATCTGATGTGATATCAAGCATGTTTCAAGTAAAGAAATGTAAACTTGGCTTATTAAAAAAAATAGTGTGTTTAAGAAAAAGAGTAGACAAAACTGTGGCAAAAACTGACAGGCAAGGTTTAGGCTGTCATTGTTGTTTCTGTGTTCATAAGCCTGATAGCTTGATGGAAAAAGCTGTTCTGGAGTCTGGAGGTTTAGCCCCAAGACTGTGATATCGCTTGCCAAATGGTAGCAGCTGAATGCCTTGTGCTGTGTGTACAACTCTATGCAGTGCTTCTCATTTGGTGGCAGGGCAGCTTCCATACCATGCAGTGTCTCCAGTCAGGATGATCTCTGTGGTTCCACTTTAAAAGGCCTTCAGGATCTTTGATCTCATTTTCTTAGTCATCTGAGGTGAAACAGACGGTGTTGGGCTTTCTTAACAATGTGGTCAGTGTGGCCATCCCAGGTAAGGTCTTCTGTGATGTTAACACCAAAAAACTTGAAGTTGTTGACCCTATCCACTATAGAACCAATGATGATAGTGGACTCCAACTGAACTCCTTTCCTTCTGAAGTCCACAATCAGCTCTTTGGACTTTGTAACACTGAGAGAATGATTACTCTCCTGACACCACTGTGTTAAGTTATAGTTATAGCATATAGTTATAGTTATAAGTTATAGTTATAGTTGTGAACACATATATAGTTATAGTTATAGCATATAGTTATAGTTATAAGTTATAGTTATAGTTGTGAACACAACATACTTATTAAGAAGGAATAACATTTTAAAGGATATTGAAGGATATTGATTATATTCTAGTGTACTGTCAAAATTATTCCATTTTGGGAAAATTGGAAGAATGTTGTTAAGCAGCCTACTAATCTAGACATACCACTAGCAAATTAGAATTTGCTCTGCAGGTCCTAACTATGATTCAAAGTCAGGGTGGGCTTAACATGTTGATTACAGAGCAGCACTGTTGAAGCAGTTTTGAATAGCTATCCAATAAAGCATCCATTGGTGCCGCCTCTTGGATTGGATTTGGTCTATCAGTCAGGACCATCTTTCTAGGTCTGGAGCTCCAGGCTATCAGTAAAAACATTTACATTAGCCTACATTTATACTTTTAGCAGACTCTTTTATCCCTTTCATTCCCAGTCTAGCTTAGTCTGTAGGCCCAACTGTTGATTATTAACTGGGGTGATTACATCACGGTTATAAAAACTGATTTGTTTTTATGGTCTTGGTCTCGACTCCTGGAAGACTCGGCATCGACTCTTTCTTGACTCTGTCTCAACTACATTTAAAAACCAACGGTCTCGGCCCTTCAAAGATTCAATCTCAACATAAGCAGTCTCATCCCCATCACTAGTTTGAAGTGATGGAGCCCATTTTCACCACCTGACAGAGTGTATGTCTAAATATTAGAGGAAGTAAAGTGGAGTCTGCAATTACACTGACTCAAACACACAGTTAGCAGATGGTGAGGAACAATTTGCCAAGTTAAATCAAAAGTGGACTAGATAAGATTCAAAGACTATCCTGTAGTAGAATCATAGACTTTACTCAATTTAAGGGAGAAATCCTATGTGACAACATAGATCCAAACTTAGACCAACATAGACCAAATAGCAAACTGGCAGCTAGTGTTAACTGAATGGTTTAGCGTTAACTGAACTGAATTCCGTCTAAGTTGTATCAAAATTTCTAACACTTGGTGACCTTGAGCAACAGGGCTACTGATTGATTAACACCTGATTTCATCCAATCCACGAGGCTTGAACTAAGCTATAAGCAATCACAGCTAATCAATAAGGCACAATGGCACACCATTTGAATGGACATCGAGTGTAAATATCAACAACTGCAGATGTGATAGAGCTGATAGATTTGTTGGGCCTGGGACTAGCCTGGTTTTCAAGACTGCCTCAACCTGAGATTGAGTTTGGTCTGGATACTTGGTTGTCATCTACCACTTCCTTGAGATGGAATCAGCAGATCCAAATGCCTCTGTATTCTACTGGACAGACCTACAACCAAACAGACCAATCATTCTGATGATGAAATGAAACAAAACTAAACATGGGTTAAGCCTGCCTCCATCGCATAAGGGATAAAAGATTTTTTGATTGGATCCCCTATCTCAGATAAACAAACTATAGAGGAAATAGGCCTTGTGTCCATACTAAGCTGCAAAGTAAAATGGAGCTTTCAGATCAGGATGGGTTTTCCCATGCTAGCCTGGTGTAGTAGTTACCCATGTATGAGGGTGTACGGGAGGCGTCCTGGTGTGAGGCTCTCCAGGAGTGTGGTGTTGATGGACTGAGGGTCGGAGGAGAACACGAAGGCGTCGACCGGCTGCACAAGGCTCTGAGCAAGGACGTCAGCCACCGTCCCATCATACAAGGCTACCGCCCCACTCTTGGAGGCTGTAATCAGAGGAGGAAGAAGATTAAAGACTAAGACCATGTCAATCAATCAACACAGAACAATAAAAAACAAATGGTTTTGATTGTTGGAAAGAAAACTGGCCTCTGGACTACTCTGAAGTTCATAAAAGTACAATTCCTTGCTTGTTTCAATAGTTCTGTAACATTTGTACAAAAAACTATTGTGAAACACTTGCTTCCAGGGCATTGCACTGGAACCGCACCTTAAATCATCTCGTTAGTTATAATCAGTCATAGATTAGATAAAATACAACATTAGTCAAGATAAAATACAACATTTTGCTGACTTATATGTAAACAATGAATGCTTGTGCTACATATTGTAACTGACTGTTACAGCAATTGTATTCATATAATGCCTGTGCTTTTAGAGACACACGTCATGTACTAATGTTGCACAATCTGAGCAGTCATGCTCCTGAAGTGTATTGTCAAAGTGAAAGTGGTCACGATGATGGCTCATGCAGACATAAGAAGTAGATGGCTGCTGTTGTTGAAGGTTTTTTAGACAAAAGTTCTAAAGCAGAAATAAGGAAGTTAAAGAAATCTTTGATGGGAGGCAGCTGTACAATGTGATCACCCACTCTGACCTGATCTATCGCCACCAAAGAGTCAACTGTGGAATGTTCTGAGGGGATGATACCATTAAGCCCAAATGATTACCCACAGCATTTATTCACAAACTGGCTTCTACCAAATATGGCCTAAACATAATATAAAGACTATACATGTGCTGGAGTTATAACAAAGTTACCTATTTCTGAGTTATCTGGCTCAAATACAAAAGTTTATAGAATGGAAATTTGTCAAATGGGTAAGAATAATTATTTAATTACAATTATTTAGTATTTAAATAGCACACCCTATGTAGATATCCTGGACTGTGTCTAGTCTAGTGTCTAGTGTGTCCTAGTCTGTAGTTTGCTACATCCTGCCAGCAGCCAAGAGTGTTATCAGTGAATAGCTCAAATGTCATCTCTTTGACACCCATCTGGAGATGACATCAATGTAAGAGGAATAAGGAAGAGTACTGTTGCTATGCAGTGCACATATACTGCCACCTAAGAATGTGTGAAATCATAAGCCTTGTATTCTTCTGTGTATTTGTGTGTGTGTGTATGTCAATGTATTTATGTGTTTCTGGGTGTGTGAGTCTATTTGTGAGTGTGTGTGTACATATATTTGTGTGCTTGTGTGTGAAGAAGATGTTGGTCCGGTATGTATGTATTACCAGTCCCACTGGTGTCTATGGACACACTCAGAAGCCTCAGAGAGCTCTGTCCGGAGCCGGCCACATCCGTTGTCTTTCTGATCGCCCCCGTCTGTCCGTCATACACCACCAGTGCCATGGCACCCATTTCCGTGGCGATGCTCAACTCCACAAATCTGCTGGTCACCAGGCCACCTAGGCGCAGCTCCTCAATGCGGGCGAGAGTGGGGGCTGGCGGTACGCAGTCATTGCCACGTCCCGGAGTTGGCGGGGCCACGTGGAAGGCCCAATGGTGCTCCGTCTCCCGGCAACGCTGCATGGACTCATCCTCCTCGAACACTGCGGGGTCCTCCAGAAACGGTGGTGAGCCGGGAGTGAGGATGTTGGCAAGGACGCGAGCCAATCCCTCAATGCCGCCCCCTCTTGGCGTAGTGTAAACCAGCGCGTCCACCAGGCCGGCGGTCCGTGCCTGTTCCCCTTCCTCGAATGGCTCTGTCCCTGGCCCGTACAGAGCAACAGCGTCTGGGCCATTCTGGATGCTGTTGGGTGGGAGAACCACGGCAGGCTGGGGACTGAGGTCACGCGAGCCAATCAAAAAGAAGCCCCGTTCGTCAGTGGAGTGACCCGTCAGGTCAACAATGCGGTAGGCCGTGCTGCCTTTGCCATTGTACAGGACGAGTACAAAGCCATCCAGTTCAGTGCGCGTTCCGCTTGTGTGGAACAACTCCACAAATTCATGCGTGTCCAACTTTGGATTATCACTGTTGACCTCACTGATCATCAGGCAGCCTTCGGCACGGATGCACACCAGACACAAGCAGACGTACAGCGTGCACACACGGGCCAACACATGCATCCGCCACATTACGATCCTAGTTTGATCGGCGAGGACAAAGCAACCCTGATTGGCCCTGAAGGACAGAAATAGAGAGTCATCTTCAGCACTGAAAGGCCATTACTGAGAATCCATATAAACTGAATTTTAAGCTTGAATCGCTGGAAAAAAGTTCCCCTAAATGAAACCCTGGCACTTTCACTTCTCCTTACTTGTCCTTGCACACACACACAGACACACACACACACATGCACAAAATCAGTGACAACACACAGAAAGGAAGACCACTACCTTCCCCTCAAAGAGCCTTGATTGCAACATAGGTGATGCACAAACACATGCACAGTTTCTCTCTCTCTCTCTCTCCCACACATACACACACACACATACACACAGCTAGCTATTGGCAGTCATCAGAACACACAAGGTCAAACCACAACAAATGTATATAAAAAGTAACAGGTCATTAAGCTTTGCTGCATTCTCAGCAGTTTGTCACTTGCTGTCACTCAGCACCTCCATCCACATCCACCTGAAATTTTTCCAATTTGTAAAAAATTCTTAACATTACTTTAAGATAATGAAACGTCTGTATAACAAGATCAAAAAATAACATATAATTTACATAATAAACACGACATTTGCATAAAGTTTTACTGCACAATACAGCAATTTTATACCTCTATTCGTATGCAAAAAGGATACATGAAATGTTTGAAGGCAAAAAACCTAGCCTAGCCTTCACTTGCAGAAAGGCAATTCTGCACTACAAATATGCAGTCACACAACTGTAGTTTTCATTAATCCTACTATCTAAGTTATGTCGAGTAGGACTTCATGTGATATTAATTTGTTCTATGACTACGTTGATGATCTTTTCCATTAAACAGGAGCAACTTAATATCCTATAGGCCATCTTCCATGACAGGCTGAAGAATCCTCGCTAGCTTTACTGCTTCACACAAACTGCACTATTACCCTATCAGTGAACAATACGTCTGCAGTGATAATTGCTTGTTTACCCCTCTTTCATAACACCTCTTTAAAGTGCGTGTCTGACGGATGAGTCATGGGCTGAATATGCTGAGGAAACAACATTTCTTGGGAGAAGACGATTTAGGTACCGGCGGGCCTTTCGAAACTTTACAGCTTGAGACCGAGGGTCTCTGGATTTTCTTCGCCACATTACGAAACTACACTGGATAGCCATGAAAAGTGAATCTCAGTTGTTTTTTCTGTTTTTCTTTCCGCGAAAACGTCCCATCTTCGTTTTTCGACAATGTTCACTCTTAATCGATAAAATTACGTTAATCTGGAGAAGAGAAACGCAACAATGTAGCTACTACCGAGGCAACCATCTCTTATCCAAACGACATCCAACATTGTCCCACAACGAAGAATCAGTGAAAGTCACAATAACGTTACTTTTTAATGCCTGTGTATGAGGGAGGGAGTGAGGCTATGCTATTGGATGCGATACTTTAGACTAAAGAGACAATACAAGCGAGTGAAACAATGTTCTGGGAGACATTCCAACATGCAGATTCGGCTACGGAACGGAACCAGCGGCTAGTACCGGAGATGCGTGACTGGGCTGTAGAAACATTGATGAAAAGGGCACTTTTTCTGTCTTGTATTGCTGAAATCTGCGTAAATCATCAGACTTTCAGGTAATGTTAATGTAGCATCATCCATATCAACTAAGCTCAATCCTATTGGTTAAACAGACCTTAAGTTACTCTTACGGTGTTTGAGTTGTCCTCTTGGATCTAATAGTTCTTCGATGGATGTTGATAGTTCTGAAGACGGTAAAAAACTTTCACCGAGTTACTTTCACTCGTTGCGAATCTTCAACCACAACGCACGTTTAGTCTGTACGCCTTCTATGCTCCTCTTCGTTTTCCTCCTTGCGTAGGCGGTTTTTGGGAAGGGAGGTGGGGATCGGGGGGGGGGGGGGGGGCGGTTGAGCATTGGGGGATGGATGTTTTGAATGACTCACGCCATCATACCCTCCGTCACAAATTCACACAAATCTGTCACGAGATATGTCTACCCAAGTCAGTTGCGACACTTTGATGAATCAGGACTTTTCTTAAATTTTGCAGTAGGGTTGTGCGCGTTTCGCCTTGTTAGAAAAAATGTGCGGAGACGAATATGCGAGAGTGACCCCCCCGCGCGTTTTGTGCGAGGTCTCCCCGGGGGTCGCAGACAGGAATGCGAGATGACCTCGCGTTTACCGTAACATCCACAAGGAACGCTGGTCGCTTATCGGAAGTCTCGTCTTCCTTGGATAAGGGCTGGAAAACTGATTTTCTGCTGGATGAAGATGCTGACCGTTAGGTCGAGTAATCTCAGCAATCAGTTAACGGCAACTGCAAAACATATGTAGAAAGCAGGATTGTAAACGACCACAAGTGGATCGACAAACGTCGTTGGGTGCTCTGCAAAAAAAGTTAACTGCAGCCTGGTATCGGAAATTGTGGCGATAATTGTGATCCTCACTCGTGATGTCTGCGTAACTTATCCCTGCTTTGAAATGGACATGGTTTGGTTTCACTAACGATCTGTAGAGGTTCATGTGCGCAACTTTATAAAAATAAACTTTTATGTATTTAACTTCTAGTTTAAGGAGGATGCACTGATACTTGCATGGCTCTCACTTTTAACAGAGGGTAAAATAGTCAGAGAACATCATAGAGAAAATGTTTGGCTGGAATATAGAAATAGTAAAATGTAAAAATGAAAATACAAATTGTAAAATGTAAATATATAGGCCTATATAATGAATAATAAATATGTAACTATTTAAGATGCATGCTTGAGCTACTTAAGAGAACAATAGCTGGGTTTTCATCCAACTAATTGATGCGAGCAAGTTAGGCCTATTGCAAATAAGAAATCTCTGGTTGGAAACACCTGCAAATTCTAATCAGTCTACTAATGTGAATATAAATTTAATTCGCTCAAGGTGGGTGGATTAACTCTTGATGTGAATAAGGCATAATAATAAGGCATAATAACTTCACCTGATTAGCCTAATGGTCATATTTTATTCGTATTACACAGTTGATAGAAACACATGCAGACGCGCATTTTTTACGTGGAATTTTTGTTAAATGCGAATAAGTTGAATGGAAACCCATCTGTGTGAAAGCGAAAAAGGCACAGCAGTGCCTATACTTCCTCCGCAAACTCCAGCGTGCAAGAGCCTCCTCACCCATCATGGGCACTTTTTACAGTTGCACCATTGAGAGCATCATGACCAGCTGCATCACTGTGTTGGGTTGGAGCTGCACTGACTACAACAGGGAAACCCTGCAGCACATAATGAACACAGCTGGAAAGATCATTGGTGTCCCACTCCCCTCTCTGCTATACACATACAACACCCACCTCACCCGAAAAATGACCATGATTGTGAGTGATACCAGCCACCCAGCACACAATCTCTTCAGCCTCCAGCTCTCTGTCAGGAAACTGAACTCTCTCCCCTCTTCCCAACCCCCTCCTCTCTGCGCCCCCCCCCCCCAAAAAAACAAAAAGAAAAACCAAAAAACTCTGCTACTATCACATCGTACAGGATTTTTTGCTGCCTGTGGCATTTTTGTGTTTTTGTCCTGTGATCTTTTTGTCTTTTGTTTATTTTGTCTTGTGATCTTGTCTTGTTTAGTATTAGGAAAATGTCCTTATCTGCTATGCACTTTTTTTCCTTAGTTTGAAATGTCTTGTCTGTTGTGCATCTACCGTGGGATAGCGAGAAACGTATTTTCAATTCTTCTGTATGTCTAATATATGTGGAGAAATTGACAATAAAGCTGACTGGACTTGACTTCATCTACTGCGATTCTGTGATTTAAGGCAACCATGGCCTACTGGTTAGGGTTGCCGGCTCAATCCTCGATCAGTGGACCATGGCTGAAGTGCAAGGCACCCAACCCCTCAATGCTCCCAACAGGCAGGCAGCCAACTGCTCCAGGTTAGTGTGTACTTCACTGTGTGGTGTGTCTGTTACATGAAATCACGGCTGGGTTAAATGCAGAGACCAATTTTCCTCAGAAACAGTATAAAAACTTTAGCCTGTCAAGCCAGACTATAACATCAAAATGTATAGTCTGACCACGACTGATAGACCAATCTCAATCCTTGGGGCGGAATCAGCGGTTGTCATTCAAACTGGATAGCGCTATGACCAATCTGGAAAAACAGCAAAAAACCGAAGTCAAAAGGTGATGCGAAAGCCGATTCAAACGCTATTCCTTGGTGACTTCGTTGATTTGCACCTTAACAGCCTTGTTATTATTGTGCTACGCCTGCCCAGTGACTGTACAAAGATAGAATGTTGGTCTTACCAAGTCTATGTAAGACCAATGGTATACCTACTCAGGCTCCAATGGTGCGTGGCTAGACATACCCGCTGAGCAAAACTATTTGCTACCGCCAGGGTGTGCCTAGATTTCTAGGCTAAAAAAATTGCGAATGCCATTCAGAAATTCAAGGGCCTAAATGAACTTCCAGAACTCACCAGCAGAGAGCAGCACTTGCACAGTGCAACAACAGTGTTTATTGGGGTAGGGGGCCATGGTGAAGCCAGCGTACCAGGGAGAGTGTGCACCGTGGAGCAGAAACCAGCTCCTGTAGAGTGAGTGCTCTCTTATGCGATCAGATTTGCCCTTTAGATAACAATGAATAAGGCAAGAACACTGTACGCTATCGAAGGATCAGTGCTGTGTACACAGAAAAGCTTTCTGAGTCTGGATCCTCACAGACTGGGGTGAATCACTGGCGGAGATTGGGGGGAAGATTAGGAGAGAGAGTCAGGCCGGGTGAGCTAGCGATGTAGAGAAGAATGTTCTGTTTGCGTGCCCTAAGGGTGCAGCTAATGAACATCCTAAGTAACATTTTTCACAATTTAATACTTCGAGTTGCCCTGTCAGGATTAAAATGCTATTAGCTTTAACGCTTATTTTGATGATTAAAACACTGCTCTAAGCTGTAGATCATTTACTCAATTTCTGACCAAATTAGGACTGAGATCCAAATGACAGTACAGATAAGAAGATAGAAGTGTCAGTGGAATTGGCCCAGTGACATTAAACATGACCATTGAACAGTTGGATCACCTATCCTCATTTGGATAAACAGACTTGGTCTTTCTCGTTCTCTAACTCTAGCATGCAAACAATGTTAAGGTGACGGATCAGTGCCAGATTTTTTAAACACCACAAAATTTTCCAAAAATATGCTTGCATGACTCATCTCTACCTACCTAGACACTCATTTAGCTGAAACTACAGACAGTCCAAGACTGCACATCCTGCTGACCTTAAACCATCTAGATGCCTATCAATGACATGCATCTAACAGTGGACAACCGGTTTTCGTCTGTGTACAATATTTGTTCAACCTTTTTTTAATGTTTGGAAACACGTTAGCAATATTTAGGGCAGTGATCATTTGTGTTTTGATGTATGGTTTATGGACAGTTGGTTTTAGCCAAAATTATAAAATATTAGCTCTGGACACAAATGATCTTTAATTGGTAATTAAAAATAGCACTGGAATGTATGGCATGCTGAAGTGAATGTTCATGTTCTTGTGCCCCAATCAACCTCTGAAATGAAATGACCAGGAACAAGGCAAGCCATGTCACATAGAAGTAACATGCAGATAATGTGTTATGGCAAGGGAACAGGCATAGAATTTGAATGGCAGCCATTTTTTTCAAGTCTTACAGCAGGGCTGAAGGGTGTGTGTGTTTGTATGTGTGTGTGTGTGGGGGGGCTTGGTTAGAGCTTATCTTCACCACTCCATCCTTCTCCTCAATCAGCCTTTTCATCTCTCAGAGACAAGAGGGCTCAGGAATCAAGGTCCAAGACGACAAGATGAAAGCAGCCAGTTCACATCACCTGAAACACCGCACATGAGTCTAGGGACTTTGTAGCCTGGCTGATAACACTCACTCAGGCTGTTCCCAGGCCAGTCAGGCCTACATGAACCTGCAAACTTGGAGATACAGTACATCATATCTACATGTTTGTGCAGTAATCAGATCAAATCAAATTAAATTATGGACTCTGGTCATAAAATCCATTTAGAGAGAGCAAGTAATGCTGAGTGGAGTTTACATTTTCACATTTGGGGGGAGGTGGGGGTACGCTGAAAAACACTGTAATGAGTTGTGGATTTAAACCAGCCAGCCAATTACGTGAAAAGCCTGCAAAAAAACCCTGCAAGCGCCAGTTTGCATTGACAAACCACAGGTGGCATTGGCAGTAATAGAGGCTTTTCAGCATGCTCGTGCCTTCTCTATCAAGCTGGCAAAGTTGTGGCAAAACAACTGGCAGTGTCTTTTATGTTTGTGCAAATTTCTGTCCTGAACCACTTACATTTTCTCCACTTCTCCTTTGGCATCTACAAGTATAGTGTATAAGAGGGCATTTCTGATCTAAACCGAACATGGCTTTTTCTCAGACGGCTGGTGTTGTGTTGTGGCTGTGGTTGCATTGATTTTTCCTCTCCATGTCTGGTCTCAGCCTCCTCCACTGGGGGTTCTTGCCTTAGACTCAAACGTGGTGAAACTGATCATCAATGCAGGAGCCAGTCAAGCCATGGTGTCAGTTTTACCACTGGGGGGGATCCTCAGGTAGACTCTCAATCTCCTTTAACCTGTGTGTGCGTGCATGTGTGTGTGTGTGTGGGTGGGTGGGTGAGAGAGAGTTAATTTGTGTATGTGTGCATGTCTGTGAGAATTTGTGTGTGTGTGTGTGTGAATTCATTAATAGTGTGTGTGTGCATACACATGTTCGACTGTGTCCACAGCACATGTGTTTACTACATTGATTTAGCACATATGTAGGTCAGGTGCTACACAGGCCAGTGTTGTCATGGGAACGGAGAATAAAACATGTCTACAGCCACATCTGTGTAAGCCATATCACTTTTATCATCCAGCCCCTTACACTTGTGTGTGTGTAAAAAGACACACACACACACACACACAAACTCATTAGCCTATGTAGTAGCACAAACACATGCACAGCATGATTAGTTGAATAGTCAACAAAATTGGGACAAACATGCACACACACACATACAGAAACTCACGCTCACATATGGACAGAGAGGACCAGAAGGACTGAAGAGAAATGAACACACAGCATAATGACAGAGGAAGAAGACTGGGAGATGCCCATAAATTGTACATCAAAGGGTTCTCTTCTTTCTTCCAGTGTCTTCCCTCTCTCTCTCTCTCTCTAGGGTATTGTGTCTGAAATAGCCCTGTTCCTTGTGCCGAGTGCATGTTGGGTAATAAATCGGTTGTCAGGCCCAAGAGGCTCATAGGGAGAGTGTGCTCCAGATACCACCAAAAACACACACGCTCTCTCTCTCTCTCTCTCACACACACACACACACACACAGGTGCACATGCATGCAGTGTAAGATGCAGCATATCCTGACAGACCTAAAGAAATCACTGGTAAAGAAGCCTGCTGTGACTAGCAAAATTATAATCAGTAAAATCTCATGTAATGGTGACACAGACAGGTCCAGACCCTGACATCATTTAGACACCCACTGAGGGTAAAAAGCAAAAGGTGTGAATAACACTTACCACTTGCTTTATGGGAGCAAAAGAAAGCCATTGAGAGTGATCTGAAAAAAGGGTAAGAGATGAGAGTTTGAAATGACTGTATCGTTCAGATGAGCATATTGAGGCCTTCAGAACAGCTGAGAATGTTCCTATGCTTTGTCAGCATTCTTTTTTGGAATACATGCTGATGGTTGCGCACACCACAAGGAGCATCTGTTTGACTTTTAAAGCGAGTGAGGCCACACTCTCATACCCAGATGCACACAAACACACCCCTGCATGCACATACACAGACACACACATGCATGCATGCATACATACAGAGAGAGAGAGAGAAAGATAGAGATTCACATGCACATGTAGATATGCAAACACACACACACACACACACACAGCAGAAGCTAGGGGAATAATGGACAAAGCTCTGAAGACTCAGCTGCTGACAGAGGGGGTGAGTTGAGCTGAGTTGCTTATGCTCCGCAGGCATCTGTGTGCTTTGGACATCTCAAATCAACGTCTCTCTCTCTCGCTCTCTGTCTCTCCCTCTCTCTCTTTTTGCCTTTCCTTCTCTGTCTCTCTCTCCCTCTCTCTCTCTCTCCCCTCCTTTACTACATCCATGGCAGGCAAGATACACACACACACATACCACACATCTGTGTGCTTAGAACATTCGAAATCAGCCTCTCTGTGTCTCAGTCTCTCTCTCTCCTTTCTGCTCTTTCTCTTTCTTGCTCATCTTCCCATGTGACTCTTTCTCTCTCTCTTTCACACACACACACACACACACACACACACACACACACACACACACACACACACACACACACACACACACACTAAGGAAGAGGGAGAGGGGAGTTGAGGTAGCTCTGAACTCTGAACTGCTGGTGGAAACGGTGGGGTGAGTTGAGTGTGTGTCCTCCGCTGGCATCCGTGTACTTTGATCTCGATTCACTCTCATCTTCTCAGTCACAGTGCAAGCACCCCGAAATCAGCTTCTGCCTCTCCTTCCATCTCTCTCTCTCTCACTCTCACACACACACACACACACATTCCTATCTCTCTCTCCCACTCCCTCTCTCTCTCTGTCACACAAACACACACTCCTTTCCCTTTCCTCTCCAACGTTCTCTCCTCGAGCCTCTCTATTCTCGCTCTCTCTCTACATCCTACCTCCTTTCTCTCTCTGTTTTCTCACTCCATGATGTCTTTCTTTCTATGTGGCTTGTGTCTTTCTCTCTCTTGTTCACACTCTATTACTCTGCCTCTTTTTTCATTGTCTTTCTTTTCTCTTTCACTCTCATCTACTTCCTCTCATGTTCTGACTTTTTTTCTGCTTTTCTGTCTATCTATGTCTAACACCTCTCTCTCTCTCTGTCCCTCTCACTCTCTTTCTCTCTCTCTCTCTCTCTTTCTCTATCTGTCACCCCAGGGAGATGCAGGAAAAACAGCAGTGACGCAGAAGGAGCCATGGAAAGAGAGTGTCTGCCCCCTCTGGCTTCCACCACATAGAGGATGCACAGCTCCACGCTGGCTTAAATCTGTCTCTTTCACAAACACACACACACACACACACACACACACACACACACACACACAGCATTATTTGTTGGATACACAGTAGAATACATACATGTCCACACACAAAGTAATCTGTGTCAGTGTGGTAGAATGGTCCCAACCAGTCACACATACACACATTCACAAACACTTACACACACACATGCACATGCACACACACAGGTTCTTCTTTGGCTGTAATTTAGGTCAGACCTCTGAGGTGCAGACAGCCATCTCTTCACACCCCGCCTTCCAGCCTGCCAGAAGGCTTACTGTGTGTGTTTTTGCATGTGTGTGTGTGTGTGTGTGTGTGTGTGTCTGCCTGTGTGTCTGTTTGTGATTGTGTGTGTTCAAATAAACCATTGTGATAAAATCCCCTAAATCTCCTACAAATTAATACACAGGCACAGTCACACCCAATACACTTCCAAACTGTCACACGCATCAGTACATGCACACACCCAATACACACAGAGAAAATAAATGTATAGAGGAATAACTTCAGAGATGACAGACAAATTGGGGTTTGCTGCCTGCCATTAAAATTAGATTTTTTAAAAATCCGTTGCCATGGAAATGCAGAGATTTGACTTCCTGTTTTCTGTGTGTCTCACTGCTTGCCTGAACAGGGTACCTCTAAGGTCAGGTTGATATTCTTAGAGACGATGCAAGAGAAGTTTCCCTCATTTCGGTAGGTATGCATGTGTTCTGTGCAGAGCTGTGTTTCGGGTGTGTGTTTGTACATATGGTTCATCTCTATTTAAGTGTGGCCTAATACAATAACAACACACAATATAAAACAAACAAACAAACAAAGCATTTGCTGCCCCCCCCCCCACACCCCCATAAACATAGTCTGTCAAGTGTATGGGTTTCCTGTTTCCATGGTAACCCCAATTGCTTGGGAAAAACGACCAGACCTCCTTGCTTTTAGCCAGAGAACAAGATGTGGACATCGGTGCACAGAATATAAATATACTGTATTCTCCCCCAGTGAACCTACCTGCCTGTTGGGGGAGAAAAATCAATGTGTTCTTGACCTGTATGTTTTCTTTTTCTCTGGTTTAAACCAGGTCCCAGTGCATAGCTAAAGAAATTTACAATTACTTTGTTTGTCAACATCTTTTGCCTCTTGAGATTCATAGATCTACAATACACATCAGCAATGTAACCTTTAATGTTATAGGCTATTGGAAATAGTAAGAAACCAAAAAGGAGTAAAAAGAGTGAGAAAAATTAAATCAAAACATTTAAACATTTAAAGTTTATGTTACAGAAGCCTTGACGTTAAAGGTTAACATTTCCTTTTTATGCTATTGACTCAGAAAGGAAGATTCTCTCACATTCTTTGCATCTGCCCCGATTTTCCCACATATTGTCCTTCCAGGTTGCCCACACTTGAGCTGATCCTTTCAGCAGCATCACATTCAAGGGCTCTTGAGCACCCTATCAAATGCACTGCTTTTCAAACTCGTAATTAGGACAAGTCTTTTTTTTTCTTTTCCTAACACACAGTTGGCACAGCTGGCTGTAGTCACTGGCATACACCTCAGTGACATTTCATTTGACTTTTAAATAGTTTTACAGTCACACCACCTCAAATACTTACACACACACACGCACACGCACACACACACACACACACACACACACACACACACACACACACTTACACACATTCCTAGAGGCTGGAGGTTGGATCTTGATGCTCATGCACTCATAGTCCCTACAGAGGGAAATATGACCTACTGACACTATTACAATCTTAAAGGGGAAAAAATGTGAATGTGAAAAAATGAATTAATTAAACACATTTCAGATTACAGATGCAGCACTACAGATTACTGACTTTCAAGTCCTTCCAAGTAAGCAAGTAAAGTAAGATGAAACTCTCTGGTGTCTTTTTGTGTTTCAGGAGTGTTTTTTCTATGGGGAACAGATCTTCACTGTTGGCTTCTGGTTTTACCTAAGGATTCTAAACACACTGGAGTTAGTTTGAAAGCTGGCGGGCTAGCAACTTAAAAGGCACACAAATCTTACAAATGCCCGCTTGACCCTTTGTCACATTGCTAGATTGGCCAAAAGACAAGATAAATTGTGTGCAATATGCTCTGCAAGAATTTTGTATAATTTTTCTCCCTTGAACTCAGGTCATCATATCCCGAATTGCTGGTGAAAATAGTTAATATGTTCTTTACATTCCACAAATGGCCAAATTTGGCTAGTCTTCCTTTAATGGAGTGCTCCTAACCTGTGTTGCACTGTGAACAAGATTGTCTTCTCAATCAGAATCTCAACAGAATGTATGAATAAAATAGTTTCCCACTCTCTCTCCCTCTGTACTTGCCTTCCTTTCTTCCATGGCTTATTTTTCTTGTCCTCTTCTTCACTCTCTCTATCCTACTTTTCTCTGCCCTCTCAGTTCTGTTTTAGGAGACTGGGACTTTGCAACCCAATTTACCTCTCTCTCTCTCTCTCTCTCACACACACACACACACACACACACACACACACACACACACACATACACACACACACTTCACACATCAGATGATAATTCAGTGGTGAATAGACCAAGGATAAAATGATTAATATCTCTGGTCCATCTGGAATGGAGGGGGTTATGGAGGTTCTCTGTGCGCTTCAGTGACTCCACTGAGAGTGTGTTCATGTGTGCTGGAGGGCCAGATGAGTTCAGTGAACTCCCAGTCAGTCAGACAGAGTAGGACAGACCCACCGAGACCCACATAGACAGTCCAGACGACTTGCCTCTGCACACACATGCACACACACGGATTTGCACACATGCGCACACACACACCCTCACATACACACAAGCATACAAGCATACGCATGTGCACACACACTCACTCACACACACCTGCACAACTAACCCTACAAACACAAAGGTAAACACACACACACATGCACAACTAACCCTACAAACACAAAGGTAAACACACACACACATGCACAACTAACCCTACAAACACAAAGGTAAACACACACACACATGCACATGCATGCAATTCCCCCCCTCAGCCTGTGAATATTACCCCGATGTCTCCATCAGTTTACATAAAAAGACACCCACACACAGAATACAGGGCTGGAGTATATGGGCTGAGCCCGCCTGAGAACTGTGCTGATAGCATAGAGAGCACAAGTGACTTATGACAGCCAGGTAACCCACTTCCTTAAGGAGGACACCCAACCTGCTGCAGTATTTATGTGCTGTGCACACATTCTATAGGAATACATCACTTTGATGCACAAACCAGTGAACTTCCTGTAATCAAAAGTTTGTGACTGAGTAAAGTTATCTGAAATAGCCTGATAAAGAGAGAGATAGAGAAGATCAAAAGGCATAACAAAGAGAGAGAGAGAGAAATTAACAATGTTTTGGTAAATGTAGATAAAGGATGGTGCTAGATCAACATGTGCCTAGAGTAAGAGAGAGACAGTCACACATCAGAGTGTGAATGAGTGAAAAGCTCATTCAAGCAGAGAAACAGTGAACATGAGAACAGAGAAAGGAACAGGGTGAAGAGGAGACAATATAGAAATGTGTATAAAAGTGTATGTGGATGTGTGTGTGTGAGAAAGAGAGAGAAAAGACAAAAGGCAGAAATGGGAGAAAGGAAAGAGAGAGAAGGAGAGAGTGAGAGACAGAATGAGAGATGGTCAGAGAGATAGAGAGGACAGAGAGAAAAGATGCAGAGAGAGAGTGGGGTAGAGGGAGAGAGGCGACTCTTGTCAACTAATGATGTGTAGTCTTCATGACAGGCAGTAAAGACACAGAGGATCGAGTGAGCACTGGAAGAGGCTTTATAGTCGCACTTTTCAGAGGAAACATTTCTAATGAGAACCACTCACACACAATCACATTCTTACACACATGCACACACATAACTCCAGAAACACATGTATGCTACCAGCTGAACCTATTATGTGGTTTCATGATGCGTAATTAAGTGAGTGAGAGAGAGATGTATTGTCTGCTCTACAGTGTGTGTGTGTGCATGTGTGTGAAAGTGCCTATGTAAATCTTCAACTGTGACCAATATGAGTGGCTATCTGTGAATGTGAGGCTGTTTGTGTATGTATTTATATGTGTGTGTGGGGGTATATGTGTGAATCCAATATTAGTGTGCTGTTTCTGCTGAAGAACCCTTGTCTGCTGTCAGCTGTTACTGCACAGTGCCGGAAGACCAGTCAGTTTTGCATCGCCTGCTATACTTACACTCTGCTACATCTCTGGTGCAGTTTCTGATATTTACCCCCCCAACACTCCTGCTGTGTTTGCTATCCCAACCAACTGCCCCAGCTCTCTATACCCCCCCCCCCTTTGTTTTATATACAGTGAGCTACAGTACTACTATGCGATGAAACCACAGGTATGTGATTATTTTTTTTATATTCACTTTTCCCTGCCCGAAATGTGGTTGTGATCTTCTTGAACACACCCACTGTGCTCCTCATGAACGTGGCCATGTTGCACTAGGAAGCCATTCTCCCCTTTCACCAAATCCCTGCGCAACCTTAACTACATTTGTTATGTCTGTCAGCAAGCATTACCATGTGATACACTATTAGTCAATAATAAAAAAACAAAACCACAAAAACAATACAATATTGGCTACATGTGCTATGATTTCTTATGTTAAATACAATGTGCATCTTTATAAAGACATCATGTTGTAGGGTTATCCCTGACTTTGGAACTATAGCCTTACACACAATAGACTTTATTCATTGTGCTTTCAGTAGTATCCAACTGATACTATCATGTTCACACTATCAAGCATAAATTATGTTGACTTAATTGAGTAGACTACATTTAATCATAGGCCTTAGACTAATGTTTTTTTTTCAGACCATTTTTTGGCCTACCTAAAAATATTTTTTTTGCAACCCTATGTATGTAGTGTGCAGTTATACACTGATAAAACATAACTACACACAAACACACACACGCATTGAAGACTATAAAATATCCCTGTAATCTAACAGCATGATGTTGTACTGTGTTTAACAAGCACAACAGGAAGTCAGGTTATGCAGACAAAATGGTGCCATTCCATCAGCACCTGGAATGAAGGGCTACAAAGCGTTAAAGTCTCTCATCAGCTCCCCAATGTCTCTCCTTTACTGGTGGCAGAAAGTGTCAATCAGCAATTCTTTCCCAACTCTGGCCCTGTGATTGGTGGGTGCTAAAAGGAATCTCAGGGGTCTCTGGCCTTAGGGCAGAAAAGGTCAGTGTAAGCATGTCTATTTTGCTTTGTTGACATTAGGGGTCAGAGTTCAGGTGTAAAGGTCCTATTCTGTCATGATACAGTGTTGTACCAACAAGTGAGCATGTTTGGGGCCACAAGACAACGTTATATCCAGTGTGTATTCTTCTTTATTGGTGAAAGAAGTTTATCTGTGTGTGTACTTTTGTATCTGTGTCTGTGTCTGTGGTCTGTGTTTGTATGTGTGTGTGTGTGTGTGTGAGTGTGTGTGAGTGTGTGTGGGGGGGGATGGGGGGGTTGGTGCGCCACAGGTGGACACAAATGTGTATGTCATTCTTGCTGGCGGTGCCTGGTGGGGGCTAGTTTGCTGGGGAGTGATCTGTCTTTTGATAGGCTGGAAGATATAAAGGGGCCGGGGCTTCACACACAGATCTCAATGGGCGTGGCCATCATCATCTTGCTCTTGTCCTTGCGGTTAGGGGACGGGCTTTTTGATGCGTCCTCCCTGGACGAGTGCGGCTCTGATAGGATGCTGCGTTTAAGTGGTGCGGGCCTTAGGCAGGAAGTCCCAGGAGGTGGAGAGGGCTCTGCGTGCCTGTGGCCAGCACGAGCAGAGGAAGCAGGGCCTGCCCGACAGGAAGCACGCCGGCGGTGGTGGGTGAGCAGGTCGTACTTGAGGAAGTAGAAGACATCTTTGACGGAGCAGCGGCGGTCCGGGTCGGCGGCGAGCAGGCGGCCAAACATGCGTAACGCGTCGTCTGAGAAACGACGCCACTGCGAGGGCACCGTGCCCGTGGGACAGCCCGCCTGCTGCCAGCGGAGGAACTCGGCGTAGAAGGCATCAGAGGGCAGCGCCGCCTCCCAGGGGAAGTTACCTGTCAGCATACAGAAGGTGAGGACACCGAACGCCCAGGCGTCCTGCGCCGTGGCCACGATGATGCCCTCGGCAGGCGACGCCTGGCAAACTTCGGCCGCCGTGTAGGGGATGGTGCCACTGACGCGGCGCACGCGGCTGCCTGCCCGCCGAGTCATACCCAGGTCGGCCAGCTTGACGCGACGGCATTCACGGTCAAAAAGGAGCACGTTCTCAGGCTTGACATCGCGGTGAACGAGTGAGCGAGTGTGCATGAAGTCCAGGGCCAAGCCCAGCTGCTGAACACAACGCTTCACCATGTCCTCAGGAAGACCCGCCTGAGATGGGGTTGGGGGGTGGGAAAGGAGAGAGAAAATGAGAGAGAGAGAATGTGGAAAGGGTGGGGAGAGAGATAGCGAGAGATAGAAGGAGAGAAGGAGGGGGGGTGGAGAGAAAAACAGGGTGATGAGGAGAGAGAGGGGGGGAGGGAGAAGATATAGAAAGAGAGGATGAGAAGGGGGGCAGAGGCAGGGAAAGGGACAAAGGGGTGGACAAAGACAGAAAGATGAAAGACGAAAAAGGACATGTATTCAATAAAGACAGAGAAGAGCAGTGTGATCGAGAGAGAGAGAATGACAAAAGATGGAGTGAAAGAGCAAGAACAGAAGAGAGAGAGAGGCACAGAGAGAGCGAGAGCATTACTTCAGTGCCACAGTATTGTTGAGACAAAAATCCAATATGAAGTATCGATATCACACCAGCAAGGAAGACACTACGTGAAAACAACACAATTAAGACAGAGGATGTTGTCTGGCAGGTGAATGACCACACACTCACTACCTCTGTGAGACTGGAGATGAGGATGAGGATGGTGAAGTTGATGAAGATCATAATGATAATTATATATCGTTTGGTTTGATGCCTTCAAAAATTATTACATGACACATTAGAGAGACAAAATAGATGTAAGTTGTATTAAATTGTGCACATCAAACCAGCAAGAGTACAACGACATCACCATCAACAATGAATGAAAATCTCCTTTCATGTAGACTGTGATTTGCATGTTAATGGTATCATAGTGATGGTTTTGGAGCCATAAATGACATTTTAGATATCCTTGATTTGAGGTTTGGAGGCATCATATCAGTTAACCGTGGTATTACATTGCATGAGAAGACAAGATGTAGGGCAAAGGGAAGTGACCTCATAGGGGCAGGAAATGAGGTCGCAATTCTGCAGTACCTGCGGGGGGATAATGTCGAAGAGGTCCCCAGCAGGTGCGTACTCCTGGCCGAAAACGTAGCTGTCGTCAGTCTCAAAGAGCACATCGAGAGTTTGCACGATGAACGGACTGCAGCTGAGTGCCGCGTTCAAACTGTATTCACGTAGAAAGGAACGTAGACGTGTCTTCCCCTTATTAACGTACTTTAGGGCCAGCTTCGTGCCTGCTCTCACACGCACACACACACACATAGAGCAACATAAATATAAGCATAATATAAGCATATAAATCTCCATTTTCCCTCTCTCTTTCTCCCTCAAATATAAGCAGACAGACAAACACACATGAACACACACACACACCTTGACCTCTGAGGGCAACAAGATCCACGCGGCCGTAGGTTCCCTTCCCCAGTGGTCCAATCAGCTGGTATCGCTGCTGCAGCTCAGAGGCGGAGATGGTGGTGAGTGACAGCGCCTGCATGTCCTCCAGCAGAGTTCCACTACCCAGTGCCATCCCACCTTGCCCTGACGTCGCCACCACCGCCGCTGGCACACACACCTGGGCGCTGCTGAGGGAAGGAAATGGAACCCCCCCCACACACACATACCCTTCAATTCAGACTCTGGATAGTGTGTCTCTATAGTTATGTATGAGGTTATGTATATGTGTGTGTGTTTGTGTGCACGTGCCTGTGTTCTCTTCTGAGAACATAACTGTGTGGAGAGGTACAGCCACAGGTTACTATAAATATCTGAGTACAGCTGCCTAATTGTTTGTGTGTGCTTGTGTGTAAATATCTATATCCACACTTCTTATTAAATGGAAATGCAGAGTTTGTACATTTGCTTTCTAAGTGTGTCTTCCTGAATGACATCAGATCTATGTGTGTTCAGGTGTTTTAGAATACAGTATGTTGAGTATACCAGATGCAGATGCTTTAGCTACTTTCTCACTGTGTTATACAACATCTATTATTGACAACAAATCTCACCCCTGTGTTTGCTTTGAAAAGTTGCTGTATGTTCCAGCATATGTAATGGCGCTGTCTTAAACAAAGCGACGTTAGTTGTAGATAACGTCATTTTATACTCGGCATCTAAATAAATACATTTTCTGTTGTGTGTGAAGTTCGAACACTCACCCGCTCGCGCCGTGCTTCTCTCCCGCATGTTCCTGCATTCACGCGCTGCGCAGAGACCTCTGTGCCTGAAGCACCTGCTCTCGAGGTCAACTGATGTCGGACGTCCTTAGCTCGCGCCCCCTCTGACGGCTCAAATATAAACCGCGGGAGCGCGGGACTAGTAATGAAAAACAACAAAGCTTGAATGAATGACCCGATATCCAAGACGCTCTCGCGCTCCAGTCAACTCCACTGGCCTCTGAATTCAATCACTGCGTGGTTTAGGTCCCTTTGCGCCTTGTCTGACAGCCTTTGTTATTTTCCACCATTCCATCCAATGATTCACCTAGTAACGAATCTTACCCATTGAAGGTTTGTCACACTTTGTCCATTAAGGTAACAGCTTGAACGCGAAGGCTGCTCCTGTTCCTTTTTGCTTGAATCTATGATTTAAGTACCAGTATAAGCCGTTTATATGCCATGCTTCTTGGTTCAGTTCAGAAGTGCAGGTGCGTACACCTCACCCAACAAGAGGAAATGCGAAGCAGCGCCAGTCTGGTGCTGTGTTTATCTTCTACTCTCTCCTCGGTGTGCGCGCGCGGTTAGGTTTGTGTGTGAGAGTGACCCAGATCGCTCCACTGGTGCATAATGGTTCTCAGTGTGCGCGAGGAAGAATGGCGGCGTGTGGGTTTTTTCCGTTAGACTGGTTCTAGCCACAGACTCCATTCACAAGTCATCCCGCGTTCCCATCTCTCCGCGTTCCGCTGAACTCCATTGACGGAGCGCTTATTGTTCCTCTCGCGCTGCTTCTGCTTCTTTGGCCAAAGCACCATAGCTCACGTGAGCTTGGACTGGGTCCTAGTGCCTGCTTTTCGGTGGATCAGGTGTGTTTAGGTGACTCTGAAACCCTGTCTTATGAAACCTGAGAGAAAGTGATGTCAGAGCAATTAGTCAAACAGAAGATGCAATAGCGGTGCAACTGGATTCCGCATGTTTAGTTGCTGATTGAGTAACAATCACGCTGCCTAAAGGCGTTAAAATAGACCAATTAACTCTCCTCTCCTCTGTACTTCCATGGCAGCATGAGATGGAGCCTAATCAGGGCGACCTATTTTCTGTTTTCCTTAAAAAAAACACAGTGTCCTCTAAACTTGCTTAGATTTAAAGTGTGTGGATGGAGTGTCTCTCTCTCTCTCTCTCTCACACACACACACACACACACACACACACACACACACACACATCACAAAAATAGGAGGCTGGTTAGATGTAGAACACTGTGAGAGGCCTGTTAGCCTCTGGAACTCAGAACTGTTAGCAAGGAATTTTCTGTTCCACAGTAAGGTTTCTTCTATGTATTAGAGAGTTGAGAATGATAATATGTCTAAACTTATATTTAAACATTTGAATATGTGCTGTGTTATTTCTTAAAGCAAAATGTACAACCTCCTCTTCACCAACAGGGCGGGCTGGTATTGTAATGCGCAACCTTCAAACGTAGGTGCACATTGGCACTAAAGTTGGTGGATGAAGCATGTCACCCACAAAGTAAGTAAACTTTTAACAACACTCAAACACAAGTTATGAGTATAAGAGTTAATCATGCAGTATGTCACCCACAGCACTCACATCACATTATGTCATCATGTACAATAAGTTACAGTGAGCAAAGCCCATGGAACTTAACTAAAATCTGTATAGAACTGATTTAAAAACGTGTGTTCTTTGTTCAGCATGAGCTCTTCCTTCACATTTTTTTGTTTTATTTAAAGTAAGACCCCCATCTACATATCCGTGGTTAATCCCCAGCTACTGCTCTGAACAGCTCACCCTCCTGACTCAAACACAGTGTACTCTCACCTGCATTTGGAGACTCCTCCATTCACACCTCTCCTCCAGTGGTTCTCTGAGATTCTTGGGGAAGAGTAAGATCACATTCTTCTAATATTCCAGTGCAATTTTGCCACTGTGGCTCTTTGTTTTTGGTAATGGCTGTAAGACTTTTCATTACATTCTTACTGTTTACAGCACATAAAATCACAAATACATAGCGATAGGCTTACTTAGAAGTGAGGTGAAGTGAAGTAAGTGATTTATACTTCACACATTCAATGACAAAAATGTTTATGGGGCAATTATGAAGTATAGAAACTCCAGCACACTGTCCATTACACAAACAACTTTAACACACTATTTTAACACACGTTTTGGTGGTTTGACATTTTGACATTTTGGCATTGTGACTAAAATAAGTTGCTTGCGGACAGGACAGTGTGCTGGAGACATTTAGAGCTACAGGCTGTTGGTCATTTCCAACACAGTATGCAATAGCTGAAATTTCCTAGATCATGATTTTACTTCTAAAAGTAGACTCACCCCTTTGTCAGGACATCTTACAATTTTTTTTTACAAAAAGGAAAAGCAATTTCCTTAATCATTACTTAGATAACTATTTGGCCTCTATTAGAGTGAGACATAGAAACTATCAGAGAGATGGCCAGAAGTTAAAAGCAGGCATAGACTATTCATAATGTTTGAGGTGCACTAATCCTATTATTGTGTGAATTAAATATTTTGTGGGTCTTGTATCTTATCTTCTACTGAGTGGTGCTGTTAAAACCATGGCCATGGGTTTAATTCCAAGGGAGACAAGGCAGTAAGAAGAGTGTATGCCATCACCGAACCATAAGCACTTTGGATGAAAGCCCGCGTTAAATGATTCAAGTATGAATATAATATTAAAAGGACATTACATAATGTAACAGCTTAGTGAATCAGTTGAGACAGAAGTCTCCATTGTGAAGCATGTCCTCTTGCAAGATGAACCTGACCCTTAAGTTACACAGCAGCTATCAGGCACTTCAGAAGAATACAAAATGGACCGTCTTAAATATGTGATAGGAATGTTGTTAACATAGGGTTCCGTTCAATGGTGCAATAATGGAACTTCTAATGCCCTGTATACACGTATCTAGATGTTTTTTTTTTTTTTATCCGTTTATTGATTTAATTGCATTTACACATAGTCAGTGGAATCCAGAAAATATATTGTTTTGAAAAATCTCCACTTTGGAGGCCATTTTAAAAAATATCCATTTGAGGCGGCTAAAACTATTTACGCATAAATGATAGGCCCAAATGGATTAAAAAATATCCGTTAAATATTTACATACATGTAAATAGGGACTAAAACTTTTGTCAGTCAAGTTCTACATCTGCATTGCATTTTATGTTGTGTTACTTTGTAGACACATTTGCATAGTGGTGTACAAATAATAATAAACACACCAGCAAAATAGAAATATCCATGATCCAAATAACTCTCCAGGCTTAGATATTACTTACAGCCTTTGTAGGGCCCAACCTAAACAAAAACAAAACAAAGAACATGCAATACACAGTAAATGAAGACAAGCGTTTTATTATACTAATAAAACTCCCCATTGCAAATGAAACAGCTAGACCTCTTTGTTGCAGCTCTTACTGTAGTCAGTTCTGACAGCTGATATTCTTGTAAACTCTAGTCAGATATACCCATGCCCTGTACAACAGAGAAGTAAACTCTAGTCAGATATACCCATGCCCTGTACAACAGAGAAGTAAACTCTAGTCAGATATACCCATGCCCTGTACAACAGAGAAGAAGCACAACAGTTCCCATCTTTTTCAGGGCTTTGTGGTTGCAGTGTTTTTTCCTTCAATTTGCCTTTAGCAAATCCTACCAAGGTCCAGGTTTTGAAGGAAATCCATGATGTCAGAGGACAGGTTCTTGCCACTAATCAACCAGACCTGGGACAGAACAGTCTGTGTTCTGGTTGTGGTGCAGAGGGAATCCGGTATCTTCCTGATAATGCACCTGTCTTAGGAATTAAAATCCCATTAAGTCAATTAAACAGATACAATGTCACTGATTATTCTCAGTAATTAGTACTTTTTAAAGTCTCTGTTGAAGGTTAGATAAGTTCATGATGGATGCAGGCATGGTCAGTCAGAGCAGCAGTGCACTCAGTTTGACATATAGCCCATGTTACAGAATGTGACATGAGCCTCAATAAACTTCTATCATCATCAGGCTTGGGGGCCATTAGTATTGAGGTCACTTTCATGTGAAAGATGACCTACTGCTGGAGTGTATTTAGGGCCAAAAATGTGGGGAGGGAATGATTTTTAGTTAGTGTGTTTGAGTGTGTGTGTGTGTGTGTGAGAGAGAGAGAGAGAGAGAGGGAGAGAGAGAGAGAGAGTGTCGTGATATGACTGTGTTTGAAGGAGAGTGGGAAAATCCACATCTGCATAGGCAGGTAGCTCCCCCTAGTGACAATTAGATGACAAAATGTAACCAGTCAAGCAAGAAATTGAGTCATATGAATCATTGCTATGGAAACAAGGACATCAAGAAACAAGGGGTATATGGAGATGATTGCATTGAAGTGGTGTATGAAATTTTTTCATGAACATGCACAAAACTACACACTCACTCACTCACTCACACACACACACACACACACACACACACACACGTGCGTGCACGCACACACACACAAAATGTAGCCTTTGAAGCTGTACTGGCAGCATACTAATTGACCACCATTATGTTAAGTACACATTTTACGGTTTGCCTGCAATAAATACCAGTGGAGACTAAAACAAAATGTTTTTCCCCCCTTCATTGTCTAACCATATTTTGCAGGTTGAATTATAAATTTCCTACTTTAACTTCCTTCTCTCTCTAGAATACATCAATAGGCCAAAAATAATCTATGGGCATTTTGTGCACAGTCCAGGATGAGGGGTAGTGGTGTCTAGTTTTGGATATATTTCTGAGAGAATGCTGAGATTTCCTTCAATGCTAATAGGCTGTGATGTAATACTGCTGATGGGTATGAAGTGTTTTAAAGCAGCTTGTTCCGACATAAAAGGGGGAGAGTAAAGAAAAAAAAGTGCAAATTAATTAAACATATCAAATGAACAAGTTTACTCAGAGGGGATGCAAAAAAACATGAAATATGCTTCTAACATAAATGTTATTAATGGCATTTTAGAAAAGTATGCCTGCTGAATTACAACAGCCACCTCACCTGCAAATACAGGCAATCAATTATTTTAGCTCCCTGTCTGTCTACAAAATAAATAGTTACATCTTTTGTGTGCTTTTTCTGCCTTACAACTGTACAGAATTATTCCTTTTATAGTTTCTGTAGTGTATGTGTGCATATGTCATGCCTTGGATGCCACAGGATGCCTGAATATCCTTCGGGATAATAAAGTTATGTATCAGGCCATTCATTGTGATATTGTTTTTGTCCACTAGGTGGGAGCAGAGTATAGCTATCTGTTATACAGTCAGCAGCAGTAAGAACCATAAGGTGTGTCAGGAGAGTATACATAAAAAAAACAAAGCAGTTGAGTAAGTTAAGTGGAAGCAAATAGATATAGGCAGAGCATGTCAACAACTGTGTTACACTGTTGCTGACAAACCACAAACAAATCTCTGCGTTTGAGATGACAATTTAAAATACACGTATTTAGAAATAACACACATGGTTCCTGAAAAGTCAAAGTCACCCTAAGTCCTTGAACCACACCAGTGTCAGTTCAGTAGAACAGTATATAGCATATCAATCAGTCAATCAAAAAAAATTAATCAGTAACCTCTAAAAATTACAGCAAAATGGCTTTGGGTTCAGCCCCTTGTGGAGCAATACATGGTGTGAGTTATTATTGTTTGAGTGACCAATCAGTATTCAGCATTAGCTACTCAGTGCTTTACTGCTAAGATTTCAAGGGATCCTTCAGCCATAAAATCGGAGTGGAAATTGCGTTTTAAAGCACCCTAGCACTCTGCTCCTCATCTAAGGCTTCACTCACACCGCTCAACAACCTTTGAAATGTAAGGCAAGGCAAAGAGAGATGGGGGGGTTAAGGAAGAGCTCAACTGACAATCTCTCTCATTTGTTTGCATTCAGTGACTGGTTCTGCTGGGATCAGGATCAAAAGCTGAAACCTCTCGCTCTCTCTTTTGCTCTCCCCAAATCCAAATTCTGGCTTTTTTTTTAACTCTAGGCACTTATGTTATGTTAAACCCCCACCCTCCCTACCCCCACCCATTTCCACCTCTAGACTGGCATCGCTGAAGGTCAAAGGTCAGAGGTCTTGACCCTTAAAGACACAAGCAATGACCTGAGACGGTTGACTTTCTTCTACCCCAGCTGAGCCCTGATCAAGTAGGCCTGCTAGTGTCCCAACCGATCCCACTGACATCAGACATTTGGTTGAGCATCTGCCCAGTCATAGGCTCGGCCACTATGTCTTCTTTCTTTTGTTTGTTCGTGTTTTGCCACTCCGCTCAGTGCAATTGACTAATGTGTTGGATAACAACATGGTGCACTAATATGTTCGAGAGATAGCTGTGACATTCTTCACTACTGGCCATCTGGGTCTAGCCTGGTAATAAAACCAGCCCCTTGTTCTCCACTTTGTTTCTTACAGAGGGTCTGGATATTCGTTAGTGAGATATGATTGCTTGCTGGAGGTGTTTAAAAAGACTGGATCAGCCCTTGAGTGATGGACAGGTAACATGCCTCATGAGACAACAAGCTCAATGGGATCAAATCCAGATTTAAGGAGATGTTAATCAAGCGGAAGTGTGTAGGAAGGAATGGCCAGGCTAATCTGGGTCCAATTCCCTACAGAAATTAGGGAATGGATTCACCATTTAATTTGTCCCATTTTGTCCGTCTCTCTTTCTCTCTTTTTCTTTCATTTTCTCATCTTACCTTTTCCCCCAGGATCTATGGTCCTAGCGCTAGTGCCTGTGTCCACTGCATTCATAATCACCTAAATGCCCAAGCCAAAGGCAAAATAAGGCCCATCTGAGACAAAAGCCTCTGCTAGAGGTGTCCTTTGTCGGCAGGGGAATTTCTCCTTAGCAATGTCACCCTGAAATTGAGATTCTACAGGGCTTTCATTGATACAGATCTCTGCTTCTGTTCTGGGATTCTAGAATAGCTCTCAATTGAATGGAAAAACATTCCATGCAACCCCTCCTGGCTTTCTGAGGTCCTAGCAGCAACACAAAACCTTATGAGATCATTCTCTTGGGCATTTTAACAGGACAAAAGGCACTCCTTTTCCCATTAGAGTGTACACAAATAAAGAAAGAACTCCAAACACTATTCTGCGGCTGTAGTAGCAGCAGTGCCGTATCGATGACTTGACACGCTGTAAGGAGTTCTGAACATGAAAAATGTGTTGGCGGGAAGGCTTGGTGCACGGATCGATCCTCACCCTAGGATCCAGCGATGCGGAGCCCTGCCGCGACCCCGCTTCTACTTCGCTACGCCTCTGACTGACACACGGATGTACTGCTAACAGAATTCGGGTCGCCCAAGGGACGCATGGACGAGTAGGGCTGCCAAAAAAAAAAAAAAAAACATACCCCTCATCCTTTTCTTTTGGACTCCTGCTTCAGCCTCACCATGCAGAAGTACCGCAGCAGATCTCATGGTTTGGAACTGAGCTGAAAGTCTAGGGTCTCGCGCGTTTGAAGGGCGGAACAAACGGATGTTTTGCGGCGGTGCTGATGGATGAGTTTGATCTTTTTTGTCTGTTTCCTTTCCACGGTTACAGGCACAGTGTACAAACAAGGCAAAATAGAATTTATTTTTTCACTTGATGGCATCACTTTGATGCCCCCCCCCCTTCTAGTTGCCACTTAAAATGTTCAGCATACAGTGCAAAGTATTATGAACAACGCATTTGAAATGTCTCCTTCAATTTCAGCCTTTAGTTATCTAATGCATGCATTTTTTTGAAAATTGATGTAGATATAAATATATTCCACTCTAAATTTTGCTAGGTGAGATAGGAGTTCATGAAAAGCTATTGGCATGCAAAACTACAAGGAATTGTTTTGATGCAAATGTACAGTGTGTCTACTTTCAAGACATGATTTCAAATGGAATCTGGAACACTAATCAGCCAATCAAAGTGATATAAAAAGCAATAGGCCTATGCATTCCAGAGTGTGTCTGTCGTAACAGCTTGCCTGCTGTGAATTCATTTATAGGCTTGGTATGCGCTAGGCCCTTGTAGAGGCTCAACTGTATGGAAAGTTATGTGGTCCTTGCATGGACGCACAATTTGATGCACTCTAAAAGGGCCCAATTGTTTTCGAGAGAGATGATGGCCCAGCGAACTAAAACATGGTAATATTAAAGTGATATTTCGGCAAGACATCTAATTAACCTGGTTCTAGCTACTTAGTATGCCGCAGAGGAGCGCAGATGGTGTTTAAATCCACGGGATTCTGCTTGAGCTGGCTGAGTCGTGCCGGGTTTGGCTCCAGCCTCGCTCTAACGCGAGAAACACGCTTATCAACATTAATTAAAAGCGTGAGAAATAAACGGAGGAAATTCGGGAATATGAAGATATATGGGAGTGGTGGAGAGAGAGAGAGAGAGAGAGAGAGAGAGAGAGAGGGAGTGAGAATGTATGATTCCCCCTACATCTGTGATTCAAAGGAAACAGATTAGAACAAATTATACTTACCAGTGTGGGGCTAGGGTAAATATCACAAGTTCAAGATGAACCTTAAATGTAGTTGCTCAGGATTGAATAGGGGGACTTGAACCTTTTTGCCACAAACAGTTTAACTGCTTAACAGAGGCAGGTAAGGGCAGGTATTTAATTAACATTTCATTTGTGGCAGTTAATTTTCCCAAGTGTGCTGTAATGACAGGGCTTGTCCTGTATCGATAGTTGGAGAACTCCATGTACAGTTGGGGACAAGCCCCATTAGCGACAGACAGATTTATTTTCAAGGTTCTATTGTTGGCTTTTCAGAGGAAACCCACATATTGACTGTGCATCATAAAATATCTGCTAATAGGCTCTAGACCTACTGATAATAATGACAGAAAACAATTTCATACACACACAAAGACACACACACACACACACACATACACACACATATACAAATTATATGGGACAGAAGTAAAGATGCACATGAATGCTATGTTCTAAGACCACTTACTTGAAAACTCAGGCAGATAATAGTGAATAAATGTGTTCTTCTACTAATTTCAGACATTGCTAGAGAGAGTAAATTTTTGACATTGATCTTTCTTACATTATTATACAACAGAAGTGTACAAATGCAGAGGTAGGCTAGTGTATGGTTCCAAGGGCCTTACAAAGTGACCCTACATAGAACAAAACAATTAACATTATTATAGTTTTATAGGTGGGGGAATGGGGGAATCACATTTTGTCAAAGGGCCCAAAATGTTTAGCAGCAGCTAACATATGTGTGGCTTGTACACATGCATACATACATTTGCATACATATTTCAACAGCATTATGAAATCTCTCGACGCTGTAATGTGGTAATTTTGGCGTGTAATTTTGCATAAGACAGCAGATGGCTTATGAGACTTTAAGTGCTGAGTTCAGCGTGTGTGTGTGTGTGTGTGTGTGTGTGTGTGTGTGTGTGTGTGTGATTCTGTCACTGGGTGTCACCAAACTGCCATGCAGTTCACGCTCAAACCAGAGGTAGGGACCATGAAAAAGTAAAGATTAACTCAGAGAGTGAACTGAGAGAATGAAGTGAATGGCACAGAGTGAGATAATGATGTGGCCTAGGGATGGGATGGTTTATTTCGGTCAGTCATGATACCACAAAAGGATTCTGAGTCGAGTCCCCTTATATCACTGAATTGAGTCTTAAGTCAGGTGTTTCGAGATAACCTTCAAAACAAGTCAAGCCAAATGACTGGCAAGGCAAGCAAAGCAAGGTTGACCCAATTTGATATGGAAGAAAACTTTACTTTTCCTTTTTTGTAGGGATAGGTACGATCCTAAATAAACAAGTCATGCTGTTAGCAGGATGGAAGATGTTCTATGTACTATGTACAGCTGACCACCCCCCATCCCACCCAACACAAGCTGTTTGCATTAACAACACGTTAAATGCAATAACTCCACACTCGTTCTGTTTTTCGATTTCGATTCTCGATTTATAATAATAAAAACATCTTAGCATGAAATCTACACCACTTCATTGCAAAATCAACCAATATGGGAGCCTATTTGTGTGTTTTTTTGTTTTTCTCCAGCCAAACAATTAGTTTCCAGTGGATTAAGAAAGCCTTTTCCTTTCAATGTGATTAAGAAAAATCCAAAAATCGTTTATTTTTATACCAAAACGAAGAAACCCTCATCTGCACAAAGATCCATACCAATGGTTGACTGAACAATCAATACTTGCTGCCGTGTAAACTGTGCATTTGCTACAGGCCTCAGTGTAATAAGGTTCTATTGCAAATAAATCAATTACACAAGTATTTATAAAGCGGACATTTCAGCACCATTAACAAAGCACTTGGTCTTTCATTTCATTATTGCATGGTTTGACACATCTGACACGTTGCTAAATTATTACTGTATTGGACGTAATTGGCAGGTCCTTCAAATTAGGTGTTAAACTATTATGAGTTGCATGAAATTCTGTCACATCTGGCAACAATGGCCACTGTCATTTTAGTGATCATACTGACTCCATTACCCGTGCGTATATTCAGTCGAATCTGTTTGATGTCACTCTTTTTTATGTAAAACACAGTGCGTGAATTAAAGAGATTGTCATTGGAGCTTATGCATGGACCTTTGAATGTGAAAACATGACACACACACACACACACACACACACACACACACATACACACACACATTTTCACAGAGAGACCCCTCTCAACAGCACTTGCTACAATACAGGGCTGTTGCAATTACACTTTATTTCCACCTGGACATATGAGGACTATGGTGACCTCTCTCTCTCTCTCTCTTTTTCTCTCTCTCTCTCTCTCTCACACACACACACACACTTACAGGAGTTCTACTCAGACCACTGCAACACCTTGTAATGATACCCTCCCCCTTACTGGATTGAGATATAACACAATTTCGCTGACAGTGACACTGTTCAGTGCTTACGTACAGAAGCAAGCCCACAGGTTTTATCATTTACTGTATGTTTAACTTCAGCAGTGTATTTTTTAATGCCACACGTTAAAAGAAAATGTGTGAAGATTGTAGAAGTACAATAATAGTTTCATTTCGTGCAGCCATGAGCATCAAATAAATGATTTAGTGTCAAATGTAAAGACTGATACGAACGTTAAAGGAGAGCACTCTCTTGGGAGATAACAACAGTGAATTTACTGACAAAGGACAGAGAGTCCTTATGTTCCCTCTATCTCTCCCCCATACCTGCACTCTTTCATCGTTCCCATCTCTCCGCTCTCTCCATCTTCGCAGGGATGACATTACTTAAATTTCAAGGACTTGCATATGCTATCAATTCTCTGTACCTTTACGGTTTTTGGTTTCAAAACAAACACAGGCACACAAATGTGTGTGCGTGGCCGTACACACACGCACACACACACACACACACACACACACACACACACACACACACACACACACACACACACTCGTGCACACACACACACATACGCCAACACATACACATATGAACACACATAGTGGATCACACCTAATAGTGAATATACACAGACAATCACACACCATAATGAATATCCACATGCATTACACAGAAAAGCCCACATTAATTATTATTATCAAGAACATGCATTTTCTGAGATTAACATAATCATCTACAGGTTTTCTTTTATATGCTTTCATACAAGAACATTTTGTGAAATAGATGTTTTGTGACATTGTGGTTATGTTATTACTAATCACTAGAACTGCTTATTACAATGTTATTATCACTTAGTAGTGCCCAGAAACATCATGATCATATAATATTAGTTTTTGGTGATCATTTTCACACTTGACTCAATACAGTGTCTACTTAAAAAAAAAAAAAAAAAACACTTCACACTTTCACACCAACAATAGACTGTGTGAGCCAAGCAGTGTTCTCCTTTGCATTAGTTTCACAAGTGCATTCAATCAGCACCTCATCCTAAATTCATAAATACTTCTTTCAGTCAGTGTTCAATCACCACCAACACACTTATGTACAACTACACCTTATTTTAAAGATATTTAGACACCATCAATACAGTTCATTTTACTGTAAGATCAAAACCTAAAAATGATTCAAACTTAAAAATTACCTAAAAAATTACCTATATTTTTTTTGCCGCACAATTAAAAATATACTTGACTCATTATGTTGTAGCCAAATAATTATTCCACTTTTAGATTGCTCAGCAGAAAGCCTTGTCCTATAACTTTTCACTTGCCATTATAGCTTCTTACCAGCTATACAGAGCAGTTACATTTGTATGTACAGTATAGGGGCATAATAGGGGTTAATAAAAATATTAACGTTGCTGCATATTCCATTAGCACTATATCTCCGGTTGCTCTCTCTTCTCCATGGATCCGCATTATGTAGGGTCATAACAGACTTCTACAGGCGACTACTTTATTTGCATATATTTACATTACTTAGTATATGTATATTTGTTGTCATGTGGGGGCCTCTTAGTGATGCATGTACTGGTCATTTATTTATTTATTTATGTAATAACAAAGATCACTGAATACCGACCAAGACAGAGCAACATAATGTGTTACAATATGAGTGTGAATAGTTTCGGTCTGCATAAGTGGGAGTATCATATTACATCACAATATAAACCTTTCAATGATCTTTGGTATCAGCATATGAGGGCTTGACTCTGGTCTGCATAAAGGGGGATCCCCCCCCCCCCCCCTTGCGAAAATAGAACACGAAAGCAGTCAAATGTTTGCACCTCTTGGTCCGCTTGTACCCTAGTAATACTGTACCCTAGTAATACTGTACCCTAGTAATACTGCATATGCAAGAACATGGGATAAGGTAACACATGGTACAGTAGCATAGCCTTCATTGTATTTTCTGTTCTAAAGTTTGCTCATCTTACAGAACACTATAAATTACACAGTGTAGTAAAAGCACAGAGGACACTGTTGTTTTTGTTCTTTGGGTCTGTACACAGAGACAGAAAAAATTGTCCATTGAGTGCAAATAAGCCATATTTATCAACATGTACAACTACTCATGAAAATATCACTTGTCTTAGTTTGATATTGCAATATTCGTTCAGAATACTTTATATATGATTTGTTTCAAGTTCGTTTTATTTTTAAACTCATTGCAGATTGAGCAGATAAGTAGTTTTGGTATGAAGAGTTTTGGTGGCAGTTGTGCATTTTGCAGCAATTTTGAACTGATGTGTGTGCGTGAGTGTGTGTGTGTGTGTGTGTGTGTAAAGCACACCATATGAAGAAATTCGAAGTAGACATTGTATTGAAACTAATTGGCGAAAACTATAATACTGTAATAATGATCGACACCATGACTGTCAAATCATCATACAATTGCTGTTATAATGATTTGTAAGGTGTCTGAATTGCAAAACAAGCAGGAAAGGGGGCCAGCAGCACCTGCTGAACTTGGTTTTGCCAGGGTAAGGCAATTTCGTTACTCATCCAAGCATGGGGGCACGCTATTCCTAACTAGCTATGTCACATGCATGAAAATGCCCTCCTCGGGGCATGGCAAGCCAGCCATTGTTTACAGATGAGAACATGTCAGAAACATTTCCTGGTCATTGCCAAGCAAAAACAGTGATGGCCAAGATGCCCTCTAACCTCTTAGGAACCAGCCATACGCCGGGGCTTGCTTTACACCAGTCACACTCAGCCAAAAACGGCTTAGATCAGCAACATGATAATATAGTCTGCATTTTTTTCACTGCTGGGGTGTTCAAGGCAAGCAGATCACATTTGCATGTCCAAAGTGCATGCATTTGTAGGAACACACCCACAAATCGTTGAACCACTACAAGAAAGGGCCGTTCTGGTCAGTGCATGTGTCTCCAATGACATTGTGGAGATTGATAATAGGTCTTATGAGAGACATAGAATTTTACAGAGTAAGCTAATCCATAACACACCAGTTTGCTTAAGCAGCCAAATTGGTTTCAAATTGAAAAGCTAATGTCATAAGGTAGGCTGTAATATATAGTGAAACCATCACTTCAAAGTGTTTTCTGTTATTTGTATGTATATAAGCCTATAGGCTTCTAGAAGATGCTGGAAATTAATTATTCAAAAATATATATACAATATAGATATTGGAATGTGACATAATTTTAACATCTGTACAAGTAATATATACATATCTATAAAGCTCATTAGTAAACATACAGTAATATACAGAAATACAATACAGTAATATCATACATTCATGGATGTGGATTTATGCCATACAAATTGGTGTACAAATTCTTACCATGTTGCTGGGTGACTAAACTCAAATTGGAGTTGCTTTGGTTTGCTCAAACAGGATTTAAAATTGGGACAAAAATTGTTATTGCAGTAACGGCAAGAGTTGATCCCACAGTAGCTGGGTTGCGATTAAACCTGTGATATTTAAGCACAGCTGTTCGACAGTTGTCATTCCAAAAACATTATGCAGTCTGATGTGTGTACTGTATCTTGTCTAGAGTGGTGTTTTTTTTCCAATTGAAGTGGGATACTTTGAATAAATATGTTTTTGTAGTCTACTGTAAGTGTACAACACTGCCTAATCATGAGTGGCTGTAGACTTTTCCTATGGGGTTGAGCAGCATCAGAGTTTTACTGTCCAGACTGCTCATTTGAGTGTCCAATAGGTTCATTATGACTTGAGCTCATAAACGCGCTTAGGACCTCAGACATAATGCTGTCACTGTTGTTGCTGTGGTCGTAGTTTTGGTTGTTGCCGTTGTCATTAATTCCAAATAAACATAATGATGAAACATAAAGGCCCAGGTGCAACAGTTAGTCAAACCAGATTTCTTTTTTTTTCTACAGAGAAGATAATTCTTTTGGAGAAGAGAAGATGTTTTTAAATAACATGAAGGAGATTGCTGTGAGACCTAATAAGACATTTGATTGACATATGCCACTCAGAGGTATAGTAAATATACATGTTGGGTTATGTGAGTACAAATTATGTGACTGATGAGAAGAGAGTGCCCCCCGCCCCCACACCACCACTACCCCCACTACCATCAACACCAAAATACACAAACTCCCACATGGTCACACAACAGGCAACAGGCAAAAGAGGACAGGGAGAAAAAAAAACATATTTCATAGACAGGAAATGATGTCAGGCCTTGTCTCCACGGAGATGGAGACAGTTGCTAAGATACTGTGACACTAGGATCTCTTAGCCTTTTTGTGTATGACTGTGCATGTGTCTGTATATGTATGTGTGTTTACGACTCAGTGTGTGTTTTTGTGCATGAGTGTGTGTGTGTGTGTCTGATGTAAGACAGAATGACACCTTTACTAAATATTTTTAATTCCTTTATATACTTGAGTGTTTAGAAATACTTTGCTTGGTGTCACCTCAACACTCACATCTCCACTCTTCTCCTCTCTTCTTTTCTGTTCTCTTCTCCGATTCTACCACTTTTCCTCTTTCTCCTCTTTCACTCTTTCTTTTTTCCCCCTCTTTTCTCTTCCCATCTCCCCTCCACTCTAGTCCTCTTCTGTCTCCTCCACTCCTCTCCAAGCACAGAGAGAGAGAGAGAGAGAGAGAAGACAGCAGAGAAGGACTACTCAAATCGTTAAAAAAGAGAGAGGGAGAGAGAGGAGAGCAAAGAGAAAAAAATGAAGGAGAAAGAGGGAGGGAGAAGGAGAGAGTGAGAGAGGATGAAAGAGGAAAGAGTAGGATTTTTTGGATCATGGCAGAGGGGAGGAGAAAGGGAAAGAGGGAATATCCGCTGCACCGCTGTGTGACTAGAAACCTAATGGAGGAAGCAAGAGAAAAGGGAGAGGGAGAGAGAGAGAGTCGGAGGGAGTCAGAGAGAGAGAGGAGGGGGAGAGGACGGTAAAAAGACAGAGGGCTCATTGCTGTGAGATCAGAAATCACACTAAGTAGAAGAGACTGTCTGTCTGTCTGCGTGTGTGCAAGAGTGTCAGTGTGTGTGTGTCTGTGTTTGTGTATACTTGAGACAGAGTGTGTTAGAGAGCAATTGCCTTCTGTGTGTGGTAGTGTGTGTGTGTGTGTGTGTGTGTGTATGTGTGTGTGTGTAAGGGGGGGGGGGTGTTAAGGTGGTATGTCAAACCCACATAAGGGTCAAATGGCCTCATGAGAAGTATGCTCATTAAAAGCACTACAACTTAACCAGCTGCTCTCACCCAAGGAGACAGATGGACAGAGCAAGCAGAAGGCCTCAATTTATATCTGACTTTCACTCATGCTCAAAACTACTGTGCGCATGTGTATGTGTGTGTGTGTGTGTTTCATAGGGAGGGGGGATGTGGCATCTGAATTTTAAATATACAAGTCGGACAAGTCCACCACCCTCTGCACCCTGTGACCAAGTATAAGCACATTGCTCAGTGCCAGGGTGTGTGTGTGAGAGAGAGATAGTCCAAGTTGGCGATGTGGATGCAGTTAGAGGTCTGAAGAAAACAAATAAAAAACAAACGCACTGGGGAGAGAGAGAATGGCGGAATGACAGACATGGTGCACGTTTCTCTCTGCAGCTGCGGAGCTCTGTGTCGCCCTGTTCGCCCGCGTCTGTTCGGTTCCAGCGCTCCATCCCCCCGGCTCTGCGCGTAGCTAGTGCTATTCACGAGTAGAGCTGCGGATTTTGCGTAAGCCTCTGCTCGCGCTGCAGCGCACACTCTCCCACTACCTCCGCTGGCAACGTCGCGATTACTCCTCAGCGCGCGCGTTTTTCGCGGACGGGAATCGGCTGTCAGCGCTGTAAAGATTTGGGTTTTAGTCTTCAGTCCTTCCAAGTCGGCAGAGAACATTGTCCAAGCCTTTCAGCAACCTGCATCGAGTGTCCACGTTCCACTGTGGATGTACCGTAGCTGAGCGATACGCGCGCCTCAGAATGCCACGGTGCCAGATAAACGGAGGACAGCGAACGAATGCCACGCGCAGAACCGTGGGAGAGACGGGATCAATTTAAAGGAGGAGAGTGAGAGTGGGAGAAAAGGAGAGGTTGAGGGGAAAATAAGGAGGAGAGAAGAAACGATAGGAGAGGACGCATCTACCGAACATCATCATCCCTTATTCAAAGACCTAAGGTGAGATGGTTGAATTATAATGATATTGCTACATTTGGATTGTCTGCCGTAATATCTGATTAATGCGTGATAGGACTGTAATTCTGATGGAGCAGGCTATATGATATCTGTGTGAGGCTGCGGTAGAGGGGGTTTATAGTTTAGGGTCGGGGCGCTGCGAGATCCGTGGGAATCTTAATGCGCTGAACGCCGAGAGGGAATCTGCATTCGGTAAATCGCTGAGCGCCGTATTCCTCAACATGTTGTAATCCGATAACGAAGGTTATTAAATGATACAGGATCTTATCAAAACACGGACCTCGCCTCTGCGCAAATGGAGACATTCTACGTGGCAGATGTGTTGTCTTTTTATTTGATTATTTCATTTTATCTGAAAATCACCCGTCCGATTTTGAACAGACACTGATGCGCTTTGATCGCTGGCGTGATGTCACAAATAGAGACACAGTCGGCGCGTGCCATTTTGCATTGCAGCATGTGTGTGTCTGTGAGTCTCTCCCTTTCCCTCTCGCGGAGTGTGTGTGTGTGTGTATGCGCGTGTGTGATTGCGCTGGGGGCCTGATCTACGAATGTTAGTCGCGTCCCAGAAAAGGTGCGCCGTTCTGAGGCCTCTGCATTCTGCTGGCGAGAGACCTTGATTAAAATGGACAGTAACTGTGACAATGATGATGTCGCCAATTAGGCTCGCTGACTGCATTGGCTATGGATTGCGATGTGTCTCTTCTCTCAGGGGGTGCTCAATAAAGTTCAAATGCGTGTTTGTCCATCCTCTTGATTTCTCTCCGTGGCCTCACCTCTGAGAACCGCGGTGTGCGCGTGCAGACAGCGCCGCCATCCCGAGGCTCCGAATCAATTTCCCGTTGTCATAGTAACCGTGGAGCGCGCTGCTGCACCTGTGTCATTGCGTGTGTTTGTCCCGAAAACAACCGAATATATGTGCGCGCAACCGACAGACCCCCTCAACCTACACAGAGCGCCGGGTGTGACAATGTTGTTGCACTCAGACATACGTCAATGGATGCCAGTGGCCACGATGATTCTTGACAGCTATTTTTCCCTTCCTCACAGATAACCTTCTGCGCATGTTTGAGCAGAGGGGACAATCAACCGTGGCCAGCGCCTGATTAACGAGTCATATGCATTTACACGGGCACGCACGCACGCACGCTCACTCGCTCGCTCACAGACACAGCCTGACGGGATGAGCTCAGCTCATAAGAACTGACATCAGTCGAAGAAAACGGGCAATTCACCCCAAACGCAAGTTACTCTCTGGCTCTGTTTTTCCCAGAGCAACATAGAAACTCACACACGCATACGCACACATACAAGCGACTAACAAAGACACGTAATTTCTAACTCAATGACAAATACAGGAGTCACCGTATTACACATATTATAGAAACTAGGGCCTATAGATGACTTGTATGTCTCTGCGGGCTATTCACCGCCTACTCTCACTATAGATATGTACGGTATGATGCATAAGACGTCACAACGTCACAGGCAAACGCAGCACATACCCCGCACCAACTGTGAGCAGAAAGGCTCCACTTGACCAAAACATTACTGAAGTACAATACAACATGACTGTGATGGATGATGTAAGGGATTGTAATAGCTTGGATGGATTTTGATGATATCCCCTCTCTCTCTCTCTCCTCTCTCTCTCTCTTTCTTGCAGTTTCTTATTTTCAGGGAGTGGATCCAACAGTTATAAACAGCATGTGGACACTGTCTCCATTAAAGGTGAATGCTGACAGCCAGACTCCTCAACTTTGATATCAACCAGTTATCTGAAGGGTGCCTCTGATTTTGGACCAGTTTCTGTCCAGTGTCCAGGTGGTGTGCTGGGGTGAAAACGTACGGATACACGGATAGAATGGACTTTGCTTGAAAGTGATTCCTCTGTGATACTCCTGTGCATTGTTTTTGCTTATTCTTTTTTTGACCAATCAACACTCTGGGAAAAGGGGCGGGGGGTCATGATCCTGTTGCCATGTGGGCTGCCATGGTGACCGGCTTGTCAAATCCCACCCCCCTCCTCTGGTTGGTCCTACTTCTGTTGTGGCCACACCCCAGTGGACCTCAGTTGACAGCAGCCACGCCTCCTTGCCCTACCCCATGCATCTGCTCCAATCAGGCGAGTCGGGTAATCTGTACCAGGAGGGGATTGGCTGAGGTACCTGACAGTATCTCAGAGAACACACGATACCTCAACCTGCAGGAAAACTCAATCAAGGTAACAACAATGACATTATATCACTGTATATTGTATCACCATATTATGCAAATATAACACACTAGTGTCACAACATTCTTCTACATACAACTAATGACTTCAGAACTATCAGATCAAAGTAATTGTTCAGAATGTCAGCATACACAGACACACAGAGGTCTCTGAAATGAAACTAGGCAACATTTTATACTGTTTTTAGGTTAATTTATCAGCTTTGTAGTCATTTTGATGGCTCAGCTCCCCCTACAGCTCTTGCAAGTTGACAAAGGCACCCCAGTATAAAACGAAACCGTAACTGTTTCATTTTTTGAGCCTTACCAAATTTAATTTATTACCTTGTCAGTCAACACAGCTCTTCAAAAATTATCATCACTGGTTGCTACTCTTTGATTTTCAAACAAATGTGCATGTTTTGGTGAGTATTTAAAAAGTTACAAAAGTTAGTTACAAAAAAAGTGTTGACTACAGTGGAAGCACCATAGTTAAAAGATCACTTGCCTGGTTTGCCTTTAAAGAACTACCAGATGCCAGGTGTGCTCTTAAAACAAGTGCAATGTGTGTCTGGTAATGCTGTTTACATACCTCAATCAGTCAGAGTTGATTTCAGGACAAAAATCAAGTGGCACACTTACACTAAATCATATTTAGTGTAATTAGGGACGTATCCTAGCCTGGTTCTCACATACTGATCTGCTATGCAGCTCAGTCTGGCTACTTTACTATCAACGGACGTAGATTAAAAGGTCTCTGTTTCCTTTGGACAGACCTACAACCAATCAGACCAATGATTCGTATGACATTTGCAGAGATGAGACAGAGCATAATTGGAAACAAGACATGTTAAGCTCACCTACATGGCATCGGGGGTAAAAGCCAGTTTTTGACTGGTTCCCTGTCTCAGGCAAACAAAGTGGCAGTAGGCCTAGTGGCCATATTGAGTTGCATAGCAGATCAATGTGTGAGAACCAGACTAGCCCCATCCCACATAAGGAAATGGGCTGAAGTTGTTTATGTTTAATGTCTTTACTAGCATTAACATCCAAGTATTAGCATATGGATAAACACAGCCTTATTCAGAGAGTGTGTTTACCCACCATTAGGTGAGTGGATGAAGGGGACAGCCATGTAAGAAGTTTCTAGAACTGATCTAATGCTTTTCTGGCATCAGTGTACTGGAGATGTTTTCAGAACAGGAAATCAATGCAAACATGCCCAAATACAGTATTTTCATACACACAAACAAGGAGGTAGTTCTTGGCAAGCAGTTTTTGGATACTCGACTCAGAGTTACTCTGGAAAGGTGCATAAAAAAGGTTCAAATACATTGTCAAATATGTACGACATTTGTTTGTCATATGTGATCGCACATCTTTTTGGAACCTGACAGTGTCACATCAGTTGCAGAGGAGAAAGCAATTGACCTCCAGTTAGTGCCAGGTCTTTCTGTTATATATTTTTTTCAAGGACTGTTTTGTAGTTCCTTGAGTCAACACATTTCACATGGTTACAGTTCATGGGTTACTATTTGAATCATCTTCCCACTCTTAATGAATAAATAAGTTATTTTCTTTCTCTCACTCTCTCTTCACATGCATCTATCCTTTCATCAAAGAGGAGACAGATGCAAAGATTAGTTGCATTTTGGGACATTACCAGTATTCACACATATTATAGAAACTGGGGCCTATAGATGACTTGTCATCTCTGTGGGCTATCCGCCTACTCTCTCTATACATATGTACAGTGTGATGCATGAAATGTCACAAACGTCATAGGCAAACGTGGCACATACCCCGCACCACTTGCATGTGTCTTCTAATCAAAGAGAAGACAGATGCAAAGTCTAGTGTTCATTTTGGGACATTACCAGACTGAGAGTATAACTTGCACGATTTAAAAAAGATGTTTTTACATCCACAGTAGGCTTCTCTGTAATTTTCTAGTTTTTTGTTGTTGTTGTTGTGGTACAACTGCCCACAGTTTCCCTCTGAATCACTTCTAGGTAGGCCTGTGTCTTGTAAGCCCAAAATATTTTGAGTGTGTGTTACATTCTGGGCTTTTGGGGCTAGTGTAAGTTGTCTAGGGGCTCTCAGAGTGACAAGGCTTTTTTTACTCCTTTAGTAAAAAGAGTCAGTGTTTGTTGAGAATATTTCTTCAACTCCATCCTTAACTGTGCCATAAATATCATTCTGTGATGCAAGGGCATCTACAAGTGCTTGTTTTTTTCTCACGGGAAAAGCAGAAATACTCCATCAAACAACACAAAATAAAAACAAAATGGAACCGGAAGTGCAAAGTAACACTGCAAAGGTTTTTGTTGTTCCTGGTTGTTTTTCTTCTCTTCCATTCTAGAAACTAGCAACAAATAGAGGACAGCATGATAGGTAATGTGAAGAACACCACATTTTTCTTGGCAAATGGCACTATTTCTTCCTTCGAGTGTTGCATGTGTCTCATAGACACCAAAGTATTTGTGACAATGTGCTACCTAGAAATATCCCATCTCCATAGTAACTTCGACATCACTGGAATTTACCCCTACGTTTTACTTGATTTCCAGAATGCAGAACATGCAAAGGCTTGAGGTAGCAGTATGCTGACCAAAGCCTTCAGAATCGAATTGTAGGTTCGAGTTTAGATGACTTAATTTGTGTTGGCTTTGCCTGAGAAATAGAGATGTCAGAAGAGAAGCAGGTCTCTTCTGTTGATGTTTGTTTAGTGGTAAATAACAAGACTGCAGGGCCCAGAAAGCCAAATTATAAGTGAAGCTGAATTGAGCATGTAAGAATGCTTACTGTTCACTTCTCTAACATGCTCTCCTTTGTGTATGGAATATTTTACCCCTTCTTTAGTCGTTGAAAAAGACATCATAGTTATGACTGATTTACATCAATAAACCTGAAATATCATGAACGTTTTTTTTTAGTTTTTTTCCCCTAAAGTGGAACAGCAGTAGCTTTGTTCCTCTATAGAGACCAGCCAGTTCAACTGCTCTGAAGAGAGCATACTGCAGAAGTCATTGCATAAATCTCGTTCTGGCTCTGGCTCTGGCTCTGCATGGCTAGCTTGGACTCTGGATAGGAGCAGATATGGAGGGGTGTGAAGCGATCTCCCCTCTCCCTCACGCTTGCCCCACCTCCCTCTGCCTCAGTGACTCTCATCCATCAGCAGAAGGGGCTGGGTGGGTGGGGTGCTGGGGGGGATGAGATGGGGAGGAGGGATGTTAGAGAGCTGCAGGAGGAGCCAAGGCGTCATCCGCCCACCAGCCTAGCTCTGTGTTCCCTTGACAACTCTGTGGCGGCAGGGTTCTCGAGGAAGTGTCTGACCCACCGACAGGCCTCGAGCTTTGCGGGAGGTGGTGGTGTTAAGGCGGGTGTGTGGGGGTGGGGGGTGCGGGAATCAGGGCGATGAGCTGGTCATCACTCCTACTTGCACTGACGTGCTGCTGGACAGGCATGTGGACGAGGAAGAGAGGGCGCACAGAAATGATAAGACAGAGAAGATGGCAGTTTTAACTGCAGGCCCTGTGGATACAATCTTTCCTTTATGGCCCTCTCAATACTAGACTTTGGTCAGTACCAATTTACGTGCAGAGAGTTAGCATTGAGACAATGTGCTATAGATGATCCAGCGTAGCATGGCCTGAAGGTCTCTAAAACAGGTTTGGTTTTTCAAGTATGTTTTGCGGAGAACAGATATATAAGCACTGGGGCAATGAACAGTGGAGCATAAGATGGGTAATTTCAATGCGAGAACCATCTGAACCATCGTCTGTTGTAACCAGGCAACCAAGCCCAAAAGAAGGCCTGTGTGATCACAGGTACATAGTTATATGGTAGAGCCCTCAGACTCAACTCTTGACAAAGCACATCTGTCTACATGATGTGTTGGTGAGCATTTTGTCTTTATCATTCGATGAGTTGGTCTTACCATGTCCAGTGAAAGTAACTTGTAAAACCCATGAGTTTTATCCCAAAAAAATAGATCCAACCATGTCATGGTCAGCATAGCATGAATGGAATGGTATAGAGGCAGAGTTGGCGCGCTCCACTGCCTGAGGCCTGTGTCTCTTGGAGACAATACTCCATTTCCTGAGCCATCATCAAAAGTAAATAAATAAATAAATAAATAAAATGAAGATGGGTATGAATAAAAACTGAGCTCAAAGAAAAGCCCCGTATGCTAGAAACTCACAGAAGAAAAAGAAAAGAAAAAAAAAACCTGGGCCTGCCGGAGAGAATCCTTAGAAAGGGGGAAGAATAGCAGTTCGCCTGAAAGGCCGGCATGCGTGAAAGGGTGAAACAAAGGACGAATAGAGGAATATCTACATAGCAAAAGCCACCAGGCAAGAAAGAGAGAACAGAGAGAGAGAAAGCAGGAAGGGAGAAATAGAGGAAGAGAAGTAGACACAAGAGGCTTCTGGCAGCAGCCAGTGCTACCCAGAGCAATACAGAATGATGTTGATCTCACTCTCTTTTTTCTCCCCTCATAAAGGGTCATTAGCGGCATCAATGGGCCTTGTCCCATTATGCACACTCGTACCCTTGCTCCACTGATTTGCACATCCCCAATTAGTTAGCGTGCTAGGCCAGAGGGTTAGCTCATTTTTGTATTGTCCTCTGCCACGGGTCCCCAAGAGCGACCTCTATGCTTGGCTGATGGACCTCTTTCGAAAGTGTATACGAGAAAGATTTGCCTGTTTAGGCTGTTCACTTTTCAAGTTGAAGCAATTCAAATTTATCCAAAGAATTAGAAGTGCATTAACCATGTGTTGTGATCGTGCCAAAAACTGACTAGATTATGTTCCTCCAACAGCATGAAATTTTTAAAGTTACTGCTTGTTTTATGCAAAAGCAGGGTACCACAGTAGTTTATTTATTTGATTCAATTTTAATTAACACATAATATTAGATAGGAATTCATGGGAGAGCAGCGCTTTTTACAGGGAGTCAAGCAAGGATGTTGGTTATGTAGGTCTACACACATTTCAAGAATAGTGCGCATCTCCATTGTCTATGATACCCAGAGTATGGATTTCTTCTTATTTTCTTATTATCTAAGAAACTTGTACATTAGTTGTCTTGCCAAAAGCATAAATGTACCATCGTGTTTTGAATCCATGTCTCATTATGAAGGACCTTCCTTACCAGTTTATTTCTCTTCAATTCTTCAATTTTATCTGGGTTTAGAGCATACTGCAGGCCTGAGTGCCTACTGGCAGTCTGGGTTGGTTCCGACCCAAAGCCATTTCACAATGCCACCAGTCCTATCAAATGAAAGGTAAAATGAAATACATATCTGTAGTGTTAGTCATACAGAGTCTACAATTTACTGCCTAAAGCATCAACAACATGACTTGAACTGTCTCAGGAAAATCTTTGAGATTTTGAATGTCTGTCTGAAAAATTTCTATTTTTACTCAGTATATTGTCCACTTTAAAACACCAGAGGAGCACCCATCACTTTTTGGGACAGCAGTATTAAAGTGTGTTTAATGGGATGAGGCCATGGGACAAGATTTATCATTTCACACAGTGTATCAAGTATACAGCCATCTGAAAAGACACAGTTCAACTTGTAAGAGTCTGGAAATCTAAGAAAGCCTAACAAATAAAAAAGCACAGAAAAAGATGTATCTCATTATCACTGAACTGCCTTTACAGTCACTGGGTAAATATTAAGCTCAGTGCTACTAAATCCCCTCCACCCTGCACCACTGGATCGATTGAATAACGATTTCAAATGAACTAATGCTTTGTTTACACGGCAAGCACACTGCAATGGGGAGTTTTAAAAACGTCTTACATTGGAGGATTATACTCTGATTATTTGGAAACGGCACATCCCAGGATGCTAAGATATTAACAGCTGTTACTCAAAGCAAAATCAATTTGAGGTGAGAATCTCTACATCGAGGACTAAATTATTTTTGAAAAGACTATGTGCTGATGTTTCAAGTTTAAACATGAATCTGATCTATTCAGAATCGGAATGACGCAGAATGAAAATCCAATTTATCAAAAACAACTAGTCCATAACTTTTCCCAAGCCTGTTGACGATGCTGGGACGCAATCTTTCTGCACCACTCAGGAAAGGGGGCCGACGTCTAGGGGAAGTGAGCACCCTCACCACGGTCTCTGACTTCCAGATGGCGGAGCCAGAGAAAGCCCAGAAGGGCCGGCCAAAGGCATACCCAGGGCCCGCTGCTTGGCACTGCGAAGGAAATCTCCCCCCCCTCCATTAAATATTTAACCAGAGGAACGACGGGGTGGGGGCTAGAGAGAGGAGAGGAGAAATTTGAGAGACGTACGCTCATAAGAAAAAAAAGCCCTAGAGCCCTAGAGTGTGCCATTGTTTCTGGTTAAACAAAAAGTCAACTTCTTGGCGAAACTGGTTGGCGAAAACAGCGTGCAGGCCAAAGAAAAATAAAAACAAACTGCCTGTAAGTTGTAAATACACAAATACACATACAAAATTCAGAGAGGACAATACACCCTTTTTGATCTCTCTCTGCAATGCAGAATAGATTAAGAACAGCCTTCAGTAGAACCAGAGAAATCTCTCCAATAGTTCCACCTGACCATCTGATGTAGCAGCATTACACTAGCTGTGGTTCTGGTTTGAAGCCAGAATGAGTGGTACTCTCAACAACACACTGGTTACATAAAGCAGAGGGAGTGAACAGTGTATGCTTCAGTAAGCCATGGCTTTAAAGCTTAAATGCACCTCATTGGAATGTAAATGTCTTTCTGTCCTGCATGCTTATAGTACCCACTCGAGATGGGAGCTGTATGGGAACAGATGAAAATAGCATCAGGAACAAAAAACAAACAATGACAACCACCATTCTGAACAAACAAATCAGGCTGCTGGAAAAAGAAAAACAAAGAAACAGAAAGACCAAGAGGACAAGCACGTCCTGTCAATGTCAGACAGACACTCAAGAGAGGAAAAAAAAATACGGCAAACCCTCCCTATTTGGCTTAATAATCACTAATCTGGCAACCTGGATCCCAGGGCCATTCGATGTATTAAAAGTAGATACGCTAAGCATACCCCCTTATAGCAGCAACTCCAGAAGGCAGTGAGGATGAGGGCCAGGAGAATTGTGTGCCAGTCTGGTCTGTTGGGCAGCACCTGGCAGGAATCTAATGGAGGCCAGGTGTGATGTATTTACTTGCCCAGGTGTTGAGCTGAGAGCGGACCTACTATGTGGCCGATAGCAGGCTCTTTGTTGTAATGTCATTTCAAACACATATCCCCTAGACAGTAAGCAGTTAACAGGTCAGCATCGGTCCAATAAAGAGCACAGTTGGTGGTCTTACTGAAACCTTTGTTTATGTGTTTGCTATGTATTTATTTAACTTTTGGGTGGTGCTAGAAGACTACTGACGTGTTACCTAGTTTTTCTCACATTAAATGGTAAATTATTTATTGAATCCTGTTCATTGCTTTTCTTCTGCAATGATCCATGGAGGTCACAAATGTATGGAGGTCACAAATGTAAACGACTGGAACAACTTATGAAGCCAAAAGCAAGGGTTGCCCAATTTCAGCATCACTGCACCAGCTGTAAGCTTATTTTTACCATCAGGCATAATAAAGATTAGGGTCAGTATACTGTTTTGAATTCTGCTTTGACTTCTTGTGTGAAGCTGTGACACATAAATGATAGGTTCAATGCTTTATTTTTCAACCCACAACCTTGTTCAAAAGAACCTTTTAACTACAATCTTTTAATACTGCCCACAGGTCAACATCGACGATAATATTAGTTAGATAGGGTTAGTATTGACTGCATTGCTGCATCACGCACTGGGGTTTTAACACATCCTGATGAACCAGTCTTTAATCTCCGAGAGATGCAAGTGCATCTCATTTAGAGGGACACTGAGCACATGCACATGTAAATACATTATGCTTTCTCTCTTGCCTTCAGGAAAGATGTGGCCCAGGGAATGAATTTTCTGGGAATTTAAAATAAGGTCATTAGAACTTCATGGGAAGAAGTAATGATTTGGTGGGAACAGGCCTTGTGCATTTATTTGTACTTAGTCAACAGTTTGATCCAAACACTTTAGGCGCATTAAGGTGCACATTTTATGTGTGTGTGCACCTTAGACCAATCACCTTCACCTTCTACACACAGACACAAATGCACACACACACACACACATTGAAAATGAATGGAAAAAAGTGTGTGTGTGCGTGTATGCACACTACCTGAGAATGAAGTCCACTTTATATTTTCATGTCTTCCATGTGTGTGCCAGTGTATGTGTGTACAAACACACACCCTATCAAACCTTCAAAGAAAAAAAGCTTCTTTGGCTGGATCAGTTTGCATATATTTACCCTTGAGTTTTTTTCTTATTTATTTATTATATATATTTTATTTGCCTGGAAAAACAAAAGGAAAAAAAACTTCAGAACTGATTTTTGGAAGACTACACCATTTCGACTGTTTGGCTGTGTATAAGCCCAGAGAGGAGCAGAAAGCAGCAGACTTTTTCATCTTTCTCAGTTCTCATGCCATCCACTGGCCCCTGTGATGCACAATCAAAAAAAAAAGATTCTGCAATTTGAAAAACAGGGAAAGAAAACAGAAGAGAGAAGAAAATAGCAGCAAATGTAGACTTGAAATGGCAACGAGCATTCATTTTCAGTGCACCATGAATAAAAATATACTCTTCCCTGTGACCACATGAGCTTTCTCAGAGAGATGTATTAATTATTTCTCACACTAATTTGTTTGTGTCTCTGTTTACCATACCAGTTACATGGGTAGAGAGTCTCGCGCCTGGGATTGCAAGACCACAAACAAACATGACAGACAATGTTGTTTCCACCCAATCAAAATCCTCCATCAGATAAACACTGTGTCCTGCCTCAAACCAAATGTTTGTGGTCCACCTCCTGACTTGTCCCAAGATGCAAACAAGTGTGCTCAGGGTCACATTGAAAGCAGAAACCAAAGACAGATGTGGAATGCAGTGACTCCTTAGTGTTCCAGAACACTCTGAAATGCAGAGTACAGTGCTCCAGTTGTAGAGTTCAAAAATAAAATATAACCCTGGGATTTTGACAGGGATTTTGTTTTAAAGCTTGACTTTATTTATTAAATTGTTTGTTTGTTTGCTTGCCCTGCATGTCTGCTTGCTTCTGAGCAGTTGTAGGGGGAAAGCATACTGTGGTAGGAATATATATATATATATATATATATATATATATATATATATATATATATATATATATATATATATACACACACACACACACACACACACACACCACACACACAAGCATCATGGATTCTCTAATTGCCCTAGCAACTGGCTATAATTTACAGAAATCAGCTTGCCTGCCAGCAAGCTAACTTAAGGACAGTTGCTAAGCTGCTGACCACTGGGCTAATTTAATAGATTAATGTTTTACAAGACAAAGTGCTGCAGCAGCACATATTGTAGTTGAAAATGGGAAACTCAAAGTCATTTTCGAGACGGTGGCATCTGCCCTGAAATTTAAACTTAGCGATTATCTACAGTTTTCCATGGATTGCAAACTCTCAGTCATACCCACTTACCCCCATTCTCCTATCTCCTATCTAATTGATTTTCCTTTAATTTTCCAGACACTGTGTTGCAGGCATATTTCTCTTTTTACGGTGTGCCCTGCTTGAAATATGCCAGAGCCAGACCCAGAAATGAGAGGAGCTCTTCGGCATTGAGTTTAATCTGATAGAATAAACATAAAACTAGCATGAATATATATATATATATATACATTCATTGACTGGCTGCATTGAATACTTCCATATGTAAATTCATCCTCTCACCCTATTTATCCTCTCCTCTCTGTCTGTCTACATCTTATCTATCATCTCGCTCTCTCTACCACACACACACACACACACACACACACACATTTTCGTTCTCTCTCTCGTTCTCTCTTGCTTGCTTGCTGTCCTCCTTTCTATATCTCTGTTGCTCTCACTCCATCTCTCTCTTGCTCTCTCTCACACACACACACACATATATATGCACACACATAAACACACATACCTCTCCTCCATCTCTCTCCTCCTCTGCAGATAATTAAGTCAGACACCTTCCGACACCTGCGGCACCTGGAGATCCTGCAGCTCTCCAAGAACCACATCCAGCAGATCGAGGTGGGCGCCTTCAACGGCCTCCCTGCGCTCACCACCCTGGAGCTCTTTGACAACCGGCTCACTGTGGTGCCCTCGGGCGCCTTCGAGTACCTGAGCAAGCTGCGTGAGCTCTGGCTGCGCAACAACCCCATCGAAACGATCAACGCCAACGCCTTCGCCCGCGTGCCCTCGCTGCGGCGCCTGGATCTGGGCGAGCTCCGTCGGCTGGTCTACATCTCGGACATGGCGTTCGACGGCCTGGAGAACCTGCGGTTCCTAAACTTGGGCATGTGCGAGCTGAAGGACGTGCCCAAGCTGACGGCACTGGTGCGGCTGGAGGAGCTAGAGCTCTCTGGCAACCAGCTGGGAGTTCTGCGGCCCGGCTCCTTTCAGGGCCTGTCGTCGCTGCGCAAGCTGTGGCTCATGCATTCGCGCGTGTCTGTCATCGAGCGCAACGCCTTCGACGACCTCAAGAACCTGGAGGAGCTCAACCTGTCACACAACTCGCTGCACTCCCTGCCGCACGACCTGTTCACGCCGTTGCAGAGGCTTGTGCGCGTGCACCTCAACCACAACCCGTGGGAGTGCAGCTGTGACATCCTCTGGCTCAGCTGGTGGCTCAAGGAGGCGCTGCCCGACAACTCCACCTGCTGCGCTCGCTGTCATGCTCCTCCGCGCCTCAAGGGCCGCTACATTGGCGACCTGGACCAGAGCCACTTCACCTGCTATGCGCCTGTCATTGTGGAGCCGCCCACCGACCTGAATGTCACAGAGGGCATGGCGGCAGAGCTCAAATGCCGCACGGGTACGACGATGACATCGGTTAACTGGCTGAGCCCCAACGGTACGCTGATGACACATGGCGCCTACAAGGTGCGCATCAATGTTCTCCACGACGGCACACTCAACTTCACTAACGTCACCATGCAGGACGCGGGGCCGTACACGTGCATGGTGACCAACGCAGCAGGCAACACGTCGGCGACGGCGCTGCTCAACGTCTCATCAGCAGCCGACCCCACCAACATCTACTCCTACTTCACCACTGTCACTGTGGAGACGCTGGAGGTCAACGACTCGGCGCACCAGTCTGTCAATGAGTCACTCATACCTGGCGGGACAATGCCGGGTGCTGTGGGTGAGGCGGGTGGTCGGACCGTCTATGGCACGGTGCCGCCCAATGGACCCTCGAAGCCGCCGATCTCACCGCGCGACAAGGTAACAGAGAAGGCCTTCACCGTGTCCATCACAGATGTGGCCAACCTACACGGGCTGGACGATGTGATGAAAACGACCAAAATCATCATTGGTTGTTTTGTGGCCATCACCTTCATGGCTGCAGTCATGCTGGTGGTCTTCTACAAGCTTCGCAAGCAGCACCAGCTCCACAAACACCATGGCCCGGCACGCGCCATCGAGATCATCAATGTAGAGGATGAGCTCACCGCCGGCAATGCCAGCGGCATCTCCGGCGGTTCCACGCTGCGTGGCAACGCGGCCGGCAGCATCTCGGCCAGTGGCGGCTGCGTGGGCAGCGGTGTCGTTGTCGGCCATGAACCCGAGATCGTCACGCTGCCCAACATCGGGCGCGCGGACCTCAACCACTACTACAAGAGCCACACTTTCAACAACAACGTGATGGGCCTCAGCCTCGGCTCCAAGAGCAGCCCACCCAGCCTGAGCCCCCCAGGGAAACTGGGCCAGGAGGGGCTTTCAGAGTCAAAAGCCAGCCCCCCCACCCTGTCCCTCCACATGGGCTTGCACTCCTCGCTCAAAGCCCAGAACTCGCACATGGAACCGCTACTGTTCAAGAACAGCTCGAAGGAGAACGTGCAGGAGACGCAGATCTGAGGGATTTTAAATGGATTTAAATAAGATGAAAACAACAACAACAACGACAAAAACTCAAACCAACCTAGCAAACAAAAGGGAACAACATGAACACACATGCCTGCGCAGACATGTGAACATGAATCTACACACACATACACACACACACAAACACACACTCCCTTGCACACGCTTTACTGACATGCCATCAGTGAGATCAAAAGGAGCGTGGAAAGTGATTGACATGTGAGTGAGCTACGCTATGCTGAAGTGTTCAAAAAAAATCTTGCAAGGGAAGACTGAGAAGCAGACGACGGGGGAGAGGATTTCACAAACTGTGTGACAGGCAGAGCAGTCCTTCTTACCGCCTCTGTTGTGTAAAGGAAATACGGACACACCGCCACAGCGTATATATGTGCCAAAGTAAAAAGTTCTTTTTTGCGGTTTCTACGAGTTGTATCTGCGTATTCAAAAATGAAAAACAACACCGTACAAAAAAACTCAACAAATAAACAAAAAAAAATTAACAAAAAGAAATATAGTCTATCCAAGTAGCTTAACTCCGAAGTGTTCGTTTGCCACAGTTGAGACACGCACAGCACTCATTAACATGGAGTTCTGGGAGAAAATGTGTTAGAACATTTGAAGAACACATTGTTCTCCGCGTTCTCCGCTTACATGGCAGAGGAGCCCATGAGAACTCTCTGGTACCGAGAGAAGGACTAAAGGAACTACTGTGAAAAAAAAAAATCATCAGACACACAAATCTATTTTCTTTTAAATTTGTAATATGCACATTATTATATGTGAAGGGGCAAGAGGGGGGCTTATGAAGACTGGACTCAGCAGTGGCTATATAAAACCCCCTACATGCCCCGCCCCGTCCAACCCCGTCCAACTCCCCATCACTCATCCTTAACAACTAGCCCTAACCCTAAATCTTCATTCACAGACTTAACCCCCACCAACCCCAGCACTCAAGCCTCAAGCCTTCCCAACTCATAACTCTCCTTGTTGTCTCTCTGAACGTCTGAGCCAATCCTAACCTCTCATCTCCGGTCTGTAGCATTACTCATCAAAGGTCAACTCCACATACTTAGTCATTCCATCCATGCTTAGCCAGGCCTGCCATCCCCAATCTTCTCATACCTCACATCCAGGGATGGAAATAAATTAGTCAAAACAGGGTGAAAGTGAGGAAAGCTCTAGAAAGAGGGTCTTCAGAAATCTTCTCCAGCAAGTAATGCTAGCTTGTTAGCGATTTTGTCAAATAAGGCAAATTGGCTTGGATTGGTTGACACTACAGCCTCATGTGAAGAATTTTAATTACCGACTGTAGATTGCAGGGGAATCGTTTGTTGTTTATATCAGTCAGAACAGAACATATATTTTTTTAGAAGCTTGGCTGGATAATGTAAAGCGAGCCAGCGTCAGCATTCCAAAAAAGAAAAACAAAAAAAAAAAAACAGACCCAAACCACTCTTAGAAGCTTTAACTGTGAAGCCTTACAGAATAAAATCCTTCCTCTTAAAGTGCAGAATCCCAACACTGAGAAGTAGAGTTCACTGGAAGCTGGACCTCTGTAAGCTCCCTACCGCTGTCATGTTGTTCTACCCAGAACAACAGCTGACTCCACAGCCAATCTGATGCCGGAAGCACACCGGAGCCAGACCAGAGCTGGGTCAAACCTGGTTTGAGGGGGTTGACTGCTATCTGAGATAGGCTTACAGAGGCTTTATTCCTAAGGCTAACGGCTAAACCTGGCATAGTGTGCTCGAAAAA